>BLSH010072768.1:16815-29616 GCA_018402905.1 Glandirana rugosa | reverse complement strand
CGGTTTCATTTAAAGTGACACGCAGACTTTAAAAAGAAGTGTGAATAACAGATGTGCAATGATTGACGGTTTGATTTAAAGTGACACACAGACTTGAAATAATTGTGCAGAAGAGATGTGCACTGATTCCCGGTTTCATTTAAAGTGACACACACATTTTGCAGAACAGTGATATGGGTACTCCTGGCTTATTTATACTTTTTTGACACAGTTTGAAGATGATTTTAGAACAGTTCTATGGCCTCTAATGTTAATTAATACTTTTCAGACCCATTTTGAAGATGATCTCCATTTTTGCATTTTTTATGTTTTTATTTTTTTAAAAATATTTAAAGTTATTTCCCTGTCCCCATTTCTTTGTAGGGCACTTGTCCCACCCTTACCCCCATTTCCTTCCTTTTGCAGACCTCCAGGACCTTCCTGGACTTTTTTACAGCAATTTTAAGATTTTTCATTAAAATTACCAGAACCCCGGACCCGAACCCGGACTTTTTTTGAAAAGTCCGGGTCCGGGTCCCGGACACCCCAAAGTTCGGTACGGACCCGAACTTTACAGTCCGGGTTCGCTCAACTCTAGTGACCACGCCAAACGACTCTCCGAAGTAGAGAGCCGGGTATCGGAGTTAGAGGATGAGGTACAATCTTCTTTTACCAGAGATCATCAGTTCAAGCAGGAACAACGGTATATCTTCGAGAAACTGGACGACCTCGAAAACAGGTCAAGGAGAAACAATTTGCGGGTCATAGGCCTCCCGGAGTCTTTCAACACTGACTCCTTAGTAGACATTTGCACATCAAGAATACCCCAAGCTTTAGGCCTGGCTGGATCTTGCTCAGTGGAGCGCGCACACAGACTGGGAGCGCCTTCTAATGACCGACGTTCGCCGAGACCTGTCATAGTTCCCTACCTAAACTATATGGATAGAGCTAACATTCTCAAGTCTTTTCGCAACCTGAAAGCCTTGCAAATTGACGGCAACAAGCTTTTACTATTTGCAGACTACTCCCAGGAAGTATCCAAAAGAAGGAGGGCCTTCCAGCCCATATGTGCTACCCTCTTCCAGAAAAATATTCGCTTCTCCCTTGCCTATCCAGCCACACTGCGTTTCACAACGGCCTCAGGGGAGTCCAAGACCTTTTCTGATCCCGATGAAGCTGCACATTTCCTCCGGAATTCTTTGCATCTCCCAATGGATACCACACCTTCAGGAGAAGTCTCCCCCAAGGGCCCTTCTAGAAACCAAAGGAGCCCCAGGAAGGACCCAGCTAAAAAGCTCAAATTGGTGGATATGCCCTCCCAGAATTCCTGGAACTGATGTCCTAACACAATCTACTCCTTCTTAACTTAGCCTCACATGGACAAAATCAAGCGGAGTGATGTATCCATCTGCCCGCTTTCTCCTATGATATTCACTGTGTTACCTGTTTACGTTTATCTGATGGACAAGCGAGAGACTATGCGGATAATGTCCTTCCAAGATACGTTCCTACATATAAGGACTTATCCTCTCTCCCCTCTCTTTTCTCATCATTGAGCCAGGAACCATCGCACAGCCTTACTGTGGAAGATCCAGTGCTAACCCCGCCCCCTACATGGACCTCACCGACAGCTCTTTTGCGTACACTCTTCCTTCCACCTCCCTATCTGGTGGCTGTGGACCTGCTGCTCCCCCCCCCCTGTCAGTGTGCTCTTTAGCATATATCGGTAACGCTGATGTGGTGGACTTAGGCTCACATGAGGAAAAAAGCGAAGCGCAGCCTTCCAAAGGTTTGGTTTCTATGTTGCATACATTATGTTGTCGTTCTTTTGGTTTTTTGTCCAGTCATTATCCACTCCAAGGACCCAGACAACCACCCCCACCCACTCACCCCTCCTTCAACCTCTTTTCTCACTCCTTCACCCTTCGTGTACTCCCACTATCTTACCAATAACCCCCTAGATGCTCGCTTCACAGACTCACACCTACTCCATGTCAATACACATAAGGTCGTGGAACGTCAATGGCCTCAATTCCCCCAATAAACGTATGGCCATTCTCCGCCACCTCAAACGTCTTCACTCGGACATCCTCCAGGAGACCCATCTAGCTCCCTCGGATTTCGTATGTATGCGCAAGCTTTGGGTCAGGCCTGTCATGGGATCTCCCGCTGTGAAGGGGAAAGCAGGAGCCCTGGTACTCATTAACAAGAATCTGCCCCACGAATTACTCTCTACCCACCCGGACAAGGAGGGCCAACTTTTCACGGCCAGACTTAAAACTCAAGGCAGGGAATGGGCCCTCACTGCAGTATATGCCCCTAATTCCCCTACCAAGCAATTCTTTCAGACTCTCTCTGCACATGTCGCCCCACATATCCACCTCCCATGTATTATCGTGGGGGACTTTAATTCGGTCATGGACCCCACGGAGGATAGACTGGCCTCCACATCCCACAAGCCTACCAAGCTCACCAAATCCATTCCCACTCTCGCCCAATGGGCCGAAGATCTGGGCCTAACGGACTTGTGGAGACTCCACAACCCGGAGGGCAGGGAGTTTACTTTTTTCTCACACCCACATGCCACTCAATCGAGGATAGACTATATCTTCATCTCTCCACTCATGCTCCCTTTGGCCACCGACCCACAGATAAACGACATAGCCATCTCGGACCACGCTCCCCTTACTGCTACTCTTTTAGGCACGACTTCCCGGACCTCACCCAAGATATGGAGATTTCCTTCATACCTCGCACATAATATGGCATTACACGACGAACTTGCAGACACATGGGAAGACTTCGCAACTAACAATAGCACCCGCATATCTAACCCGAATCTCTTTTGGGAAACGGGGAAGGCTGTCCTGAGGGGAAAGATTATCTCCTTTGCCTCAGCTTTCAAGAAAACAGCTGCCTCGGAGTTTCTCCAAGCCAGCCACACACTCAGAACTGCCCATCTGTCCCTAAGTAAGTCGAACTCACCAGCACACAGGGAAGCCTGGAGGAAAGCCAAGGATCGCTTTGACCATTGGGCCATGACACAAGAACTTATGCATAACTCGGCATTGGAACGCAAATTTCACAGATTTGGGAACAAGCCTGGGAAACTTCTTTCCAGTCTTTGCAAAGGCCCACACTCACCAGTACACATCTCTGCCCTCAGGGACAAACAGGGACAACTATCCAATGCCCCTAAGCAGATCAATCAAATCCTAGAAAACTTCTACGCAACTTTATATGGCCCCGACCCCATTGATGAGTCTGCAGCCATGTCTTTCCTCCGGCAGCTCTCCCTTCCCAAAATACACCAGGAAGCACTTCAAAATCTAAACGCCCCCATATCTCTCTTGGAAATTGAAAACACCATTAAAACCCTGAGCCTGGGCAAAGCCCCGGGACCAGATGGTTTTACCTCCGAATTTTACAAACTTACACATGACCTACTCGTCCCCACCCTACATGCTGTCTACCAAGGCATCATGGACGGAAATCCATACCTACCAACCGGTCACCAAACCCACATTAAAATAATACCAAAAAAAGGAAAAGACCCAACGGACCCAGGTTCATACAGACCCATTTCACTTTTAAATCTAGATTCAAAAATTCTCTCAAAAATTATAGCCAACAGACTGGCCCTAATCCTGCCTTCCCTCATCCATCCGGCCCAAGCGGGCTTCACACATGGGAGGTCTGCCACTAACAACATTAGAAAAGTCTTGATGGTATTGGAGGCAGCTAGAGCGGGTTGTGCCGGGGACACGGCCATTATCACTCTAGACGCGGAGAAAACCTTCCATAACGTCAGCTTTCGTTGGCTAGCTATGTCTCTCCAAGCGTTTGGCTTCGCAGGCCCCTTCTGCCACCTTATAGAAGCCATGTACTCAGACCCGGCGGCCTACGTTGTAGCTGCAGGCTGCGTCTCTGGCAGGATCCGTCTACACAAGGGAACCAGGCAGGGCTGCCCCCTTTCGGCGCTCCTTTTTAATCTGGCGTTAGAGCCCCTGTCTAGATACCTCATCACCCAACCTGGCCTATCAGGCATACAAATTGGCAAAACACTTCTCCAAACACTTCTCCAAACAGCATTATTTGCGGACAACATTTTAATTTTCTCCTCCGATCCCTCCTCCGATATGCCTTTTATTCAAGACACCTTTAATCTATTCCATAGATGCTCCGGGCTACGTATTAATTTTACCAAGAGTGAAATTTTACCCCTTTTCAATCCACGCACTCCGACATGGGACCCAAACTCTATATTCAAAATAACACGCACGTCCATCATGTACCTGGGGATAAATATAGGTAAAACACCATCCTCTATATACCATCTCAACTTTACGCCAACCATTCAGAAAATAACTCGAGAACTCCAAATTTGGTCCAAACTACCCCTCTCCTTTCTTGGCAGGTGCCACTTATACAGAATGATGAGCTTCCCAAAATTACTATATCCCCTCCAAACCATTCCATTGCTATTGAAACACAGACGTCCAGAGTCTACACAAAGCACTATCATCTTTCCTATGGGCAAACCGCCAACCCCGCATCTCTCTTCGCAAACTCTTTCTTCCCAAATCTGAGGGAGGTGTTAGCCTCCCTGACACTAGACTTTACAATCTATCGTGTCTCCTACAAGTGGCCTTGAACTGGATAACAAACTCATCTAGTCTGTTCCAACTTCAAACTGGAAACTTCCATGGCAGCACCCAATAGATTATCCAACTTGTTACATTGCAAGCTGAAAGATATCCCTCACCACTTGAGACATAACCTGCTCATAAGGGACAGGGTTCTGGCTTGGAGGGAGACCAGGAAGCTACTGAAGCTTCCGCTTTACACCTCCAAACATCTGGCGATATGTGGGCACCCTCTCTTTCCCCAGGCTCAACAACACTCTGCCTTTAGCTCCTGGATACCCAAAGGACTCCAATGGTTCTCTCAACTTTTCGATCCCTTCACAGGACTTCCTCTTCCCACTGACAAGGTTTTGAAGGACTTTTCTCTTCCTACCCACCACTACCTACAGATTGGTCAAGCAGTAAGTTTTGCCTCAACTCTTCTCCCCCCCAAAGCCTCTCCTTTTCAACATATGCTACTGGACTTTTGGATATCTAAAGGAACCTCCAAAATCTCTGAAATCTTTAAGCCTCTAAGACAAACCTTATCCTCCTCCAGGTCAACCGCCGGCCTTGCGTCCAAATGGAACAATGACCTGCACTCCCCGGATGCCTTCAATACTATTCTGCGAGGATTCGAATCCACCTGCAAATACATTACAAATTAATTCTGGAGGGAGCAACAACTTAAAATAACTCACAGAGCCTACGTCCCTTTCGTACCGAGAACCCATAACCCCGAATCTACTCTTTGCCCTCTATGCAACGCCCCAAGACCTTCACTTCTCCATAGACTATGGGAATGCCCACAGTTAGCCTCCTTCTGGAGGGAAATTGAAACTCTCACTAACCAAATTACCGGCCTACCCCCGCATGGGCTTATTTATCCTCTCCTCTTTGGCAATCTAGAGACGATAACCCCTACTACACCGAAGGGGCAACTCCATCTCTTTTACAAAAACAAACCATGGATCGCAACCTGCTACATGGCAGCTAGAAGAGCAATCCTTCGGCGTTGGATATCTTCAACTCCACCCACGCTTAAGGAGGTAATATCAGACCTGTCCAAGTTAATGAAAATTGAGAAGTCCTACTACGATACCCACCGTTTCTCACAAAAATGGTCTTCCTTCATCGACAACCATCCGCATCTTTTCGACAAGCGTATCTACCTGGACACTCCCGCACCCTCCCCTGGATATGACTAGTAACTTTCTCTGATGCCCCTCGGAATCCGGAGATCGAGAACCCTGCATATGATTAAGGCTGTACTCTACCCCCCTTCATACATCCCCAGGCCTAACATCCCCTTCTCTCCCCCCTTTATACCCAAATATACGTTTTCTGAACCCAAGGACGAGCACGTAGTTCTACAACTATATGGATTACGCGAGCCCCCCTCCCCTCCCCTCACCCCCTCCCCTCCCCCCCCACCCCCCCTCCTGTATGTTTATGTTCACCCTGATTGGACTGCTCCCTTTTTCTTGCTTTGCCTGCTCCATTTCTTGAACATATTGGTTTTATGTTGTAAAGTGCTAACTATGCTACTTGTTACTACATATTACTCTGTAATGCTAATTTTGGAGTTATGTAGAAATGCAAAAATCTAATAAATTCTCTTTAAAAAAAAAAAAACCTTGTGGTTGTAAACTAGCCAATTCATGTATGCAGCGAGTTTCGTTTTGAGATATCGCCTTTCGCATGTCAGATCCCCTCCAATGCTGTTCCACTCTATCTATCCCACAAAATGTGAGCAAAGTGGGGTCTCTATTGTGATACAACCCGAAATGGTTGGAGAGGCTGTGGTTTTTAAACCCCTTTTTTATATTGTTTACATGCTCCCTCAACCTGACTGCTAATTGTCTGGTGGTTTGTCACAAGGACATGTCAATAGGTAGGTGACAAAGGTACTCTGGCAAGTAATCCATTTTTTAATTTCATAACTCTTTTGAGTAACAGTGGAACGAAATGTATTAACCCTTCTCTCTCTCTTCTTCACTGTTTTACAAATTCTACATCTGCCACAGGAGTAGAAACCCTAGAGATCCCTAAACAGCTCCTGCTGTACTGGTACATTATGAACTATATGATCTCTTAGGTTCCCTGTCCTACGGTAGATGAACTTAGGCAAATTGGGTAGAATAGTCCTTAATTTAATATCCCTTTGCAATATATGCCAATGTTTTTTGAAAATATTTTCTACAATTTTGTATTGCTTATTGTACTGGGTGATAAATGGGAGTTGTAACTCTTTGGACTTGGTTTTTAATAACTCCCTCCTGTCCAAATTCAAAACCTGTGATTTGACTCATTCCAGGTTTAACCTATTATAACCTTTATCCTAAAATCTCTTAATTAAAATACTGGCCTGCTGGTTGAATACCTCCTCTTCTGTACAATTCTGTCGTATTCTAGTCAGTTGGCCTTTGGGAATTCCCCTGAGCCAATTGGGGTGGTGGCAGCTATGTACAGGAATCTATCCATTCCTATCTGTTATCTTAAAATAAGTTTTGGTAAACAGCGCTTTTTGTTTTTTGTAGATTGTCAAATCCAAAAAATTTATCTCATTCCTATTCCATGTCCCTGTAAATTTAATATTGTAAGCATTTAAGTTTATCTCCTGCATAAAAACTACTGAAGTCTTCTTCTGTGCCCTTCCATAGTATTACTATATTACTATATCATCTAGAAAGCGTTTGTATAACTGTATATCTGATCTCTCTTTTCCAAAAATTTCTTTGTGTTCCCATCGGCTTAAAAAAATGTTAGCGACACTTGGAGCATATTTAGCTCCCATGACCACACCCCTGTGCTGCCTATGATATCCCCCTTCATGCCAAAAGTAATTTCTTCGCATGGCCATCTCCAGGGCTTCCACCAGGAACTGATGTTGTGCCGCCTGCAAAGAGGCTGATTCCTGGAGTGCCCATTTGATGGCCCTCAGTGCATCACCCTGGCCTATATTTGCGTAGAGCATTTCTACATCTATGGTAACTAAGATAGTGTTATCCTCAATGGGTAATTTCTCAATTAACTCCATTAGATGTTTGCTATCCCTTAAATAGGCTGGATAGGACTGTGCCAATGGCTGAATATACAAATCTAAATACTCCCCTAGTCTAAAAAACAGGGAATCAATCCCATTAATAATGGGTCTTCCTGGGGGGTGGGTCTGATTTTTGTGTATCTTGGGGATTTGGTAAATAACTGGCGTTCTAGGAGCTACAGGCATTAAATACTTATATTCTTTGCTGTTTAAAATACCTTTTTTTATGTGCCTCCTAGTTTTTTGTATTGAGTTCTATATTTCTTAATGGGATTTTTTGTCAGTTTTTCACATGTAGTGTTATCATCAACTAATCTATTCAATTCTTTTTGATAATCCTCCAAATTCAGAATAACAATCCCCCCCCTTTATCCGCTGGCCGTATTATTACCCCTTTCCTTTTCTCCAGTTCCTTAATGCCTTTCCAAACCTGTTTATTTGTATTATCATGCTTTTTATTTCTAATGGGTTCAATGCTTTTAATATCCTGTTCCACCATAACTTTGAACGCCTCAATAAAATGGCTAGAAGCTTTTTTGGGGTTGAACACCAAATTATTTTCAAACCACTATGTTTAAATTTACTGTGTGCTTCCTCCTCAGGCATACCTTTATCCATAACATTTTTTTTAGGTGTAATTTTCTAATAAACGTTTGCAAGTCTATTTAAATATTAAATTCATCAAAATCCTTTTGTGGTGCAAATTTAAGTCCTAAATCTAAAACTTTTCACTCTCTGTAAATTCAACTGAGCTGAGATTAAAAATGCCCTAAAAGTTTAATCATATGTGCCCACACGATTTTTAGAAAAAGGTCTGGGTTAAGGTAATTATAAAGTCATATAGATGGATTGAGCCCAGATTTTTCGAGTTATTAAATGCAGTAAAGAGGTCATATAAGCCACAACCAGTAGAGGCCTCCACCGCATCTTAATGCAACACCAAGAGTACACTGTAATGGGGACGGGTGACCGCCACGCATTATGGGCATAAACTCATCTGGTGTAGAAAGGAGGTCATGCTCGTCTGGAACGCACGCTGACACTGCAGAGTGGCGGTGCTACAGGAGCTTTTGAGGATTACGAATACGATTGTTGTATACGGTATATATTGGCGATTAAATGAACCGTGTTTACGAGTTACGCTATGAGGGGTCTCCTTCTTATTCCTGCATGACATGGTTTTGGATATCGGACGGTGACACCAGGGAATCCCTAGGTCGAGGGACAGACCACTAGCCCAGTGTGACTTCTCTTTGTCATATGACAAGAGGGTCCACAAATTCCAGTAAGTGGGGATCTTGCCTATGTTTGCACATGGTGGAGTGACGCACTGAATGGCACGGGCACTTTAAGTTGAAGGTTGATCACGCATAGAAGTTGTCTATAATCACCTGGATTTATATATATGAGAATTTCATTTTTGGATTGCAATTTTGCAAACACATTGGATCAATCATTTTTTCTGCACAAAGGATTTGCACAGTGTATGGATTATATATATATATATATATATATATATTTTTGCACATATTTTGACTGTAATTAAGAATCGGACTGCATGCCATATATTTGGAAGTTTTTTTAAGCACAAAAGGATTTTAAATTCACAGATATTAGCACTAAGCACTTTACTTTTGGTGGGCCATGGGTTCACAATATTTTTGCACAGATGGTTGGTCATAATTAAGGACTCATGCTAAGCGTATGTATATTTATGTTGTTTTTTCCACATGCACTTTAATTATTTAATATGGTCCATTGATAGCTGAGTGTACTATTAGACCCTATAGCAAGCGCTGTTCACACTTAGGATCCATCTCCTAGTGTATTTTTTCATTGCACATTGTACCCCTACCCATTCACCAAAAAAGGAGTGTAGTGTAAAAAAAAAAACAAGAGGCAGTTTTGGACAAGTCCTTTATTTTGTAAAATAGCTCTTTTCTTCTTTCTTCCTCCATCTTCTCCAGGCCCGGTCCTTCTTCTGGTCTTCTGCTTGTTCTTTTAGTCTTCGTGCTTCCTCTCTTCGTCTTCAGTCTTCAGTCTTCAATCTTCATCGTCTTCTTCTTTCTTCTTTCACCGCTGCCGCTCTCTCTGCTGCTGCAGTCGGCCTCTGCACATCTTGCAAAATGGGCGGTCTTCACAATGACAGTTATTTTATAAGAAGAAGCAGGGCCACACGGTGACGTAAATGGGTGACCCGCCCCCTCTGACATCACATGACTCAGTTCACTCAGTTATGTCACTGGGTGGCCCCGCCCCTTCTTATAATAGTACTGTCATTGTGAAGACCGCCCATTCTGGGAGACGCGCAGGGACCGGACTGCAGCAGCGGAGAGAGCGGTGGCGGTGAAAGAAGAAAGAAGAAGAAGATTCAAGATGAACAGAGGAAGCAAGAAGACTAAAAGAAGAAGCAGAAGACCAGAAGAAGGACCGGGCCAGGAGAAGATGGAGAAAGAAAGATGAAAGAAGAAAAGAGCTATTTTACAAAATAAAGGACTTGTCAAAAACTGCCTTTTGTTTTTTTTTTACACTACACTCCTTTTTTGGTGAATGGGTAGGGGTACAATGTACCCCATACCTATTCACATAGAGGGGGTCGTGATCTGGGGGGCCCCCTTATTAAAAGGGGCTTCCAGATTCTGATAAGCCCCCTGCCCGCAGACCCCCACAACCACCGGACAGGGTTGTGGGGATGAGGCCCTTCTCCCCATCAATATGCTGCTTTGGGGGTGACCCCAAAGCATCCTCCCCATGTTGAGGGCATGTGGCCTGGTATGGTATGGAGGTGGGGGCCGCTCACTCATCCCTACCCCCTCCTGCCATGCCAGGGCTGCGTGCTCGTATAAGGGTCTGGTTTAGATTTTGTGGGGGACCCCATGCCATTTTATTTAAACATTTTGGCACGGGGTTCCCCTCAAATTCCATACCAGACCTGAAGGGCCTGGTTTGGATTTTGGGGGGACCCCACGTCATTTTTATATAAATTTTGGCACGGGGCGGAGCCTGGCCGCGCTCGTGAATGGCTGCTTAGAGAGAGAGCTCCGCAGACATAGGGGACTTGCGCCGGCCTGACAGCAGCTACATCATGGCCACACAGCCACAAACAGCACTAAGGAGGCCCTCAATCCACCGGGATGTCCCGCAAGCAATCCGCCAAGCCACCCGAGCCATGATTTCTTCAGCGGCTCTAAGCCGTGCAGAGGCCAAGATGGCGCCGGACGGGACAACGGAGACTGCACGCATGCTTCCCCGCCACGCTCTGCTCCTAAGCAGATGGACAGCTCCACGCTGGACAACAACACATATAAAGACAGAAACAAAAGGGTAGCTACATCCCCATTTCCTTCGCCACAGCACACGGTAAGGAAAAAGCTCATTCATACTCAGGGCTCAGAGAGAGAGGGTGGCAGCGACGAGGAGGATGAGGAAAAAACAGAAATGGCTCACTCCCTAGCAAACACTCCAACTACTGACAATGCAGTCTCTGAGCATGCTCTAAAACAAATGCTCCTAATGCTCCAGAAAGGCATACAAAAAGACATATCTAGGTCCATTTCCAGAATCCAATCTCAAGTTGACGATTTGGGGGACCGAACTGACAAAGTGGAAAGACAGCTAACTGAATTCACCCAGGCCTACAATGAGGTGGTGGATGCCCACCGTGACCAGACCAATGACCTCCAGAGGGTGCAAGCCAAGCTCGCAGACCTCGAGGACCGTTCCAGACGGAACAACCTCAAAATAAGGGGGGTCCCTGAGTCAATCCAGCCCCCAGACTTGGCACAATATCTTCAGGCCATCTTTAGCACCCTAGTGCCCACACTGTCGCCACACGAGCTTATCATAGTTAGGGCTCACAGAATCTTTTTTTTTTTTTTTTGAAAATAAAATTTTATTAACGAATACTGAATTGTACAAGGTAGAAGTGAGAGACATGTACAATGAAGAGTTATACAATTCTACACAATAGTAGAGGAGTTTCTTGAATATAAATATGCTTCATACATAAGTAACAAGTTGAAAACAAAAATTACAAATCTATTGTAAACCTTGGGAAGAGTAAGATCACTCATGAGGGCATTGAGATGATTCCCAAAAAAGTGACACATTTAAAACCGAGGACTTTCCTATTTCAGGAGTTTCAAAACTCAGCTATCACCGTGTGCTGATGTAAACTAAAGTTTAACATTTTAATAGGGAAAAGGAGGCTTTAGGTCAAACTTTCTGAGACGGAGTCCGAGAATGGGGACAGACCACCCCTGAGGGATCATGCTGTGGTCCATCCGCCAGTTCAAAAGGCCAACCGTCGCAGAAGGCCCCTTTCAGCTGCAACTAAAACTTCGTTTTAGTATAAGTCAGTTGTAAAACTGAGCATAAAACTACTAACTTAGATATATTTGATCACAGATCCACCGAGGAAATGAAATTGGAAATCATCGTATTCATACATTGATCATATATTAGGATATAAAAGAAGAAGGAGGAGAAAGGTGGGAAGAGGAGGTAGAATGTAAAAAAAAAAGGTGAGAGTGAAGATAAAAGAGGGAAGGGAAAAAAAGGAACATAGGAGTTCCAAGTCCCCAGGGAGCTCACATTCGCCACCCGGGGTCAAATTTGCAGTAGGTTAAATGGGGGAACCTATGTAAGTTGCCCATGGTTCCCAGGTGTTCCTGTTAGCACTCAACCTATCTGATATAGTGCAGGGTACTTTCTCCTGTAACATCATCCATGATATTTTCCGCTTAGCTTGTTGGAAAGAGACAGTTTTGGATTTCCAATTCTTCGCTAAGGTTAGTTTAGCTCCTATTAAAATAAATCTCATTAAGGTCTGAGAGGCTTTTGAAATGCCAGGGATATTTTGATTTAATAAACCAATCGGCATATTCTGAGGGATATTACTCTTAGTGATTGATCTCATAAGCCTAAAAACAGCATTCCAGAAAGTGTCCTTGTGGACCCTTGGTACCCGTTGAATGTATCCAAGGGGGTAAATTGGATGACGTTTAAACTGGGGCCCACCGCTTACACTCGAGGGACCCCTGAACCTTGAGGATACAAGGAAAAAAAGGGAAGGGAGAAAATAGAAGTGAGAGTGGAAAAAAAAAATGTAAGATGGAGGAGAAGGGTGGAAAGAGGAGGAAGAAGAAAATA
>BLSH010072767.1:12441-25043 GCA_018402905.1 Glandirana rugosa | reverse complement strand
TTTATGCAGAGTTTGATCTGCAATCTGCAACCCAAGCAGCGGTATTTGAAATCTCAAATTAGTCCAACAATCTGATCGTTGTGCACGATCGTAGCGATCGTTGTTTTATGCAGAGTTTGATCTGCAACTCAAAGCAGCGGTATGTGAAATCTCAAATTTCTGCTATCTGTCCTCAGAGCAACAGCACAGCAGTAGTAATCTATCTCAGGATGCAGGATCAGATGTTGTTAAAATGTTTCTAATCTCTCCCTGACGCCGTCAGCTTCCTCTCCCTACACTAACCCAAGAGCATGTGACTGCAGCATCAAGTGACTCCAGCTTATAAAGAGGCTGGGTCACATGATGCACTGGCCAATCACAGCCATGCCATTAGTAGGCATGGCTGTGAAGGCTTCTAAGGGCAAACCAGTGAAACGCTTGTTGATTGGCTGCCCTGCAGCTTCTCAACACGTGGAGTAAAATACCAGAACCCCGGACCCGAACCCGAACGTTTTTTGAAATGTCCGTGTTCGGGTCCGGGTCCCGGACACCCGAAAGTTCGGTACGGACCCGAACGTTACAGTCCGGTTTCGCTCAACACTACCTATAACACTAACCACAAATTAGTCCAAAACAAACCTGATTTTAAACAAAACTGAATCCAATACAAGAATGGATCAGTTATACTCCACACTGTAGTCTATCATTGAAAATCAATGGTTATACAACAAAGACCCTATGAAAAAGCTGCTTAAACATAAATGCCTACATAAAACTGAAAAGGTTATAAAAACAAAACAGCTATATCCAAAAACAAAGATAAAACACCAAAACAGATGAATTGTATAAAGACGCTAAATCTGAACAAGTCAAACAAAACTGGCTAAAACTGATGCAAAAATCCTGTAAAAGCATCACGTAATGACTCTTATAAAAAGTTGCCTTTCCAAACAAAAATGTAAAAATAGCTAAACACGAAAAAACAAAAATGATGATGCAACGGAATTCAATATGGCATCTCAGCCATGTGGCTCCTTTGTCACTACTCCAAGATGGCGGCCACTCCATGTGGGTTTCAATCCCCACAACACAAAATGGCAGTAAGTGAAGCAACATTACAACCCCATGGCCCTCTTTACCAGGAGAAAATGACGCCAAACACGTGATGGAAACAAAACGCCCGCACCGAGAACCACCAACCACAGTACAAATACGTGGATTTCGGTGTTAGAACACTAAAAACGCATAACACAGAATTTATCAACCGGATTTGAAATACAGCGTAGAAATTAACTATCCTCACTGAATGCTGATTTTCAGCTGCACGGCGCCATTCGCCACTAGAAACTCAGTCCAAAACCGGGATAGCCATGTGCTACTCAAACTTCAGCGTCTAACTTAACCAACGGTTTCATTAACAAATTAGTTGTACTATAAACAGACAGAACCAGAGCTGAATTACAGTGTAAAAAGCACAAAACCTCTTTACGATTACAATACTGTGTCTAAACTAAATTTGCCGCCAAAAATCAAAAAGGCGCACTTAAAGCTGAATAGCCATCTAACAACAGATGTCTGTACCAAAAACTGAATTACAGCTGGGACTATGCAAAACAACATTACAACAAAAATGATTCTACTGGAAATGGAATTCAGTACAATAACAAACTATTTTCACTTGAGACTGAAATATTGCACAAAATCAAAGCAATTAAAACCAGAAACTGAAATTCCTGCAGACAATTACTTAATTCCACAAAATGCTGAAATTCTGTCCAAAAGCAAGTTCAGCAGAAACAAAATTGAAATTGTAACAGTTTTACAACAAAATGGTGGTAACTTATGCCATTCCCACCAAAAGCAGGCCAAATTGAAATCTCTTGCCTTACAGACTGACTATACAATCTGAGACTCCAAACGAATTACCGCTAAAATTACAACATAGCACACACAACACTGATACAGATCACGCATTCAAAGTAAATTCATAATCATACACACCGATCACGCATTCAAAGCATATCCATAATCATACAGTTACTCATAACACACACTTTAGATGTATTGATTAGGACCTATAGAGAACAAGTATAGGTTTTCTTCCTAATCAATAGACCTAACTACAATGATAACAAAGCAATTAAAACCCCCGCCATTATGCAAAAAAGAGGAAAAACAGGTTCTTTAACAAAGCAGAATTTACCTGACACAGCGGACAGAGAAAGCACATCCTGGACTCAGGACAGCAAAAGATTTCAAAAATTGAAATAAAATTGGTTTTAGGGGGCACATGGGCGGAGCCCATGAACACTAAGCACAGCTCCTAGACCGAATCAAACACACCGACCCGATCACTAAGCACCCGGAGAAGCAGGAGGAGCAGTGTGCGAGCCGATTATGGCTCACGGAGGGGGTAAATCCGCCGCCAAAGCTTCCCCTATAATGGAGGCCCTGAGCCGCAGCGCTCCCAAGATGGCGCCGGCTCACTCCACTCAAGCCGCTCAACATGCTGCCAACAACAGCACGGCTCGCAAGCAACTCAATATTCTGCCCAAGTTACCCGACGACGATGAGACAACAACTCCCACAGACCCTGAACAAGGTATGTCGCCGGCTATTATTCAGCAATTCGAGAGAATGCTACACAAGGCTCTTAGACAAACATCAGAGCACATTACAAGTAGCCTCACTAAAGAAATAAGGGATCTGGGCTCACGAACAGCTGCCCTGGAGGACAGAGTAGATGACCTAGAAGTGGGGGCACAAGATCACATTGCAGCCATTGAAAACCTGAAAGAAGAGAATCTTCTATTACAATCCAGACTGGAGGACTATGAAAACAGAGACCGGAGGTCAAACCTCCGCATCAGGGGTATACCCGAATCAGTTGTAGACCTACAATCAACTATAACCGCTCTGTGCCAGGAGCTCCTACCATCCTTACCATTCGAAAGACTTGAGATGGACAGGGTTCATAGAGCCTTGACACCCAAAAAACAAGAAGGACCACCACGCGATATAATCGCTAAATTTCACTTTTATCGCACTAAGGAACAGCTCCTCAATGCAGCCAGGGAAAGGGGTGACCTAATCTTCCAGGGGCATAAATACCAATTGTTCTCAGACCTCTCCCAGCTCACTATCTCTAAACGTAGAGCCCTAAAGCCTCTTCTCTCTGAACTCCAACAGAGACACATCACATATCAATGGGGCGTCCCCTTTGCTGTTCGCTTCACATTCCAAGGCACTAAATACAGGTGCAAATCCTCAGAGGAACTCCGACATACTCTTCAAGATCTGGGCATCCTCGAGCAAACAGCTACCCCTAGTGCCTCCAGACGAAGGGTTGCAGCATCATCGCCACTCAAAGAGGTCTACTCCCCAGGCAAGCATGCGAATACTCATGCCCACAAAAGGAGTCGTCTGACCCCAATTCAAACGGACCAGGAAGACTCTATGGACTGAGGATCCCCAAATCTTCATGCTCTCTCTCTCCAGCTTTAGTGTCCTCCACCAATCAATGGTGACAACCATGCTTTATTGATCTGTGCCACACAGATAAACCCACCTCCTTGGTTTTTCCCCCCTTCATGGGGGAAGGTTCCAATACTCCAGGAAACAACTCATTACCGTTGGACTTAACATCCTTGCCTATTTTTCACGTTCTTTTTAGGAAGAAAAGAACTCTATTCCCACCCCTCTCCCTATAACCTGCTGCTAATTAAACTGCAGCACTTCACAATCCAACGAACTGCGATTTGCTGAACATTCAGGTAATATTATTCCAACTTAAGGCCTGTCCCACGGGTAAGCCTTCGCCCTCTTCTCAAAGCCATCGCGGAAACAGACTAGCTCAAGTATGATTGGAACTTGATCCAAGCTATATCATACCACTGGACTCCCACATAATTGAGCTCTCAGGAGAAGTTACATGCTCTCCCCCACCTGAATGTTCGATAACCAAAAGAACTTAGTATTGCAGGGGCTGTATATATTATATTTGTACCTTAGATACACTTTAAATCTGCCATTCATGGTTATTTGTACCATGCACCCCACCTCGCTCTTCCCGCATGTCTGCTCCTTTTAAGCAGACCGGCGAGAAAGACGCTCGTAGTTCGTTCAGCCGGATAACATCCCTGACACGAACGCACTTTTTGTTATTCATTGATGTTTTGTTATCGTTTAACCATACTAACATCTCTCCTTCTTCTATCTCTCTCTTAATCCCTCTATCCTCTCTAGCTTCCTTTTTTCTGTCCACACGGGTTGTCTACGCGGAGCGCCCTGAAACCTGCACAGGTAAGAAATGTAAACATATCACTTCTCTATGGCCCCCTTAAACATTGTTTCTCTAAATGTCCAGGGGCTGAATATCCCCCAAAAACACTCTAAAGCATTCAGATTCTTCCACTCCCAGAAGGCCCATATAGTTTGTCTACAGGAAACCCACTTCACATCACGACATATGCCAAAATATTTCAGCCCACACTATCCACAAGTCTACAATGCCCCCGCTACATCCAAACAAAGAGGTACACTGATTGCATTTCATAGATCTGCCCATTTCTCTCTTACTAAAATTATTAGCGACCCGGAAGGTCGATACCTGATACTGATAGGCCTTTTAATGGATACTGAAATAACCATAGTATCATACTATGCACCCAACAACAACCCCGGCTCCTTCCTCTCCCACCTTATGCACATGGTCTCTTCCCTGAAAAGAGGTTCCCTCATCATATGTGGCGACTCAAACCTCATTCTGAACCCCCTGATTGACAAAACCCCATACTCACAAACAACAAACAAACCATATTTCACCCACACGATACTTAAAAATAATCTAATAGATACATGGCGGGAAGCAAACCCAGCTAAAAGGAAATACATGCACTATTCACACCCACACAAGGTTTTCTCTCGTATAGATCACATCTTCATTAATGTAAGCTTAGCCCCTGAGCTTCTTTCGTCACAAATTATCCCGGTCCCCTGGTCCGACCATTGTGCAGTGCTTACTACCTTGGCATCACATATACCTAGCTCCTTAGATCGTACATGGACCCTTCCAGAGCACCTCCTGAAACATCCTTCTCACAGAATGGATATTGAAATGGCGCTGAAAGACTATTTTACATTAAATGCTACGCCTGATGTTAGTCCTCTCATTTGTTGGGAGGCACACAAACCAGTTCTAAGGGGCTCTCTGCTACGACAGAAAGCCTTCTTTAACCGAGAACGCAAACAACTAGAGCAGAAATTAGCCAGTCAATATGAAACTTGTCATAATAATTTTACACAAAACGCTACATCCTACAATACTACCGCTCTGGCTAATGCAAGGCTTGCATATGATCTATTTCTAACAGAGAACGCAGACAACTCATTGCGCCGCTACAAGCATAAATAAATTATGAAGGCTAACAAGCCCGACACCCCCCTAGCTCATTCTCTGAAAAGTATTTCTAAACCCAACAAAACTATTCGCCTACGACTCACGAAAAACCACACGTCTAGTAACCCCCTTAGAGCCCTTAATGAATTTAGATCTCTTTTAACCAAACTATACAAAGCTGAAGACACCTTTAATAACCAGTTAGCAGATAGTCTTTTTTCGCAACTTCAACTTCCTAACCTCTCTGACTCTGAGAGAGCCAAACTAGAAGAGAACATCACCATAGACGAAATCAAGCTTGCCATCAAAGGACTAAAACTTAACAAAAGCCCGGGCCCTGATGGATTCTCGGCTATATATTACCGTACCTTTAGCGACCTTCTAGCCCCCCACCTAGCTACAGCATACAATAGTATTCTAAAGGGAAATCACTTTAACCGTGAATCTCTCACAGCACTTATCTGTATGATCCCCAAGCCTAACTCTGATGACACAAATAGCTCTAATTACAGGCCAATATTGTTGCTGAATCTGGATATTAAAATTCTCACAAAAATCCTCGCCTTGCGTTTACAGAAATCAATTGGAAACCTCATCCATAAAGACCAAACAGGTTTCATACCATTTCGTCAAACTAGCGATAACATCAGGCGTGCAGTTCTTCTAGCTCATATAGCCAAAACCAGGAAAATCCCTGTCTGCTTCCTCTCAATAGATATCAAAAAAGCCTTCGACTCAATCTCATGGCAAAACATGCAATATACCCTACAGAAATGGGGCTTTGGCCCCCATTTTTTACAGTGGGTTATGGCTATATATAACAATCCATGTGCCTTCATTAAATATGCAGGATTCAAATCAAACACATTTGATATCCGCAGAGGAACCAGGCAGGGATGCCCGTTATCTCCCCTGCTATTCGCGCTGATGATTGAACCTCTTGCACACATGATTAGAAACTCCCCTAATATTACAGGTATTGAACTCGGCGGTCAACACCATAAATTATGTCTCTTTGCTGATGACACTTTGATATTTCTCTCATCCTCAGTGGTTTCGGGTCCTAACTTACTTCCTATACTTGATAACTTTGCTAAGATCTCAGGCTTAATAATGAATCCCAAGAAATCTACAGCCTTAAACATTACCCTAACTAACTCTGAAATCGCAGCATTGCAAAATTCCCTCCCATTTACATGGACTCCTAACTCGTTACACTATTTAGGAGTCTATCTTACAGCAGACCACACAAAACTATTTTCATGTAACTACCCCAAACTACTGAAACAAATGTCAGATTTACTGGCCCAATGGACACACCTCCCTATATCATGGCTAAGGCGAATTAATGTGATTAAAATGGTTATACTGCCTAAGTTTTTATACCTTTTCCGAGTCCTTCCTACCCCAATTCCTGCCTATTTCCTCTGAATTCTGCAGAAACGTGCGCTAGCATATATTTGGGGCTCTACCAGACCGCGAATAAACAAAAGAACTCTATTTTTACACAAACTAAATGGAGGCCTGGGAGTCCCAAATTTTGCCAAATACTACACAGCAGCTCAAACAGCGTGCCTTACCAAATATCATGCCACACTTGAGATCCCTCTCTGGGTAGCGATTGAATCAGTCGAAGCAGACCCCCTTTCAGTCTCCAACCTCCTATGGTTAAGGCCACAAGACCGTAGATTAATACACAACCCAATCACCAAACATAGCCTAAAAATATGGGACACCATCAAAAATAAATATCAACTCCAATCCCAACATAATCCTATGCTCTCTTTTATGAAAAATCCAGCCTTTCCACCAGCGTGGGTATCCCCCACAAGTTTCAACCAGTGGTCCACATGCGGACTACTAAGACTACACCATATAGCGGCCAACTCGAATATTGCCACTTTCCAAACACTGAAAGAAAAACATCAGCTCCCTAACAAAGAAATTTTTCGGTACCTCCAAATTAAAAACTTCTTCTCACAATCAAGTTTGGGTTCAACATCCCTTACCCAAAAATCACACTTTGAGCACCTTTGTAATAAGGATCCGCATGCGAGAGGAATTATCTCCCATTTATATCTACAGCTCTTGGCTTCACCCAACGCAACCAAACCAAATTATACTCGTGCTTGGGAATCTGACCTCAACTCTAATTTAGATACAGCTGACTGGGCTGCAATATGGTCTGCAACCAAGTCATCTTCCTTCAGCCTATTCAGCATAGAAACTAACTATAAGGTCCTTCTGAGATGGTACCTAGTCCCTGCACGCATAGCAAAATTTGTCACTCCCTACTCTCCGAACTGTTTCAGGGGCTGTTCAGAACCTGGGACACACCTCCATATATGGTGGACATGTACAGTGGTACAACAATTTTGGAAAGACATCTTTGCTCTGGCTTCAAAACTATTCGACATACAAATCCCATTCTAACCAACTACGGCCCTGCTTAACAGAAAACCTGACATCTTAAGTCACAGGCAATTTAAACTATTTCTATACCTACTGACAGCAGCCAATCAAACGGTAGCCAAAGCATGGAAAACCCCTAATCTTCACACACTAGAAGCCAAAAATAGAATGACAAATTTTATTATTCATGCTAAAATTGAAGCCACAGACAAAGAAACAGAACACAAATTTGAACGTTCTTGGAAACCTTGGATAACCAAGTGCCTCCCTCCGGAGTTCGACTTGAAAGCCCTACTCCCTTGGTGAACGCTTGTTGTCCTGTTGTGGGGATTTGAGGCTCTCCGCGGGACACTCGGATGGACACTCCTTTCACTCCTACTCGCAATCTCATTTCATTGCTTTCTCTCTCCTAATTCCCCTTCTCGCTATCTCTCCTCTCACCTCCTTTTCCTTTCCCTTAACTATAATATCATATGATCAAAGAGTTATACAGTTGTACTATATACTATTTTGAAGACGAAACTGTTATTGAAAATCTTACAAAAGTAATGTGTCTTAGCTATGTACAAGCATTTAATTCTCAAGCTCATTCTCATAGACTTGAAACCTTTGCTATGCTCTTCATCAATCCATACCCACGCACCAACGCTGAGACTTACTAGTCTCACTCTTGGCCTACGCAGGCGCAAATTTGCTCCCAATGGGGCGCCTGGTCAAAATTGGAGAAATTCGTTCTCTTTGGTGCTGGGGTACGGATAACCGTTATCCTCACCAGATATACATTACCTAATCGGTTTCCCTTTACCAGCAGTCTAGAGACATCAGAACTTAACTGCTTATGCTGCAGACGAATTTCAGTTGCCTACTGAGAGACACAACCCAAGTACACCTTATTCATACCGGGTTGCTGTTTCTTTGAGTTCTGTTTGTTTTGTTTTTCTCTCCTTATGATTCTGATTGTACGCCTATATACACACCAGTAAGGTTTGCACCTTTAAGTATCTGTACTATGTTTATTCTTTTTCAATAAACAAATTGACTTGAAAAAAAAAAAAAAAATTGGTTTTACCAATAGCCGGCAGTTTTGATGTCCTGCCCGGTTCGCTTCCTCCCTTTGGTCCGCTGTGATGGAAATTTCTGTAGGCTCCAAAAATTCACTGACTCGCCATTCTGTATGGGCAATTATAATACCTTGCATGCATTATATTTTGCCTGCGCTAATAAGCGCACTTTTCAGCTCTTTTGCATAATGCATTTGAGTGCACTCGTGTTAAGGCAAGTAAGACAGACACAATAGCTGTTCTCACATGGCAAGCTCGCAGGGTCATCCTGCCTTTGAATGCTTGGTCTTTTAATTTATATCATTCAGACATAGACAACAAAAGAACTTAGTGGCTTCACAATCAGCCAATCAGCCTTCAAGGCACAGTCACATGACATGAGCTCAATGCAAACCACCAACCAATGACACACTTGTTTATATTCAAACAATACAATAGAAGAGGCATGCATGCATGGGGATTGACCAGCCTGTATGAGCAACAGCTGTCTCCAGATAACAATGGAAGCCATGTGGAAACATGGCCTCCATTAAAACCAATGCGCTACCTCACAGAGGCCCTCCAAGCAAAATGCCATGCATGCAAACCTCGAACTGCCATTACAACGAATCACTATCAAATACAGCTCTATGAACTATACTCCATGGCGATTATACTACTGTTCCATTAAAGGGTAAATGATGCACAAAGGAATATATCTGTAGATTTCTGTCACATTGATCAGATGCGACAGAAAGCTTACAGATCATTATCCTTACATAAAAGGCAATACTGATTCCATATCGCAAGTAAATCGCCGCCAAGCAGATCAATCTGTACATAATACAGGGGCCCCCCGATTGACGGTAATACACCCGCGGCACAGAACGTGCATTGCACCTCAAAGATCCGAGCCGGCGTTTGCTCCAGCATTAACCGCTCAGGGCGCCTGCTGGCCGGGATGATCGGGTGGGTAGCGTGTGGTTATCAAATAATGGAAGGTTTCCATTGTAAATGGCCTTTCCTCAATATCGGTTAAAGCCATATTCGCTGTACACAGAGAATACCGGTAAACCAACACTGGGAGACACTGTGACAATACATAATACACATCCTAAATTTCTACAACACCCGTCACCCATCAGTGACCTCCACCAGTCACCCATCACCCATCAATGACCACCACTAGACACCCATCCCCCATCAGTGACCACCACCAGACACCCGGCACCCATCAGTGTGCACCGCCAGTCACCCATCAGTGACCTCCACCAGTCACCCGTCACCCATCAGTGACCACCACCAGACACCTGTCACCCATCAGTGACCACCACCAGAGACCCATCATCCATCAGTGACCACCGCCAGCCACCCATCACCTATCAGTGACCACCGCCAGTCACCTATCCCCATCAGTGACCACCGCCAGACAACCTCACCCATCAGTGACCACCACCAGACACCAGTCACCCATCAGTGACCACCACCAGACACCCATCACCCATCAGTGACCACCGCCAATCACTCATCAATGACCACCGCCAGTCACCCATCAGTGATCATCGCCAATCACCTGTCAGTGACCGTCACACCCATGAGTAAACATCACCTGTAAAAGTCTCACACATGTGGTATCACCATACTCGGGGGGAGTAGTAGAATGTATTTTGGGGTGTCATTTTTGCTATATACATGCTATGTGTTGGAAATATCATATAAATGGACAACTTTGTGTAAAAATAAAAGCGTTTTCATTTTTATCCCACATTTTCCAAAAACTACTGGAAAAAAATGACATGTTCAAAAGACTCATTATGCCTCATAGAATATACGTTGGGGTGTTTGCTTTTCAAAATGGGGTCATTTTGTAGGCAATTCCATTGTCCTGGTGCTCCAGGACCTTCAAAAGTGTAATAGGGTGTTGAGAAATGAGATGTGTAATTTATGCTTTTAGAACGCCTGAAGGTGCTAGTTCAATGTTGGGCCTCCGTATGTGGTCAGGCTATGTAAAAGTCTCACACATGTGGTATCGCCATACTCAGGAGGAATATCAGAATGTATTTTGGGGTGTCATTTTTGCTATGTACATGCTATGTGTTGGAAATATCTTATAAATAGACAACTTTGTGTAAAAAAAAAGCGTTTTCATTTTTTCCCACATTTTCCAAAAACTACTGGAAAAAAATGAATCGTTCAAAAGACTCATTATGCCTCAAAGATCATTCATTGGGGTGTTTGCTTTCCAGAATGGGGTCATTTTGTGGGCAATTCCATTGTCCTGGTGCTCCAGGGCCTTCAAAAATGTGATAGGTCGTCATGACATTAGATGTGTAATTTATGTCCCTAGAATACCTGACGGCGCTCCCTGCATGTTGAGCCTCTGTATGTGGCCAGGCTGTGAAAAAGTCTCACACATGTGATATCGCCATACTCAGGAGGAGCAGAAGAATTTGTTTTGGGGTGTAATTTGTGGTATGCATATGCTGTGTGTGAGAAATAACCTGTTACAATGACAATTTTGTGAAAAAAAAAAAGAAAAAAAAATCTTCATTTTGCAAAGAATTGTGGGAAAAAATACAACTTCAAAAACTTCACCATGCCTCTTACTAAATATCTTGGAATGTCTACTTTCCAAAAAGGGGTCATTTGGGGGGTATTTGTACTTTCCTGGCTTGTTAGGGTCTAAAGAATTGAGATAGGACATCAGTATTTCAGGTGTGATCAGGTATGATCAATTTTCAATGATTGGCACCATAGCTTGTAGACTCTATAACTTACACAAGGACCAAATAATATACACTTATTTGGGTTATTGTTACCAAAGATAGGTAGCAGTATAATTTTGGCCAAAATTTACAAAGAAAAATTACTAATTTGCCAAATATTATGACAGAAACAAAGAAAAAGGCATTTTTTCACAAAATTTTCAATCTTTTTTTATTTATAGCACAAAAAATAACCCCCCCCCCCCCCAGTGATTAAATACCACCAAAAGAAAGCTCTATTTGTGTGAAAAAAGGATGCAAATTTCATATGGGTACAGTGTTGCATGACTGAGTAATCGTCATTCAAAGTGTGATAGCGCTGAAAGCTGAAAAATGTCCTGGACAGGAAGGGGGTTTTCGTGCCCGGTACTGATGTGGTTAATCATAGCAACCCCCCCAAATGCACACACCCTAAATTTCCGCATATCTTCACTGAGAGCACCGACTCCAAGAAAAGAGGGGTGATGATTGCAGTAAAAAACACAATAGCCTTCTAAGTGGTGAAGGTGGAATCTGACCCTAACGGTAGATTCCTCATTGTTTCCGCCAGTTATAACAATACCAGACTAACCATTGTGAATCTGTACGCTCCGAATACTCCCTCATCCAGATTCTATAAAGCCCTTTTGAAAAGAATCCAGGATTACAAAACATTTCCTCTCATTTTCTGTGGGGACTTCAACGAGGTCCTCGACCCCATGGACTCCACAAACCCATCCCGCAAAAAGTCAGCCTTACTCTCGTCTTTCCTAGCAGACGGGGACCTATATGATGTGTGACGATGTGCACATGGTACCGAAAGGGATTTCACTTTTTTCTCGCACACTCATGGGGTATACTCCAGAATAGACCTTTTCCTCACGGACAAACGCACCCTACAAAAAATCTCAAACTCTGCCATAGGAGTTAATAAGTGGTCAGATCATGCCCCCTGCACAATAGAGCTAGTCCTATCGAACTCCCATAAGACTAAAGCCTCGTACACACGGGACGACGATCGTGTTCAAC
>BLSH010072738.1:0-10000 GCA_018402905.1 Glandirana rugosa | reverse complement strand
TCAGCCATAACCCTACATCTTTCATCCCCCATTTGAGATTAGGATAGATTGCAATTTTTTGACAAAACGATTCATCATAATTGAACCATCCAAAACCTCCAAAACTCTTATAGGCTTCCAATATGTGTTCCAAGTGTTGAAAAAGTCCACTACACCTGTCTGGGTGCTTTTCACCCATTACTGAAGAAAAAATACAAAAAGACTGCAACCAGTTGAAAAAAGATCTATTCACTGGGCGTCTACCATAATCCTCAGCTCCCTCATCCGCCCTTCTGTCAAGTTTTTTTCCTTAGAATTAGGTAAAAGCGATAATAGATCAACAAATTCACCCTTCCATATCTTTTCTTTAATAGAAGGGGCCAAGTGAAAACCCATTGGTGACATTTCACATGGTAAAACCTCTTTGAAACAGACTTCAGGCACAGAGGAAGCAGGAACCACAGGAGCGCTGATAGGAACAGCTGCATTAACATTAGAAGGAATAGGGTTAGACCAAACATTAACAGGACCAGACACTGCAGGCCTTACTGTGGAAGATAAAGAATCATTAAATTTCTCTAAAGAAGAAATCAACTTACTGATTAGAATATTCTGAGACTCACCCGACTGAATAGACTCAGAATTTATGGAGACTACTGGAATGTTTTCTTCTTGCGCTAGATGATTGTTCCCTGCCGCGCTTGGCTCTGCTGTTGCTAGCTGAGAGGCCCTCACAGACTCCTGCCTGGACTGCCTGGATGAATGTGATGCCACTGCTCTGGCTGGCCTGTCACCTGAAGCAGCCTGTGATGAGATAATAGGCGGTGGGAGGGGGGGCTGAGACCGCCCCCTAC
Organism: Glandirana rugosa; assembly: GCA_018402905.1. NCBI lineage: Eukaryota > Metazoa > Chordata > Amphibia > Anura > Ranidae > Glandirana > Glandirana rugosa. Next base: position 9,167 of record BLSH010072738.1, on the reverse strand, counting down.
CTTCTCTGACCCGGACCGGAGATGGTGAAAGAACCCGCCGACTTCTCTTCCGCCGCTGTCCCGCCCGCTGCGAAGCAGGTGCGGCAACCTCTACAGCCTCAGGTGAGCGGGTCCTGACCTCCTGACGTGATGCAGCCCTCTGACGAGATGCAGCCGAAGAAACCGGCCGCTCGCATGGCCGACTCCTCTGAAGCCGGCGGGGTGGTGAGCGCTGGGCGGGTATGGGACTTGCCAGCTGTGTCTGGCCAGGCTCAGGCTCCACAGACACCTCACGTTCTACGGCTGCCTCTGTGTCCAAGGCCGGCTCTTCTTCTGTCATCTCCAGGCACCGTCGTAGCCACTCATCCCCTCCATCCGCCGCTGCCTTCTCCAAGACTTGCCTCACGAGCGACTTCATGTCCCGATACGGCTTGCGAGCTCAGTAGTACTGACTAATAATGTAGCACCAGAGCTCGCAAAGCCTATCCCAGGACAACTGAGGAGAAGCTAATAATGCGGGGGCTTTATATAGCCTCGTACGTGTGCTGAAAAATGTGTTTCCCGCCTAAAGCCCCGTGACAGAAAACACGTTTCTTAAAGGAGCCATGAACTAGAAATTTTTTTTTTTTTTTTTTTTTTTTTTTAATATATTTTGTAGCGACCACAAACCCATGCTGTGGGCCTCTTAATATGCCCACTTAACAGGTGCGTTGAAGCCAAAGCAAGTGTAAATGAGCCCTTAAACCAAGAAGGTGAATAAGGTTCAGGAAGGCAGAATTTTCTATAGGAGGCCAAGATCAAGAACACAGGGACAGGACCTCAAACTAACAGGAAGAAAGTTCAAAGCTAACTTTAAAAAGTATTATTTATCTAACGAGCAGTTGATGCTTGGAATGGACTTTCAGCAGAGGTAGTGAGTTATTCAACAGTAAATGAGTAAAGTGACTTTAAACATGCTTGGGACAAAACTAGATCTATACTGAGACAAAAAAAAGTTTAAAGTTTAAAAAGTAAAATAAAGGGACAACCTAGGTGCACCGCTAGATCCTTTTCTGCCATCACTCTCCTAGGTTTCTATAGCAAATGGGGATTTTTTTTTCTATTGTTATAGCTATACGGAAATTGTATGTAGTGTTATGCTGCCTGTTTGCTAACAGGGGTCACTCAGTGACCTTTGGTTATAAATGAAAGTGAAACCTTGCATTCCAGGACATAATTGTTTCCAGCTGGACAGGGACAAGGAAGGATCAGTATGAGAAGCAGGAGCGGCCCGATTTAATCTGGGCTCTTTAGAAGGATATCCTTACCAATGAGTCCAAAATGGACCACGAAAAGAAAGAAAGAGCTCAAGTTTTACGAGGATTTGGGGTTATTATCTTCTTCTTCCTGTTCTTCCATTCAGAAGCAGGTAAGTGAATATTTCCCTCTTCTTCTCCACCCGCAGAGCTCAGTACTTTGCAAACAATGGCGAAGAGTTAAGCCTCGTACACACGGGACGACGATCGTATACAATAGGTGAAGCCACCGGTGCCCACACCTGCAATGCCGGCGCCGCAGGGAGAAGGAGGGGACGAGCGAGGCTTTGGGAGCAGCCGTCGCTGGACCGGCAGACAGGTAAGTTATTGTTTATTAAAAGTCAGCAGCTACACTTTTTTGTAGCTGCTGACTTTTAATAAACTAGAAAAACGAGTGGAACTCCGCATTAAGCTGGCTATACACTAGTAGAATTTTGCTCTAAGTTTTTTTCTTTTTTTTAAGAACATTCGTTTGATTTTCTAATCGTTAACAGGGTCAAATCAATGTTCATTTTCGACCACGGTGGCAAGAAAATGTATTTCAGCTGTGTATTACTGTTTGCCTGCTATCCAAGAGAATATTTTTTTAATGTTTGAGTTGTGAACTAAATCCTGCTCTGCTCCAATGGCTGTGTGAATATCTGGAAGATTTAACTGCATTTCCCCCCTCTCAGGGTGGAGTCACATACAGGCCTCAGTAAAAGAATCTCAAGATGTAACCCAGGGGAAAAGGCATAAGCCTCGTACACACGGGACGACGATCGTATACAATAGGTCGTACGGACGACCGTTGTACACGAAATCGATCGTTAGTACGCACGATTAGAACAGCCGACATACGACGATCGTACAAGGGGAGTTGTATGAGCAGACTAGAAAACTTGGTCGTACCAACAAGCTCTCATACGACCGTTGTATCGTGTGTACAGAGCAGTCGGTACAACAAGTTGTATTGTGCAAAACACGCATGCTCAGAAGTCAGGAACGGCCGGATGCTAATTACATGCACCTGAATGTTCTTTCTGTGCTCGTATGATCGTGTAGTGCAGTCAGTATGCAAGTTACATTATCCAACATACGATTTGAGACGATCGTACGTACGATCTTCGTCCCGTGTGTACGAGGCTTTACAGTGTATTTAAATAGTGCAAAACCCGCGCAGGGAACAAATCCTTTGGATGTCAGCTCCACTCTGGCTCCTGTGGTCACGATGAAGGTGCCCTCAGCTATGGAAAACCGCCTTCTGGATGGATCCTCTCAGATCTCCCCGGCCGGGGTGGCGGATATCTCTCCAACACTCACCGAGGATATTGGGAGACAGAAAGAGCCACAATCGTGTAATACTGTTTTCAAATTGATTTAAATAAAAGGATTTGTATAAACTCACTTAGGTACACGTGTAAAAGAGCTCAAAAATAAAGTGACAGAAGGTGTAGGGCAGTGGTGTATCATCCATGGGTGCAGGGTGTTCACTGAACACGGGCCCTGAGGGGTTGGGGGGCCCACTCTGCTCTGACCCACACTGCACCCATGAATGATCTCTCCCTGGTTGACAGCCAGGGATGATCGGTGCAGTGTGGGCTTGCACACGGGCCCACTAATTTCATGATACGCCCCTGGTGTAGGGTCCCTACACCTTCTGTCACTTTATTTTTGATTTTAGAGCTCTTTTACACGTGTACCCAAGTGAGTTGAGGATTTGTTGACCATCTGTTCCTGTACCAGACCAGGATGTTTAAGCATTGACTTTGTGCATTGGTCCCAAGGACATATTTTTTTGTCAGTTGAACACATTATACGGGCTTCTGGCCGCCTCCTGTGTGTTTTTTTTCCCTTTATCTTGGCGCTGTATTTATGTGAATTTACAGTGTGATTACACAGAGCTATGAAGGGCTGCAATAATAACTGATATAGTATATACTGTATATATATATATATACGGTATCTCACAAAAGTAAGTAAACCCCTCACATTTTTGTAAATATTTTATTCTATCTTTTCATGTGACAACTCTGAAGAAATGACACTTTGCTACAATGTAAAGTAGTGAGTGTACAGCTTGTATAACAGTGTAAATTTGCTGTCCCCTCAAAATAACTCAACACACAGCCATTAATGTCTAAACCGCTGGCAACAAAAGTGAGTACACCCCTAAGTGAAAATGTCCAAATTGGGCCCAAAGTGTCAATATTTTGTGTGGCCACCATTATTTTCCAGCACTGCCTTAACCCTCTTGGGCATGGAGTTCACCAGAGCTTCACAGGTTGCCACTGGAGTCCTCTTCCCCTCCTCCATGATGACATCACAGTGCTGGTGGATGTTAGAGACCTTGCACTCCTCCACCTTCCATTTGAGGATGCCCCACAGATGCTCAATAGGGTTTAGGTCTGGAGACATGTTTGGCCAGTCCATCACCTTTACCCTCAGCTTCTTTAGCAAGGCAGTGGTCATCTTGGAGGTGTGTTTGGGGTCGTTATCATGTTGGATTACTGCTCTGCGGCCCAGTCTCCAAAGGGAGGGGATTATGCTCTGCTTCAGTATGTCACAGTACATGTTGGCATTCATGGTTTCCTCAATGAACTGTAGCTCCCCAGTGCTGGCAGCACTCATGCAGCCCCAGACCATGACACTCCCACCACCATGCTTGACTGTAGGCAAGACACACTTGTCTTTGTACTCCTCATCTGGTTGCTGCCACACACGCTTGACATCATCTGAACCAAATAAGTTTATCTTGGCCTCATCAGACCACAGGACATGGTTCCAGTAATCCATGTCCTTGGTCTGCTTGTCTTCAGCAAACTTTTTGCAGGCTTTCTTGTGCATCAGAAGAGGCTTCCTTCTGGGACGACAGCCATGCAGACCAATTTGATGCAGTGTGCGGCGTATGGTCTGAGCACTGACAGGCTGACCCTCCACCCCTTCAACCTCTGCAGCAATGCTGGCAGCACTCATACGTCTATTTCCCAAAGACAACCTCTGGTTATGACACTGAGCACGTGCACTCAACTCCTTTTGTTGACCATGGCGAGGCGCTGTTCTGAGTGGAACCTGTCCTTTTAAACCGCTGTATGGTCTTGGTCACCGTGCTGCAGCTCAGTTTCAGGGTCTTGGCAATCTCCTTATAGCCTAGGCCATCTTTATGTAGAGCAACAATTCTTTTTTTCAGATCCTCAGAGAGTTCTTTGCCATGAGGTGCCATTTTGAACTTCAAGTGACCAGTATGAGAGAGTGAGAGCGATAACACCAAATTTAACACACTTGCTCCCCATTCACACCTGAGACCTTGTAAAACTAACGAGTCACATGGAGGGAAAATGACTAATTGGGCCCAATTTGGACATTTTCACTTAGGGGTGTACTCACTTTTGTTGCCAGCGGATTAGACATTAATGGCTGTGTGTTGTGTTATTTTGAGGGGACAGCAAATTTACACTGTTATACAAGCTGTACACTCACTACTTTACATTGTAGCAAAGTTTCATTTCTTCAGTGTTGCACATGAAAAGATAGAATAAAATATTTACACAAATGTGAGGGGTGTACTCACTTTTGTGAGATACTGTGTGTGTATATATATTTCCTGGACCTCCTCATGTCAGCCTACTATGGGTCAGCTCCGCCCCCTCTGACCCCTTCAGGACAATCTCTTTCCAAACCTATAAGAGGCGGCTGTCTGCCCATATGCAGTGTTCTTTTTTCGTCCTCGCTCCGGACGCCTCTTAAGAAAAATAGATATATTCAAACACACACGCAAGAAGAAGCACGGTAGGAGACTTACTGTGAAACCTTGTAATGTCCATGCGCTCCTGCTCAGGTTCATGCACTCTCCTGAGTTCAGTAGACCCCCTGCCTGGGCTGCAAATCTCCCTTTTTGGGGTTCCCTTGGTGCTGGGTCTCAGCAGTATAAATTACGGCATGTGTACACCGGCCTCTAGAGAGCGGTTAAATACTGCTGGTTTGGGCTGTGTGGCGAATTGATGAAACAGCAGGCAGGCTGAGGCTTGTAGTTCCACAGGAACTCTCAGGAGGTTGCTGAGAGTGGCCACTTCCTGGTATGATAGGAAAGCCCTCTCCCTTGCTTGGGTTCCTGCTTCCCTGCTGTGATTACAACACCTGCAGGCCCCAGCTTGTCTCATAATCACTGCCTCTGTGCTGAGTGATGTGGGATCTCAACATGGCTGCTGCCTTGAGTTGCTGGATAGATCTCTGGCTGTCTATGTGTTTCCAGGTATCCTGGGTCCTCCTGCCTGCCTCTATAGCACTGAAGAACGCATGGAAAGGTTTGCTATTTTAAATTTTTTTTTTTTTGTTTTTAAAAGAGTGCATTCTTCTTCTCTACAGAGAGAAGACCCGGATGCTGGATAAATGCCCGCAGGGAAGTACTAAAGAGCCGCATCACCCGCAAAGAAAAAAGTGCTTAAAGCGTGATAAGTCGGGTCAGAGCAAACGTCACTCCAGATCACCCTCACCGCTGCCTCATTGCAGTGCCTTGAGCCCAGGCCAATTGGTGTTGCAACACCAGAAAGCGACCACTAAGCGCTAGCATGTGCATAAGCAAAGGCGCAGATCCTCTTCATCTTCTGGAAGGGCCTCGGTCCGGGAACAGGAGAAGGCCTGCTGGGCATGCGGGGCAAACTCCCTACTGGGGAGGTGTGTATGCTTCACTGGTTTGAACGTAATAATGCAAGGTGCATGTGGCTGTAGCTCAGAGGAGGCACAGCAGGGTCTCAAAGTTGTACCCTTTCCGCTCTAAGGATGCAGAGCTTTGCGATTCCACGCCTAAGGTGGATGCCTCATTACAGAGACTAGCTCGGCATATCACTTTGCCTCTAGATGACTCAGTATCCTTCAAGATCCGATGGATTGTAGTATAGATACAGATCTCAAAAGAATGTACATGGTAGAAGGAGCGGCCTGCAGGCCGGCCATTGCACTTACCTCAGTGGCGGCAGCCTGAAAGGTGTGCATTGCGTGGTTAGAGGCCAGTTGTTTGGGTTAAGTGATGGGAGACGAAGGTTCCCTCCTTTGCAGCCCATTAAGGTCACGGTGTATTTTCTAGCAGAAGTAGCCGTGGACCAGGTCAGGATGACAGTTGATGGCTCATTTTGTGACGGCACGCAGAGCCCTAGGGCTGAAGCATTGGTCAGCGGATAGCGCTTCCAAGCACAGACTTTGCTCAGTCCCTTTCGATGGGAAATTTATTGGCAAGACCTTGGAGATCTAAAGGGGGTTTCGGGAAGCTTCTGCGTACCAACCGGCCGACCGTTCTTTGGGCAGGGTCCAGCCTTTCCCAAAGCCAAGGTGTTGCAACACCAGAAAGCGACCACTAAGCGCTAGCATGTGCATAAGCAAAGGCGCAGATCCTCTTCATCTTCTGGAAGGGCCTCGGTCCGGGAAGAGGAGAAGGCCCGCTGGGCATGCGGGGCAAACTCCCTACTGGGGAGGTGTGTATGCTTCACTGGTTTGAACGTAATAATGCAAGGTGCATGTGGCTGTAGCTCAGAGGAGGCACAGCAGGGTCTCAAAGTTGTACCCTTTCCGCTCTAAGGATGCAGAGCTTTGCGATTCCACGCCTAAGGTGGATGCCTCATTACAGAGACTAGCTCGGCATATCACTTTGCCTCTAGATGACTCAGTATCCTTCAAGATCCGATGGATTGTAGTATAGATACAGATCTCAAAAGAATGTACATGGTAGCAGGAGCGGCCTGCAGGCCGGCCATTGCACTTACCTCAGTGGCGGCAGCCTGAAAGGTGTGCATTGCGTGGTTAGAGGCCAGTTGTTTGGGTTAAGTGATGGGAGACGAAGGTTCCCTCCTTTGCAGCCCATTAAGGTCACGGTGTATTTTCTAGCAGAAGTAGCCGTGGACCAGGTCAGGATGACAGTTGATGGCTCATTTTGTGACGGCACGCAGAGCCCTAGGGCTGAAGCATTGGTCAGCGGATAGCGCTTCCAAGCACAGCCTTTGCTCAGTCCCTTTCGATGGGAAATTTATTGGCAAGACCTTGGAGATCTAAAGGGGGTTTTGGGAAGCTTCTGCGTACCAACCGGCCGACCGTTCTTTGGGCAGGGTCCAGCCTTTCCCAAAGCCAAGGTGAACCAGCCAGCAAAAGCTTCAGACAGGCTCTTCTAAAGGGGTCCCCATCCAGACTTCCCAAGTGGGAGTAGACTGTCTTACTTTGGAGAGGCCTGGGCGGAAGAAGTTCAAGATGCCTGGGTCTTGGACATCATTCAAAGAAGATATCGCCTAGAATTCAAGGAAAGACCTCCCTAGTCTCATTCTGTGGCAACCCAGATTCCTACTTGTCCAGAGAAAAGGAGCTTTATTTATTAATGTAGGTAAATAATTTATTGGCATCTCAAGCAATTCTGCCAGTTCCGGAGCATGAGAAGGGAGAAGGATTCTATTCCCTTCTGTTCTTGGTAACAAGATCCTCAGGAGGATTCAGGCCGGTCCTGTACTGAATGCCTTCATGAAGGTCCCTCCATTCAGAATGGAGTCCTTGCAAACCATCATTGTCCATTGTGAAGAAGGGAGATTTGCTAGCATCAATAGACTTAGCAGATGCCTACCTACATGTGCGCATAAGTGCATCGCACCATCGCTTCAATTTCCAATTTTGTTGTCTGCCACTCGGGCTCTGCACAGCTCCAAGAACATTTTCAAATGTTTTGGCAGTGGTCATCGCTATCTTAAGAATCAGAGGCATTCAAATTCTTCATTCTCTGGACGACATTCTCCTCCAGGCCGCATCAAAGTCCCTCCTTCAACAGCACGTGCTGATAACCTACAGCACGATCAGATGTTTTGGTTGGTTAATCAACCATCGCAAGAGTCGGTTGTAACCGGCTCAAGTCCTAGAGTATCTAGGAATGCAATTCGACACTACCCAAGTTCGTGTATTTCTGCCTCTCAGGAAGATTGTGGAAATTCAGACCAAATCGGAAATAGGAATGACCAGGCCATTTCTGATGGCCAGGGAGTGTATGCAGTACCTGGGCCTATTGTCTTCCATGATACAGGTAATACCCTGGGCCAGATGACGGAAGGGGAGATTTCAATACAATTTTCTGCATCGATGGGATCACCACTCGTTAACCCAGATCTACCATTCAGTACCAATAAAACAGTCTCTGATGTGGTGGAAGATATCTCAGAATCTATATCGCGGGGTGCCTCTCGACCCTCCAGTTCCAGTAGTGCTGACTACAGATGCCAGCCTAGTAGACCGGGAGCTCATTCCTTAGGCCAACAAGTACAGGGCAAATGAGAGGCATCTCTAGCTCAGCATTCAAACCTGTTAGAATTAGAGGCCGTTCGGCACGCTCTAGTAGCCTTCTAATCAATTTTGCAAAGGGGCAGTCGAAATCCTTCCCGACAACAAACCATGGTAACCTGCGTGGCCCGCAAGGGGGCACCAGGAGCCTCCCACGGCTCAGAGTGGCATGCCAGATTTTTCCTTAACAGCAGCATACCTTCCAGGTCCACAAAACAAGCTGGTGGATCAACTGAGTTGGAGATTCTTGGATCTGAACGAACGGGGCTTGAATCCCAGATACCTGTTCAAAATCTGCAAGGTCTGGGGGACATCGGTCATAGATTGGGTGGCATTGGAGGAAAACTCTCAGATTATGTGTTGCGTCTCTCGAAGGTGGCACCCGCAAGCTCCAGGCCAGGATGCTCTATCCATTCCATGGGACTTTCCCCTAGTCTGTGTTTCCTCCTCTCTCGCTAATCCTCAGAGGTTTAATGAGGATTCAACAGGAGGAGTGACAGTAGGACTTGGGGCTCAGACTGCTTGGCTAATTTACAAGGGGCTGAGGTGAAAGACAGATGGCCATGGGGTTCAGGTGCCAACTCTGAACTTTCATCAAGGGACCGGGAGGGA
>BLSH010072678.1:305917-325712 GCA_018402905.1 Glandirana rugosa | reverse complement strand
GCGCGCTCACTAGGCTCTGTCTCGCGGCCGCCGTCGTATGACGGCGATTCGCGTTACAGAGCCACTCTGTCGCCGTCAAATGCCGATCAGCTGTCGGCAAGCGGTTAAGTGATGTGAGCTTAAAATACTTATAGAGATCTGCAAATAGAACTTACCGAAAAATATTTTTTCTTTGTGCCCTGTATGCAATTTGTTTTTACTGACATTGGTGTCTTTTTGCAGCTTATCAAGAGGACTAATGAGCATTTTTCCAGTCCTGATCTCATCTGGGGTTATCCTAGGGAAAGCGAATCCCATGCAGCTGACTATCATGACTATCATTGAATTACCCATATTTGCTGCAAACAGATACATTATGACAAACTATCTTCTGGTAAGTAACAAAAGATGACCAAATACAAACAGTCTTTTCCCACTTGGGCCAAATGCATACGATACATTCCCTATTTATTTGCAGAAAAAAGAAAAAAAAATTAGAGCTGGACTTCAGGTATCCCCAAAATAAAAAGATTATATACATATAAAGAAGCAATTTTTACATGGCAAAGGATCAGTTTTTCTGTCCACCCAGATCTGTACCCGTACACACGATCAGAAAATCGTACGGAAAATACCGCTTTCAAATCGATCGTATGACAATCGGATCGTTAGTACAGAGCTTTCGAGATCCGAACATGACAATTCATCCAATGTTTTCCTTCTAGACATGATCAGACCTGCAAGAACATTTCTTTCATACGATACCCGATCGTACGATTTTCGTTCAACCAGTACAGCCGTCGTTCGAAAATGCAATACAAATACACTACAACAAATCACATCGCTTCCGATTTTTTATTGTCGTGCGAGAATTTTCGTGACTAAAGTAAACTCTTCCGATTCGATCTGAGATTAGCATGTGAAAAAACAACGGATGATCATTCGTCTGATAATCTCATTGTGTGTACCGGGCAATAGATAGCTGTGCCTCACAGCACAACACTGTTTGAGAGGGCATGAGACCTGATTTTTTTTTTTTTTGCTGAAATTAACCCCCCTGGCGGTAATCCCGAGTGTGGCTCGAGGTGGAATTTCAGTACCATTAGCGGTAACCCCGAGCCACACACGGGATTGCATCGCTGGATCCAGGCACGGAGGCTGTTTCTTCACTGCACATGTGCCCGATGACGAGGGCACATCACAGTACACTGTATATCTCCTAAACCCTGCAGGGTTAGGAGATATGCAGGGCACCTACAGGTAAGCCTTACTATAAGCTTACCTGTAGGTTAAAGTGGTTGTCAAGGGTTGACAACCACTTTAATTTTGACGTCAAGTTTTAATTTGGTTTTAGTCTTAGTCTTTTGACTAAAATGCCATTTTAGTTTTAGTTGTGTTTTAGTCATCTCGATTGTTTTAGTTTTAGTCGTACTTTAGTCGACTCAAACGGTATTAAGTTAGTCTACGAAAATGTTTCATTCGGTTTTAGTCGACGAAATTAACACTGGTTGAAGGAAAGAAAATCACTCGATTCCCTCATCAACACATTCAGTGTTGATGAGGGGAATCACTCCTGTTGCACCATTGTATTCTGATAGTGGGAGGTTTCCCTGCCGTCACCCGACAGGCTGGTTGTACTGAAGTTGATCGATAAATTGACTTCAGTACAACCAGACTGCCCATAAATGGATCAAAATTCTTCCAGCTCCTGCTGAACTGGCCAAAATTTATATCAGTCTATGGCTGAGCTTAACAAACCATAATTCGTTTTTATTACCTCCGTTATTTCCTTAGCCCTTTTGTATTGTTTGTTGACTTTATAAAATAGACAAATTGCACTATAAAATTTGTAGGTAATTTTTTTTTTTTTAACCCTAAAGTGACACTAAATTGTATCTTTTTTCTTCAAAAATAATCCATACACATTCACTTCTTAATGGCCCTGTAATATTTTTTATGAAATTGTTTCTTACTGTGTGTTTCTGTCTTTTTGTAACATCCTCCACGAGCTCCTGAATTTCTCTTTTTTCCCCCTCACTTTCGTTTGTTTGGAACAAGCAGTGTACGTTAGTTGCAGTCATGTCAACTACTCCATCCACACTACAGATGCATGGTCCATAGTCCCTAGTCCAGCTAGTGATTGAGCAGGGGAGGTTGGATACATTCCTACTAGAGATGCACCAAAATGGTGTTATCAGCACTTTGCCGATAAGAGAAAAAGGTGCCGACAATGGCACCGAAAATGCATGCGACTTTGACGCGACTTTCCTGCGATTTTACTATGCTTATGGTGTGTTTTTCGTAAGCTATGTGACTCAATAATCACATCAAAAACATAACATATTGATGCATTCTTGCTGTGTTTTCAATGCATTTCAACGGGGAGGTGCGTTTTTGGTGCAGTTTTTTTAACTGACCAAAAATACAGCAAGCAGGATTTTTAACACTGCAATGGAAACACAACGGACCAGTGTGAAGCCTTACATAGAATTTAAAGGGGTTGTAAAGACAGAATATTTTTTTATCCTAACCACTTCAGCCCCGGAAGGATTTCACACTTTAGGACCAGAGCCCTTTTTGCGATTCGGCGCTGCATCGCTTTAACTGACAATTGCGCGGTCATGCGACGTTGTACCCAAACTAAATTTGCGTCCTTTTTCCCCACAAACAGAGCTTTCTTTTGGTGGTATTTGATCACCGCTGCGTCATTTCTGATCGCCGCTATAAACAAAAGAAGAGCGGCAATTTTGCAAAAAAACCCAAATTTCTTACTTTTTGCTAAAATATAAATCCAAATAAAAAATACAAAAAAACATTTTTTTTCATCAGTTTTGGCCGATTTATATTCTTCCTCATATTTGTGATAAAAAAAATCGCAATTGGCGTTTATTGATTGGTTTGCGCAAAAGTGGCCGCGTTTACGGATGATGAGAATTAATTTTTGGGTTTTTTATTTTTTTATTTTTTACTAGTAATGGCGGCGATCTGCGATTTTTAGCGGTACTGCGATATTGGGGCAGACATGTCGGACCATTTTGACACTTTTTTGGGACCATTGGCATTTATACAGCGATCAGTGCTATAAAAATGCACTGATTACTGTGTAAATGTCATTGGCAGTGAAGGGGTTAACCTGCAGGGGGCGCTCTAAGGGTTAACTGTGTTCCCTGGGCGTGTTCTAACTGTGTGTGGGCTGCCCTAGCAGGGGAAGGGAAGTGATCACAGCTTCCATGTAGAGGAAGGATGTGATCACAGCCCTTCCCCTCTCACAGAACGGATGTCCGTGTTTACTTACATGGACCTCCATTCTTTCAGTGTGGGGGGGCATCGCGGGTAGCCGGCGGCGATCGAGTCCGCCGCACCCGCTCCCTGGCCCTCCCCGAACACAGTGAGCGATCTCGCAGCCGCCGTCGTATGACGGCGGTTTGCGATATCGAGCCACTTTGTCGCCGTCAACCTGCGGTTGGCGGACGGCAAGTGGTTAATGCATTCTATGTGTAGCACCTTCTTTCTGTAGCAGCCTCCCCAGCACCCCCTAATTACTTACCTGAGCCCCATCTCTCTCCAGCGATGTCCACGAATGTCTAAGCTGTCAGGGACATTCCTCATGATTACGACACAGCAGTGGCATCATTGCCAGCCGCGGCTGTCAATCAAAGTCATTCAGCCAATCAGGGGAGAGAGGGGGTGGGGCTGGGTCGGGGCTCTGTGTCTTAATAGATACACGGAGCTGTGACTTGGCTAGGGTGCCCCCATAGAAAGCTGTTGGCTGAGGGGGCACTCAATAGGAGGGAAGGACCAGGAGCAGCAAAGAGGGCCCGGAAAGAGGAGGACCCGGCTGCTCTGTGCAAAAAAAAAAAAACTGCACAGAGGAGGTAAGTATGACATGTTTGTTATTAAAAAACATAAAAACAAAAAAAAAATGAGACTTTACAATCACTTTAAAGGCATAAGGAATTTGGAGGTTTGGAGGAGGATGAGAACAATAGAGGGTACTTTTTGAGATAAGATGCCTTACTTAATCTAATATCTGATATACATTAACATTACTAACAATTTTGAGCGTGTTGGATCTTATTAGCATGATTGAGCTGTATATATTTATTTCTTCTAGATTGGGAAAAGTAAAATATACAAACTTTTATACTTATCTGAAAATATACATTTTATTATAGCTTTCTATCTATGGAGAGCTTACATATGTTACTAATTAGGCCTCTGGCACACTGAACGTTTTTGTACGTTTTTACAGCAGCTGTTTTTAGCTGCAGACATTTTTTCTATAGTCAATAAACTCCCCAGCATGTTTTCCTGGCCATACCTCACGTCAGCACACAATGGGTTAACGCCTCTTGCAGGCGCTCACATGACCACCTATAACTAGCTGAATAAAAGACAGCTCCTCCCCCACTAAGGTGTTCTTTTTTCTTGGTCTGCTCCAGGCCACCTGTGGATTGCTGTTGGTAAGTAGTTTTGTTGCTGGATATCCCCCCTACCGAACCTGCCCCTCCATGTTCAGCCTCTCATGGAGTTGGAAGACCCAGAATATTGGATGTAAACCTTCCTGAAACTGGGTATTCCTTGTGCCTAGAGCGGGCAATATTGCTTGTACAGCACTTCTACAGGTGTGGTGTAAGGAAGCTCTGCAATGTTAGCATTGGGATTTTTCCTGTCTGGTATAGGCAGCATGCCGCTCTCCTGGCTTCTCTGTCAGTCTGAGAGTGGCGGTGGATGATGTCACAGAGGGCAGGGGGACGGGGGCGCGGGGTAGCGTCTGGCAGTCACCAAGCAGCAGCAACAGTCTTAGAGCCAACAGAGGAACTGATTTCTCTCCATCTCTCTTCAGTCCTGTCAGTTTTCTCTGTGTGGTGAAGACTTGTGCTGTTTGCTCCCCTGCTGTGCTGTGTTCCCGGGGGTTAGACACTCTGGCTGGTTTTTGTCTCCTGTCTGCTTCTGGAAGGCTGCCTGGGCTCACCTGCTGCTACTTGTTAAGTAAGTGAATGAAAGCAGATAGGCCTGAAAGGGACAGTGTACCTGTTTTTTCTTGGTGATAGAATCATATTTTTTTTGCATGAGCCCACCACGCCTGTCAGTGGCACAGAAGCAAAAGTACAAGGGGGCAGCGTGGGACATGTCTTCAAAAGAGTGAGGAATACTCAAGGAATGCAATGTATGGTGTTTTGCATGATTTTAGGAGCAGAAGCCCTAAAAGCAAACACATAAGACCCGCCACTGGTCATCCCCATGACCAGGTCAACCTGCACTCCCGCACAGGGCGGCTTTCATGCTCCTCAAGCAGCTCACGTGGCAATGGCTCACATGCGGTTTAAGCAGCGCAGTTGTAAATGCCTTGCCAAGCCCTGTATGCCTATTGGCCATTAATCAGCATGGATTGCCTCAAATGCCAATGGATAAGGAAGTGTATGCAGCAACTTTCCATATAACAGACAAGACGCAGGCCCAACCATCGCAAATGCATGCAGATCTTTCCAAATGTGAAAAAGGAAGGACTTCTTTTCCCATAATGATAGAGTTAAAAGCTCATTGATGAAGAATGGGAGGGATGTGATAAGAAGACCAATTTACAGTAATGGTCTCCAAGCTTTATCCAATGAAGCTGGCTGGCATGTTTTAAGCAACGCACTTCCAGGAGTGGATGGGGCCTGCCAGCGTCTGGTGCGCAAGTGTCTTTGCCTTTCAATACCTTTAGGAATCCCATGGATTGGGAAATGGACCTAAGACTGGTTCACACCAGATGCAGTCCAATGGGTTTTTATTGGAGTCAAAGATGCATGAACAGTGTTTACCATGGATTCCAATGGCCTACGCCACCCCAGTGCAGTGTGTTCCAGTACAGTCAACTGAAGGAGAACATGTCACATTTTTTCTCTATAGAACGCATCTGTAACATGACAAATGCATTGAAAAAGCACCTGAACACCTCAAAAAGGTGAAAGCAGAAAGATCGTTTCAACTCAGAAATTGTGGTAAAACTGGCCTGCAGACTTGCAGAAAATCTATACAGCAGCAGGTTTTTTTTTTCCTGTTGACTAGCAACAGCGTCAACTGTGATGTTTAAAGCATTACAAAAAATGGCCTTTAATTCAAGGGGAACCGGCAGGAATGGGCATGGTTCTGGCACATTAATTCACAGCAATGGGAGCCTTGTGGTGGCACCACTGGAGGGTGGCTAAAGCTTCCACACAAGCCCCTTGTAACGTTCTCCATAATGGGAGGTTGTTGTTTGACAAAACGTTGGAAAGAGAGCGACAGAAGAAATGTCCAGAGTGTGGCCACATTGTAATAAAAGGAAGGAGCCATCCTTTTGCTCAAGTCGGTCGATCTTCAGAAGGGTTCAGGAGGCCAAATCTTATAGGCCAGGCTGAAATTTACCAGATCACAGTGAAGGGCACTCAAACTTCTTGTTTACATGGAATCAAAACCCAGAACAGGTTGCTAGACATGTGGAAAGTCTTTGAAGGTGGGCCCAACCAGTGTTTTCCAGTGGAAGCCAGGATAGCCTCCTTTTTTTGGAGGGTTTGGGCGACAAACATCAAAGACAGTTAGCTGGGAGTACATTCACCAAATCCTTTCAGTCAGGACCAGCAGATCTCAAGAAGAAATAATTACTGCAAGATCAGGTATAACAATTATACTGCAACAAGTCCATAGTGCTGGTGCCACCAATGGAACAGATCTGGGGAGTTTTCTCCATTCTTTCTAGTACCCAAGGCATCAGGACCTTCCCCTACTGTCTGTGTTTGAAGAAATCAAATGGGTACATACACAACAACAGGTTCAAGGTGGAGTCCGTGCAAACAGTCATGGCGATAGTTCAGCATGAGCACTGGTTAGTCAATTGACCTAGCTGCCATATACTTCCATTATACCAATTGGTCCATAACACCACAGACATTTGAGATTTGCGGTGACTGGCTGTCACTTCCAGTTCGGGTGTTTGCCATGTTTAGAATTGGCACAGCACCAGGAAACTTTTTGAACGTTTTCTCGGCAGTAGTGGCAGTAATTGGTCGTTGGGAATAAGACTCTACCACTACTTTAACACTGTTTTTGATTGTCGCAGGTGTAAGCCAGGAGCTGGCAAAGCATCAAAATCTTGTCCTAGAAATCCTTTTTCCAAGTTCAGTCGACTAGTGAACAAACAGGAAAAACAGTTAAGCCCTTCTTAAACTACTCCAAGATCCTTCACAGATTCATACCCGAATATGTCAAGTGGTTTTCCAAAACTGCAAAATTTGCAAAATGACAATCTGCCTATGAAGAGTCATGGAGACAGCATTTATATCAGCAAGGAATTGCATTGTCCCCATTGGGACATTTTACAGTGGCCATTCCAGTGCTGCCTTGGGCCAGGTGGCACATGGGGGGGCTTTTCAATTTGCCTTCCTCAATCAATGGGAGGGGCTGACTATGGATCAGAAGGTCTTTGCATCTGCACAAGTTGGCAAGAATGGAAGTTTTGGACACCAGTGTGCCTCTTTTTGTGGCGTGCCTCTCAGCCCAGGAGATTGAATGTTTCTGACATCGGATACCAGTCTGCCTCCAGTCTGAGGATACCAGTGCAAGGGCATTGGAGCCTAGTGACTGACTTTCTTTCAGGATCTTTTCTACAAGAGGGCCGAGTGAAGTTGATGTTTGACACCATGACAGCAGTAGCTTACATTGCCCACCAAGGGGGCACCAAGTGTTTGTATTTTCCTGGTACTTTTTGTAACATAAACTTTTAATTGGGCGGAGAGCCGCTTACAGTTATCCGCAGTTTACTTACTGGAAAGGCAGGATCCACTAACGGATCAGGGGGGCATATTATTTTACAACAATACGTATCTCAACTATTGGCTCTATACTGCATTCCATCAGTAGTTCTTATAGAGAGTCCACTGAACACACAGTTTCCAGTATTTGTAACAAGTTACAAAGTCTTCCTCCAGTGTCCTTGACTGTGAAGATTCTTCTGAAGACTTGGACAGAACACGTTTATGCCATACAGGTGATTTCACCTGTCGAGGAGGCCTTGATTTTCATTGCTTCCCCAGATGTCATCAGCACCACCAATCCCATTCCTGGTCAAACAAGATCTTTTATGCCAACGTCAATGGCAACACCCCAATCCAGTGAGACTCTTAATAGCCAGGCTTTTGAATCAGCCAGACTAGTGGTGCAGGGATTCTCATCCAAGGTGGCTCAGACCTCGAAGACCACAAGGCCATGAGCGCTATATACAAGGGGATATGAAGGAAGTTTGTTCTGTTTGCTTAGCAAAGTTTTCTCTCTGGCGTCCCTAGCTCTAGCCAATATCCTGGACATTTTTAGCAATTGGCGCTTGAGGTGGGTCTGACATACAACTCCAATTATAGTACAGGTCTCTGCGTTTATCCTCTTTTTCAGGCTGGTGGAAGAGCCATCAAACAAATGCTTCATGCAGGCCATAATCCATATACAACCACCAAGGAGATCCTTGTTCCATTTCATGGGACTTAGGCTTGGCTCTGAAAGCACTAGTACAGGCATCCCATACTTCAATAGCTTAATTTCCAGTGTGATTCCTAGTGGTAAGACTAGTTCCTCTGATAGCGGTTGCTTCAGACAGAAGGAGGTGGGAGATTGCAGCAAAGATCCCTTTTGTGGCCTTTTACCAGAAATAGTGATACTACGTTCATCTTCAAAGCTCAATTCTAAAGTGATATGCAGTTTTCCGGAAAACTGAGAACAGTCCCTCTGGGCATTCACATGGAGTACAGTACACAGCAGGAGGACTTCAGGTCCTTACACAAGTTGCGACCAGTGTACATGCAAAGGTCAAAAGATGAAGGAAAGTGGATAATCTTTTAGTTTCACCGTCCGGTTCTTGAGTCATCTTCTGTTGGTTTACCAGGGTGAGTAGATTAGCATTCAGGAATTAGACCTTTCTGACCAGGAACAGCTGCAAGCTCCTTCGACCCGAGGGGTGGCAGCTTTGGGGTAGTTGTGCCAGGATTCAGTGGAAGATGTATGTGAGACAGCTAGCCTTTCACTCAACTTTACGGGCATGCAGTCAAAGTTCTGCAAGGTTTGGGATGAGATCTATAAATCTTTCTTGTCTTTGACAGTATTTCCCTGATTGTCAATGTTCCTTTTCATGTGTTCTCTCCCGCCCATTTATTCAGCTAGTTACATCCCATTGTGTAGTGACGTGAGGTATGGCCAGGAATATGGAAAATTGTTATCAAATACTTACCGTAATTTTCCTTTCCTGGCCTATCCTCACGTCAGCATAGGACTCCCTCCCTAGTGGCCTGTCGCAGGCTAAGTTATCGAACACCTTAGTGGGGGAGGGGTTGCCTTTTATTCAGCTAGTTACAGGTGGTCATGTGAGCGCCTGCAAGAGGCGTTAACCTATTGTGTGCTGATGTGAGGATAGGCCAAGAAAGGAAAATTACGGTAAGTATTTGATATCAATTTTCCATAATCCTATATGTTCATGCACACATAGGCTGTTATCAACTGTTTTTGGCTGGGGCGTTTTTGAGCTGTAAAAAAAACGCAAGACCAGTGGGTTCTGAGAGACGTTTTTCAGCTGTAAAAACGATCTAACGCTGAAAAACGCGCAATAAGGTTGCTTAGCGTTGTATACACAGCATTAAGTCTCGTCAGGCATTTCTGTCTCTATTCAAAATCTATGGTTCCCTGTGGCCCATTGATTTGAATAGAAGTCGCACCAAAAGTCGGATCATGATGATCCAACTTGCGGCACGACTTGTATGCAGAGGATCTTAAAGGGGAACTCTGCAAAAAATAAAAATAAAATTTGTGTGGGGTTCCCCCCAGGAGCATACCAGACCCTTATCCAAGCACGCAGCCTGGCAGGCCAGAAAAGGGGGTGGGGACGAGCGAGCACCCCCCCTCCTGGACCATACCAGGCTGCATGCCCTCAACATAGGGAGTATGGGTGCTTTGGGGCAGGGGGGCCCTGCGCCCCCACCCCAAAACACCTTGTCCCCATGTTGATGAGGACAAGGGCCTCTTCCTGACAACCTTTGCCGGTGGTTGTCAGGGTCTGCGGGCGGGGAGCTTATCAGAATCTGGAAGCCCCCTTTAACAAGGGGGCCTCCAGATCCCAGCCCCCCCACCCTATGTGAATGAGTATGGGGTACATTGTACCCCTACCCATTCACCTGAAAAAAAAGTGTAAAAAAAAACCACACTACACAGCTTTTTAAAATATTTTATTAAATCAGCTCCGGCATCTTCTCCCCTCTCCGCCTCTTCTCCCTCTCCGCCGTCTTCTTTCTTCTGAGGGGTCTTTGATCTTCTGAGGGGACTTCTATCCTCTGCTATTTTGCCCCTGTCTTCTCCCTTTGTCCTTCTTCCCATTTTGACACGACGTAATCTCCAGGATTTATGCTGTGTGCGCGCTCTGCAATCAGTTATATAGGCATGGGGCGGAGCCATCCGCTGACATCATCCGGAGGCCCCACACCCTTATGACGTCACATCCCTTCATGCCTCGGGGTGTGACGTAATAATTTACTTTCTTTAACCAGAATTTAGTGTCACTGTAAATTGCGTAGTTACTTTTTTACCCTAGTTCATTTTTATTAACTTTTTCATTTCCTTCTGTATGCTTTCTTTTACTTTTAAATTTGTGTTAATTTTTGTAATGCTACCAAAATCTCAGGCAGGAGGGGGGGGAATCATACTTTGGCATCCTCTCTGTGATTGCCGGAGAACCTTGTACCAGCTGGGACAAGGCGCTTGCTCGCCAGTCCTTCCTCCTTCACAGCTGGCACCGATGACATTTTACCACTGAAATGCTGATGTCACTCCATCAGTCCTTTGACTCTAGCCTAATGAGTGGCTACTAGACGTATAAGCTGTCACGGGGAGAAGGTCACATGATCCTCCATATCCAGAAGTTCCAGGTCTTTCCTCCCAGTTCCAGAATTCTGCTGTATAGTGGACTGGTAGAGGCAAATAATAAAGCTGGTCATACATGATTTAATTTTTTTTCGTTCAGATAGCGGGTTGAACAGAAAAAAAAAAAGCAGATTCACCCATCCACACTTTTGATGTGAATGGGGGATTCTTTCCCACTATGCTATTATATTCTGAGAGTGGGGAGACTTTCCCGCCATCAGAATACAATGATCAGTGTTGCTGGCTATTGTCGGCAGTACGTCTCGTTCAGGAAAAGCCCAACAGGCTGGTGGTACACAAGGCAATTGATCAATCGCCTTGTGTACCAGCAGCCTATCCATCCATGTATCAAAAGTTGGCAGATCCCTTCTGAACCAGCCAAATTTCGATCCATGTAAGGCTAGCTTTAGTCAGACTCAGGTGCTTACACTAGCTGGAAAAAAAAGTTTTATGCATGAATAAATACAGGGATGCATTAATGTGTTTCTTTTATATCTGATGGAAGTTCTGCTTTAAGTAGATGTGGCCATTTTTGTTTTATTGTGAATTGTAATTACAATTATATTTATGGTCTATCCACATACTGTGATTTTCTGGTATTTTTTCAGCTTTTTCTCATTTATCAGAATGCATTTGTAATAGTTAATTACACATACATACATACATAATTCATTAAAAGTAATTATTGTATCAGCTGAAAATTGTTGCAAATCATTAAATAATTAAGATGAAATAATCCAGAGTCTTGAAAAATGCAGACATACCAAGCATGTGGTAATCATCGGCATTCTCTTGATCTGATTATGATTGCTGTAAAGATAAACTCTAATAACCATTTCTCTGCCAAAGACTTTTTTCGAACATTTAAATGTGCATTTTTGTCCTAAAGATTACTTAAAACCCCCAGAATATTTTCTGAAAGCATGCGGAGTATAAAAAAAAAAGGGTAATTGCAATGTTGCATGGCGTTAGCACAATTGTTTATTAAATCTATTAAATCTTATAATTGTTTAGTAAAACAAGCATGCAGATTAATTTTAGTGCACGCAAACACAATACAACCCCTAATTTTGATAACATATAATGAAGTTGTATTAAGTAAGTTTATACCAAATGCATCAAATTTAAAAATTGCGTGTGCCTATGAAACAGCAACAATTACCGTATCCAATATGTACTGAATGCTTTAAAACCCTTTACAGCTCAGGACTTTAGAGCTAATGGTAATATTAGTTATTTAATGTCACTTCTGCCCTCTGCTAAAGCTGATCAAGCATAGACTGTGCTCAGTCAGCTTCTTCCCTCAGAGCTTACATGTTCTGAGTCAGAGTTCAAGAGCTCAGATTTGCAGCAGCTGGAATCACTTCCACTGCAAATGCACCAATTGGGAGAGAAAATGTAAATAAATTCCCAGCTGCTACAGCAGCCAGGAGTATGTTTACATTCCGGCGCTAAGGGCACTAGCCACTGCATTTCAACTCTGGTGTGTGGTGCGGTAGGGCTGAGATCAGCGATGATGTGCTGAGCTCAGCAAATCGCACTGTTTTTGTTTTCCAGATCTGCATACTTATTCCAAGCCAGTGCCTCGGAAAGTATTGAAACTAGTATGCCAGCATAATACCCTGGCAACTAGCATTTTTAGAAGGAGGTCAGCATGGCATTACCCATATTTCTCTTAGGTTTATTTTAAAGAGACCCTGCCACCAGACCATTAATTTCAACAAAAATCTTCCTATAAAAATATTCTTGCATTTAACTTATTTGAGTCATATTATTTTCCTGGAAGAGCCTCCCTTGTGTAGACATGCAAAATCCAAAAACTACTGCAGGGCACCTCAGAGCTGCAGACTCAGAGCTGTCCTTCAAATAACTCCCCCTCAACATTAGAAGGTTGGAATGGTGGGTGAAGGGAGGGTGGAGAAGCCGGACAAACGCAGACAGTAATTAGACTCTTCCAAAAGAGAAGAAGGTTATGAGGTGCAAGGGAGGCAGGGGCTTGCTAGGGATTTGACATTTTTAGGAAAGACAATGCCCTAACAAGTTCAAAAGCACAATGCACAATCTTTAAAAAAAAAATTTCATGGAAGAAAGCATTTAAAATACTTGATTTTTGTGCTCTCTGTGTTTAAAAGGAAATAGTGTCTATGGGTTGATGGAGTTGTACCCCTTTCTGGAATAACAAAACTTTAATCTGATTCTTTCAAGTGAAGCCACTGTCTTCCTGAACACAAAGCTCCCAGTGTCCATGACCATAATATTGATGAGCTCTACACAGTTTCAATACAGTTTACTCCCCAGCAGGGCCACCATTAGAAATCATGGGACCTCATATATCCTGCATAATATCACCCCCTCCCCAAACGCCTCCGTGTTTCTAATCTGCTGCACATGGTAGACCTGCCACCCAATCTACCCCATGCTACCCCATGCAGAGAAGGGACTTTAAATACCTAATTGCACACGCACAGTAATCCCACCAGCTCTCAGCTATTAAATAAAAGTTGTGCCTTGCAGAGACACAGAATCATCCCTTCCCACCTGTCAGAACTGAGATAAGCCTTGTTTACATAGGCATACCTTGGTTCTCTTTGTTTTACCAGAGGACAGATGCCGGAGGAAATCAAGCCCCCAGGACCAGCAGAAGCGGCCCGTCAGCAGCACGCGCGCGCCCCCTACAGACGGAAGTGCAGAATCATGTATATATACATGATCCTGCGCACAGCTCCCGCCAGGTAGTAGTAAAAGTGCTATAGGGTGGTAAGCAAGTGGTTAAAATAACACATGGTGTTTTTAAAAAAAATGTTTGCAATTAACCAAAAGACTTTCCTAAAATAAAGCATTATTACTGTAAAATTTCCAGTATTTATCTCATGAAAACCTTCAGTATTTTAACGCATGGCTGCAATGGGAAGTGAAACATTTAGCAGTGGTATTCCCATGTGACAGATACATCTTGTTTGGAATCAAGAAGTTATTATCCTGTTGGAGAAACCTCTTTGAAAATAATAGATAAATATGGTGAATATTCTCTAAAAATTTTAAGCGAATGCTGTAAAATACAGGAATGCCTAGCAAACATTCACTATCACACAGTTAATCCTTTATGAATAGACCCATATGCGTCTACTAGATTTAGATACATAAAAGCAAACTACAAAACTGGATTGACAAAAAATGCTTCCCTGACTGATAAAGTGTTACTAAACCCACAACAGTAAAATCTGTCTGTATATGCAGAATAGCATGTGTGTTATACTCACTGTGGAACTTAAGGGGTTAATCCTCTGCATTGTGTAAACAGGCTCTTGGACACTATATGGACAGATCCTTCCCTCCTGCACTGTCTATCTTGGCAATGCCATATAATACAGTGAAGGTAGCCCTCCTGCACATGCTCAGTTTAGTCTCTATTGCTGGATAGAACATCTCCTGTTTCAGTTAAACTGTCCAGGTCCCATGATATTGACATCACATATGTGGGCGTATATACAGGCTGTAGTGGAAATCCCCTCCTACCTGACACACAGCTCTGCACAAATTGTGCAGTTTATCATCTGACTATGGTATACAGGTCAAAAGGTATAGAGTGGCAGTATTTTAATGTAAAAAGAAGTTTTATAAGCTGTGTAAACAGTGGGGGGGGGGGGGGGGCAGACTAACTATTTTCATATTATTGGGTTTAGTAACACTTTAAAGAAATGTTAAGGGGGCCTACATTTTGCTCTTTCCTCATTGACTAGTGGATGTGCATAGGTAGAATAATAATCAGAGAAGAGTTTGATCATTCCTAAACAAATAATAACATTCCACTGTGACTGTGCAACTTGTGTTTGTGAATACTAACGTATCTAAAGCCATATTATGTTAAATTGCAGATGAACACTCATATCAGCATGATGTATGCTAGTATTTTCGGAGCATACTTTGGATTGGCAGTGTCCTGGTCCCTGGTTCCACCATTACTTGGTAATGAGGCTAGTCAGCAATATGAAAAACCTGAAACTACCTCAGAACTGTTTTCCATGCTCGGTAAGTATGTATGTGTATTCAGTGTGTATGTATGTCTATGCCGTGTGTATGTATGTTGCATGTACAGTCTGTGTATGTATGTTGTGTTCTGTTGTTCCAAATTCAGCTTTATTCTTTGGCATACCTCATTAGACCAAGCCTGTCTGGACAGTATGGGCACCCGTTGACTTGACACCATCCACAGGCAGCGTAATTCTTTAATAAGACATATGTTGAATACAAAACAATTTTACTTCAGTTAATTGCAGTACAGATGATGCTTTTTCAGTCTGTTAAGTGTAAGAAGACAATAACTTTCCTAATCCCTGTCTCTGCGAATAACGAACACTGAAACATACAAGAAATGGGGAGTTTCTAGCCAGGGCTGAACTAACTAGAACTAAACAGGAGGGACAGAGACAGAGGGAGAAGCCAAAATCATAGTAAATGAATTGCTGTAGTCCAAAACTGCCATTAGATGTTAACATACTAGAAAACAATAATAACTTGATGCAGTTCAATACAAGACAGAAAAAACA
The DNA here is from genome assembly GCA_018402905.1 of Glandirana rugosa. Lineage (NCBI taxonomy): Eukaryota > Metazoa > Chordata > Amphibia > Anura > Ranidae > Glandirana > Glandirana rugosa. The sequence goes on along the minus strand of BLSH010072678.1, from coordinate 310,269 downwards.
AATAAAAGTGGAGCAGAACATGTTTTATGTATGTGTGTGCAATTTGTATGTAGTGCATAGGTGGTACTGCTGTGTGATATATTAGGGTGGTCCTAAAGTTCCAAGGTCACAAGTAAACACTTTATCAGCAGGGGTCCAAACACTGTTACTGAACCAGAGGACATAGATTAAAAAGAATAATGAAAGTGGTTTTAAACCTCAGACATGAAATATGAACAAAGCATATCCCTCTATAGTGTGTACAATAGTGTCTCAATCCAGAGCATTAAGTGTCATTTCTGTCTGCTGCTTCCTCATCTGCTATCAGCATAAGTCGCTTCTGGCAAGTTTTCCTGACCCCAAGAGGAAAATGGTAACAGGGGAAGGAGCTTCAGCTAATTGATAGCCTCAGCTCTGTTCCTGTTTTCTGTGTGAAGGGATGTGTGTCTCTTCCCTCCAATCAGCTGTCAGAGCTCTCCTTGCTGACCTAAACAGAGTGTAACTTCATCTCTCCGCCCCCTTTTTTTTAAACTCTCAGACAAGCCTAAAATTTCAGCACTTTGAACAGATGTAGGGAAGAGAATACTCCAGATAAACAGGTACAACGTATGTAGGAGGATTTGTTTCATCTTTGTTTATCACCTGAGGCCAGTCACTTCACTGGGTTTATGTGAGGGTTTACATCCACTTGAACTCTAAGCAAGAAGGGCAGGTGTATAGCACAGATTACAGAGGAAAAAGATATATTCAGTACATGTGAAAAGGCATATACTTATTCTGTATTTTTTGCATTTCTATCCAGTATCCTGTATCCGCTTATACAGTATCTCACAAAAGTGAGTACACCCCTCATATTTTTGTAAATATGTTATTATATTTTTTCATGTGACAACACTGAAGAAATGACACTTTGCTACAATGTAAAGTAGTGAGTGTACAGCTTGTATAACAGTGTAAATTTGCTGTCCCCTCAAAATAACTCAACACACAGCCATTAACCTCCCTGGCGGTCTGATTAGTTCAATATTTTGATTGTCAAAGCAGTACATTGTTTTGCATGGAAATTTGGCGTTTTATATTGTAGGCCTGTAATTCTTAGGAATAACTCACTTAAATCTGTCCAAACAGGAGTCTAGTAGACATCCCGGTATGATAAAGTTTGAAACACAAAATCATAAATTATAATATAATAAATTATAAATAATTTTAAAAAATAATAATATAATAATAATAAATTGAATTCAATAATGTAATCAGACCAAAAACACTGAAATGTGTACAAACAAATTACTATCGCTCAATTCTGATGCTGGAGTGGCGTCAGATTAGCTGACCCGTCATATCTTGTAACGGAAGTGACATTCCGTCTTGCTACACCACACACTCGTCCGCAGTAAGGATACAATGAGAAGGCGGCAAGCGGACATCTTTTTACAAGATGACAAGTTCAGTAGTGGTTTTCCTTAAGCCTCGTACACACGGGATGACAATCGCATGTATGATCATCTCAAATCGTATGTTGGATAGTGTAAATTGCATACTGACTGCATTACACGATCATACGACCACAGAAAGAACATTCAGGTGCATGTAATTAGCATCTGGCCGTTCCTGACTTCTGAGCATGCGTGTTTTGCACAATACAACTTGTTGTACCAACTTCTCTGTACACACGATACAGCGGTCCTATGAGCGCTTGTTGGTACGACCAAGTTTTCTAATTTGCTCATACAACTCCTTGTACAACCGTCGTATGTTCGGCTGTTCTAATCGCGCATACAAATGATCGATATCGCATACAACGGTCGTTAGTACGACCTGTTGTATGTGATCGTTGTCCCATGTGTACGAGGCTTTAAGGGAATCCAAAAGGGCTTTGTAAACCTGTATCAAGTATATTCTCAATATTAGATGTCTATTAAATGTCTGAAGGACCCTAATAACTATTCAGAACCATTGTTTCACTTTTAAATCTGGGATGCAGAAATGAAATCTGGAAGCTGACTACTGGATGAGGGCAGCAAGAACCTATTTCCAGTAGTGCACTATTCATACATCAGCCGTATAAAACGTCCCTTCTTTCATTTCTTGGTCTGTCGGTTTTACAGGTATTGAAGCATGTAGGCTTAGATATCAGATTAAGATTGGATTTGTGGGCTTTGAAAAACAGAACAGGCTGTTTTGGAAATAGTTTACTATGTTGGTTTATTGCTGCATTCCCTCTTCTCCATTGCAGCAATTCTTTTTGACCGAGCCACTATAAATCAGTTTACTTATTTTACTATAAGGCATATAATCTTTAATATTGGTTGGACACTTATTATTTCTATTTTATTTGTAAACCAAGTGTGTAACCTAATTTGCAATTCTAAGGTTTAGCAATCTGCAGGGTTCCATCCTTCATAATATAGATCCGTCTGTATGACTTACAACCCATGGGATATACAGTACAGTGGAACCTTGGTTCACGAGTAACACGGCATTTTGAAAGATGTGCATTTGTTAAAAAAAAAATTCGGACTTGGTTTGCGAGCGCTGTCTCCCAAAACAAGCAGAATTAAGCCTCTGTGCATGCAATACTGCATGTGGCCAGAGTTGCGGAGTGCTGGTGAGCCTCAGAGACCCTCGGAAGCATTCAGAAATACTTGGAGATACTCAGAAATACCGAAAGTGTAAACAGTTCCGGAGCATTTCTGAGGGTCTCTGAGGCTCACCAGGGCCACCACACCTCTGGCAACATACAGTATTGCATACACCAAGTGCCCACCGGGCCTCTGGCCACATACAGTACTGCATTGACAAGCAGTGCTGTGGAACTAATTTTCTGAGTTTCCATTGTTTCCTATGGGGAAACATGCTTTGATATACGAGTGATCTGGATTACAAACATTTTCCTGGAACGGATTATAGAGAGAGAGAGAGAGAGAGAGAGAGGGAGAGAGAGAGGGAGAGTTTTTTTGAGCCCTGAACAAGTATACTATATGTTATATATCTAGGATAAAGTAATGTATACAGTCATGGCCGAAATTGCTGGCACCCCAGAAATTTTTCCAGAAAATCAAGTATTTCTCACAGAAAAGTACTGCAGTAACACATGTTTTGCTATACACGTGTGATGCTCCTTTAAACTCACCTGGGGCAAGTAACAGGTGTGGGCAATATAAAAATCACACCTGAAAGCAGATAAAAAGGAAAGAAGTTCACTTAAGCCTCCTACACACGGGACGACGATCGTATGCAACAGGTCGTACGAACGACCGTTGTATGCTAAATCGATCGTTCGTACACGCGATTAGAACAGCCAACATACGACGGTCGTACAACGAGAGTTGTATGAGCAAACTAGAAAACTTGTACATGTCATATGACCGTTGTATCGTGTGTACAGAGAAGTTGGTACAAGAAGTTGTATTGTGCAAAACACGCATGCTCCAAAGTCAGGAACGGCCGGATGCTAATTACATGCACCTGAACATAGCTAGATACAACAGCCAACATACAATTTGAGACGATCGTACGTACGATCGTCGTCCCGTGTGTACGAGGCTTTAGTCTTTGCATTGTGTGTCTGTGTGTGCCACACTAAGCATGGACAACAGAAAGAGGAGGAGAGAACTGTCTGAGGACTTGAGAACTAAAATTGTGGAAAAATATCAACCATCTCAAGGTTACAAGTCCATCTCCAGAGATCTAGAATTGCCTTTGTCCACAGTGCACAACATTATCAAGAAGTTTGCAACCCATGGTACTGTAGCTAATCTCTCTGGGCGTGGACCGAAGAGAAAAATAGATGAAAGGTTGCAATGCAGGATAGTCCGGACGGTGGATAAGCAGCCCTAAACAAGTTCCAAAGAAATTCAAGCTGTCCTGCAGGCTCAGGGAGCATCAGTGTCAGCGTGAACTATCCGTTGACATTTAAATGAAATGAAACGCTATGGCAGGAGACCCAGGAGGACCCCACTGCTGACACAGACATAAAAAAGCAAGATTACAGTTTGCCAAAATGTACTTGAGTAAGCCAAAATCCTTCTGGGAAAACGTCTTGTGGACAGATGAGACCAAGATAGAGCTTTTTGGTAAAGCACATCATTCTACTGTTTGAGGACGGTATCGCAAAGTAAAGTAAATTTACAGTTGCCTATCAAGTGCGACTGTGACTACGAGGGACTCGGACGTCCTGTCGAACTTAAAGAAACCTTGAACAAATCCCGACGAATAGGTGGCAGGCCTGATAGGACGTAACGTTGGAAAGTAGATAAAAAGAGAAGCCAGGTGCGGGTCTCTCTAATCGATGTCATGGTACCCAACGTTTGAAGAACTATTACAACACGTGACACCTGTTTCCGTTAAGATCTAGAGACCTCTACCTGAAC
>BLSH010072678.1:268840-285110 GCA_018402905.1 Glandirana rugosa | reverse complement strand
CCCCCCCCCCCCCCCCCGCCGCTCATCTCCGGCCTCCCGTCCCACCAGGAGACTGGAACATCCGTCTGGCACGTCCGCCGGCTGTGAGGAGTCCCGTCAGGAGCCGGAATTGGCTCTGATCGGGTCTCCTTCATGAAATTCCGGAAGTGATGTCACAATGTCACTTCCGGTTTACTCGGCGGCCAATAGCGCCAATTTAAAAAAAATGCCAGTATTCAGAATCGCCGTTTTTGGTGATCTGAATACTTCTAAGTGCAAAGGAGGGATTAGGTGTCTTTTAGACCTCAGATCCCTTTCTAAAGAGTACATGTCACCACTTATTTCTATCACAGGGGATGTTTACATTCCTTCTGACAGCAATAAAAGTGATAAGATTTTTTTTTTAAACGAACAGTGCTAAAAAAAATGTAAAAAATAATAAAACATTTTTTTTTAAAGCGTCCCTGTCCCCGTGAGCTTGCGCAGCAAAGAAAACGCATGCGTAAGTCACACCCGCATATAAAAATAGTGTTCAAATTACACATGTGAGGTATCGCCGCGATCATCAGAGTGTGACCAATAATTCTAGCAAAATACCTCCTCTGTTACTCTAACCTGGTAACCGTTAACATTTTTTAAAGCGTCGCCTATAGAGATTTTTAAGTACTGCCGTTTCCACAAGTCCACAAGTGTGTGCAATTTTCAAGCTTAACATGTTTAGTATCTATTTACTTGGCATAACATCCTCTTTCACAATATACAAAAAAAATTGGGCTAAATTTACTGTTTTTTTATTTTTTAATTCAAAATTGTATTTTTTTAAAAAAATTGCGTTTAAAAGACCGCTGCGTAAATACCGTGTGACATAAATTATTGCAATGACCGCCGTTTTATTCTCCAGAGTGTTTGCTAAAAAATATATATAATGTTTGGGGGTTCTAAGTAAATTTCTAGCAAATACTGATTTTAACTTGCAAACAACAAGTGTAAAAAAGGGCTCCGGGGCTGAAGTGGTTAATAGAGTAATAGGTAAATATTGCAGGAAAGGCTGGTTTTGTTTTATTCTGGATAATTTTATTTTTATCTTGTTGTTTTGGCAGTAGTTCTGCTACTGATCATAATAATAAATCATCAAAACAAATTATCAGAAAATAATTAATTTTAATTAGCTATAAAAAAACAACAATACCAATGATACATTATTTGCAATAGATACAAAAAATAATTATTTTACAAACTACACCATTACTCCTGAACAATCAACAAATACAGTAATTCCACATAGTCAACCCAGATAATTAGAATCAAGTATATAATCATACCATAAAGAGAAAAAAAAGTTTCTAAATATATAACAATGGTTATACTAAGAATTATAAAGAAATGAATAACGAGCTTGAAAGCAGGCCTCCCCCTAGGGGTTGCCTCAAGAATATGACCAGCCAACATACAACTACAAAGTCATTTTAGGAAACAGTGCAACGCACACACTAACTCCACCAACTTGTTCTAGTATCATCACACTGCACTGTATTATATTTTGTACAAAGACTCAGAAAAAAGCTCTCGTACTTTGGCTAGCAAGGCCTTGCACATGGTGACCTCCAGACTTGATTCATAGGGGAGCTTTATACCTTAGCAGGCTCCAATATGTAGACCCTGCCACAAAGTGGAGAACAAAATGGACTAAACTGTCCCCTCGCCACTAGAGGCCCCCCTAACCAGCCACCATCAACGATTCTTCTGTCAGCTGACTGCTTCTCTTTCTTTCACACTCTTCACAAAATTAAGAAGTAATTTGTTACACACTCTTAACTATGACACAGAAGGTTTGTAAGGGTAGGGTGCGTGCTGTAGTAGGCGGATGACACCTCCTCTATATGCTCCCCATTAACTTGTTGGGCGTCAAGTGTGGGTCACATAGGAGGCCTGACCTGGGGTGGGTTCTTTGGGCTATGTCAGGCGATGAACAGGATCACTCGTCCCAGCACAGGGGTAACACCTTGCCTGAAGGTGTATCCACCAATGCCTGGGACCAGGCGTGGGCCACGGTAATGTGAAACTCAAACATTAAGACAGTCCCCCAACTCAGAGACGAGCCACTTGTGTGTAGTGTTATATGCGGAGTTCCTCCAGAAGATGTTTTCCCTTGTCCTACACACTTTAGCAGTATGTGTTGCATTAGAAGGGACATGGAGAGCCTATGCCCACTCCACCAGTCAGCGCACTTCTGTTACCTCACTCCCAATAACAGAATGTAGTCCCACCAAGCACATAGCACGGACCTCATGCATGCTCCACTTAACCCTTCTCGTTCCGTACCAGGTGACCAGGTATTAGAACTCCATAATGCAAAACTGCTCCCAGAGACCGATGGAGACAGATAGCTAGGGAGGGAGCAGAATACCAATCTCCCTCACTACTGGAGAAGCTGTCATCTATTCCGATACCACGCCAATGACTGCAATGGTTGCCGTTCTTCCTTCTGGTTACTCATAGCAACTACTTTGCAAGTCAACCTTTCGTTGTAGTGATGTTCACAGACCCCAATGGTCTTTTTCAGACCCAGGTTCCTTAAAGAGAAACCATGACCCCACATGCAGCCCTTGAGTAACTTCAGACTGTGCTTTCAGCAGAGTAAACAACTTTACTGAACACTCGACAGAACATGTACAACATGCAGCAACGTAATTTCCCTAACTAAACGTAATTGTGGCTGTCCCAGGTTACCTGTATGGGTGTTGCATCTTTGGGAAAAGTCCAAACTGGCGATAGCTCAAACAAAGGAGTTCATGTCCTTGGTAGTATTCCCATGGATCGGCATTCAAATAAGCTTCTTAGGACATCATTGAAACACACAAAAGAAGGCAGAACAAGCATTATTCCCTTCCCTCCCAACCTGGACAGACAGGCAGACTGACTAACTAAGAGGTAGGCAACCTGCCTACTGGTTAACCATGGCTTTATTCTGTTTCCCTCCTAATCTTCAGATAAACCATAACTACATACACTTGAATTCATAACATCAAGAAAGTGACACCAGACTGAAATACGTTAAGGAATACTCTGGAGGTACTACATAAATTCAGTTTAACATCTTTACAGACATGACAGTAATAAATTGTCAGCAAAAAATACATTTAAAGTAGGCAAGCCTACAGCCCAAGTGGAAGACTTTCAAAGATAAGGATAGACAGGCAGATGGACATCAGTCCATTGATTCTAGCACCAGGGCTTTCCACTGCCTCTAGGTGCCTCTAGCACTAGGGCCTCCCACTGTCTCCAGGTAACTGTTCCAACAAACATGTAGCACACAAAAAAGATTTCCCAAAAATGTTCTACACTGGAGAACCCATACACACTGCACCCAACAGCAAAATCTGTGCTGGATAGTGTTATAGGAACAGAATTACAGGAATAGTGGTAAAAAAGTAAATGTAGAAAAACTCTAACATTGTCAAACTTTGTAAAAAACTAAAAAACTCTGTAATGGTTGTTTCAGAAACATGTTTTTTATGTTGTTTTTTGAGAACTACATGTTATGTGCTGGTTGGTGGCAGTATTGGCCTGTGTTTTTTTGCAGGGAGATTGGTGGTTCAATTAATTGTGTCTAACCATGGACATACTCATTTAGATTCCTGGTGTGGTCTTCACATGTAATACATAAAAACCCACCTTGGTATACTTCAGTGTTAATGTCTTTCAGTGTTAACAATTACCTGTAGTGAATTGCGCAACTGATATAACTTTGCTTGTAACTGCCAATACTAATAATATGAATTCAATTTTCCCTTTACATCTTTATTAGGTTTCTTGTTGAAATGTAAGCTTCTCAAGCCCCCTAAAGAATGGCATTTTTTTCATGATCAGCCATACTGGGAGGTAAGATATTTACAATAATGTTACAGTAAAGCCATTAAATCATTATTGCCTGATGTTGCAGCTTGTTATGTAAAGTGTTTGAATGGGAGAAAGTAGGCTTAGCATGCATTATCTGTGCTTGTTACTTCCTGTAAAACAGGCATATCTAACTCAAAGGATGTTAAAGATCATTTCTCCATCTGCTGTCCTCATATACTTAACTACATTTTACAGAATATCCATCGCAAAACATATTAACCTACATCATAAATACTTTATGGGCTACATTATGTGTATGTTGTAGAAAGGTTATACAGGTAGAAGCATATACAGTTATGAGAATATGTTTGAAACTCCTAGGAATTTTTTGGAAATCCACGTGTATGATTTCTACAATGTAATTTGATCTTATAAGTTATTATAAAAAGGAAATAATGGAAGTAAAATGCAGCTTACATTGCCCACTTAATAATGCTGCAGAGTAGGGATGGGCCGAACACCCTCCGGTTCGGTTTGCACCAGAACATGCAAACAGGCAAAAAATTAGTGCGAACATTCGAACACCGTTAAAGTCTGTGGGACCCGAACATGAAAAATCAAAAGTGCTCATTTTAAAGATTTATATGCAAATTATTGCACTAAAAGTGTATGGGGACCCGGGTCCAGCCCTAGGGGACATGTATCAATGAAAAAAAAAGGTTTTAAATGGAATGTTTTTTCAGGAGCAGTGATTTGAATAATGCTTAAAGTGAAACAATAAAAATGAAATATTCCTTTAAATAATGTGCCTGGGGGGGGGGGGGGTCCCTTAGTCTGCCTGTAAAAGGGCGCACCTCTGTGATGTTTAGAACATAGCCAGAGCAAAATGACATTTGTTTATTATCGCGGCTGTAAGGTATTGCCGGCTCCTGGCAATATACAAAAAAATCACTGAAAAAATTTGCGTTGGGTCCCCTCCCCAGTCCATACCAGGCCTTTCGGGTCTGGTATGGATTTTACGGGGAACTCCACGCCAATTTTTTTTTTTAAATTGACGTGGAGTCCCCCCTAAAATCCAAACCAGACCCTTATACGAGCATGCAACCTGGCTGACCAGGATAGGGGGAGGATGAGCGAGCAACCCCCCCCCCCCCCTTCCTTAACAGTACCAGACTACATGCCCTCAACATGGGGAGTATGGGTGCTTTTGGGCAGGGGGGCTCTGGCGTGATGGACCCTAGAAAAAAAAAAAAAAGCTGCAACAGCTCCTCCTCCATGGGAGGGCTCCCGCTGACTGAGCTCAGTTTGTTGTGACAGTTTATTTATATGGTAGGGCGGGGCCACTCGTGACATTGGTGAGTGACCCGCCCCCTCTGACTTCACATGATGTCAGAAGGGGCGGGGTCACTTGCTTACGTTGGCGGGTGGCCCCGCACTGCACGCAATGCATTATGGGGCGCTCCACAGCCGCGAAGTCGCTGCGAACGCCCCATAATGTTCTAAATTCGACAAACGAGCGAACGCCCGATGTTCAAGTCAAACTTGCATTCGACTCAAACCACGGGCCCATCCCTACTGCAAAGTGAATACTGTAAAATTAATAAGGAAATGCTTTGGAGGAAAGAACCTCCAAAATGTAATTAAAATACAGATAATTATGGAAAATATGTGGATAGAACAACCCATTCAGTTTAAAATATAAATGAAAGGCAAAACATTCCTGTGTATATATATATATATATCAGCTGCATAAGGGACTTATGGGTAGCTAGGGGTGGAGAAAAGCAGTACATTCAATCTTCCCAGTAAATAGCTGTGCCGGGGTGGGTGTGGGTATCCTGTCAGCACAAGTTTTGGCCATTGGAGGACAGGCAGGTTTTTCTCCAAGAACAGCCAGAAAACTGGCACTGGGATGGATGTGGTCTCATGCCTAGCGTGGTCAGTTTGAAATAGAAAAGCAAGGAGGATAGCAGGAACATCAGATATTTCACACAAAGGAAGCAATACAAAGATACTTCTTTTTCAATAATTTTATTGTAAGTATATCAAAAATGTATAACAATACATACACACCTTGTCCGGGGCTGCAACTGGCAACATAGAGAACATAAATGTTCATACACAGCATAAGCAAAGGAGGAAGGGCCTCCTTCTTAAATGGGTATATCCAACTTAAACAAAACATATATGCATTTTGGGAGAAAAAACAATTATTGCCAAGGTGGTCAGGACCTTTATGTCAACACCTCCTTAGTGGGCAGTCCTGACATTGATAGGCAGCCAAAAGAAGGCTGTAAAATCCATCACAAGGAGAAAACCAGAGCAGAGAGCAAGACAGGGGAGAGAGAGAAAAGTAAAGCAGAAAAGAAAGAAGAGGGGGTAGGGACCCGGGGTCGCCAGGCTAAGACATCAGCGCCTAAGACACCACGCTTGTCAGGGGGAGATCAGGGAAGGCATACGCATCCGAAGCCGAACTGGTCTATGCGGTTTTCCCACAAAGTTCAGTTTTTTGGCCAACATGGACCCAGGTTTATCAGCGCATGTATAGTACTTGTGTTTGGTCCACCACAAAGCCTTTTCAGCTCAAGAGGCACAAAGGAGATCCAACTCCATTGCCAGGATATCGTGAGCCCTCCTATGCGCTGCGCCGGGATGTGCTTTCCAAAGTGCATCTGCTGCCTCCAAGAGAGAATGAAGTTCAGTGATGTGACATTCCCTGTCCCGTTTACGTGAGGAAGCAAGCTGGATAATGTGGCCACGAACCATAGCCTTATGGGCCTCCAACATCGACACAGCCGAAGTGACCGAGCCTAGTTGTCGGCAAAGTATGTTTGTATGGAAGACTGGATTTGCTGGCAGGTGGCTTGAGTACAAAGATACTTTTTAATACAAGCACATGGTACAACAGATGCATATCAGGAACATGAAATCCTGGGGTAACAAGTTCTTTAAAGCAATGTTCCACCCAAAAGTGTAACTTCCGCTTATCTGATTCCTCCCCCCCTCCGATGCCACATTTGGCAGTTTGTGGGAGGGAGGGAGGGGGGAACGGGTACCTGTTTTTGACCTCGCCACGCCCCCCCCCTCCTCCCTCCTCCTTCCCCTGCTGCCAGGCCAGTAAAAGAGCGCATTGCACTTTGCTCATGTTCAGTAGGGACCCGGCTGTGAAACCGCAAGGCTTCACTGCCGGGTTCCCTTATCAGCAATGGCCGCGGCAGGCCCGACAGCCGATGGAAACATCGGCTGGGGTGCTGACACCGCTGGATTCCAGGACAGGTAAGTGGGGGAGGCGGAACTCCCCTTTAACGTCACTGAGATGTTGCTGCTGTTGGGGATTCACAACTTGATTTTTCCATCAGAGTGATGATCTATATGAAAAAATACACTGCTAAAACTATGACAACCACACATCTGCAATGGGTGCATCTAGGCTCTGCACACTCCCCCACACATTGCTCCACTGTGCACCAGGGTCCAGTCACCCACACACCGCACATTGCTCCACTGTCCATTGACGTTCTGGATCTGCACATACTACTCTTTCCACTGCCTTGCAGATTACTTGTGTCTCTGACACACACACACAACACACTTAAAATGAACTAGGCAGCAACAATTTGAGGGGATGTCAAGTGAAGGAACAGAGAAGGTAACATTCACCTTTTTCTTACATAGGGTGAATGTTGCAGTAAAACCTTTTCCTTTTGAAGAACAGATGATATCAAATGCCTAGGAATTTATGTTTTGGGCAAATTTCCATTAGCTTGACCTCATACATAGGGCAAGTGGTCACCAAAGAATTTGTTGAGTGAAATGACCCCTGTATTATTGACCTGCAACTGATTCAAATCAAAGCCCTATATGCTCTCACAAAAAATGGATAACATGTTAAGGATAGACAACTAAGGCAAAAATATATTTGGAATAACGAAATATAGCTCTGATCGCATAGTAGCAGGGGTTGTAGAACGGAAGTGGTGATATTCACTTCAGTCACTCATTGATATAAATGGGTCTCATTGAGGCTGATTTTATTTTCATTTTTACCAAATGGCTTACTCTTTATGTAGTAATGATGCCCTGGGTGTTTGTCCCTGGACTCCCTGGCTATTTGTTATGCTGGGCGAGATATTTACCTTTCAGCTGTTGTAGTGATGCCGCTGCCCAAATAGGGCGTTGTTGTAACAACTGCTGCTAGGGACTTTTCCATTTAAGATACGATCTGCGAGCGTGATGACACCCCTTGCTGAAGAAGTCCACGCCCCTAGAGACAGGACGTAACGCGTACGAGGGGTAGGGTTGCCACATAATCCCTTTAATCCAGGACACATATTAATTACACAGGTTTTGTGGCTGATTAAGGTGGTAATTAAACTCACTTGGTGCCTCATCTGTATTAAATTAGCCTCAGAACCTGTGTAATTCATATGTGTCCTGGATTAAAGGGATGATGTGGCAACCCTAACGAGGGGGAGGAGTCAAGCACGACCTCATTAGCAGCTGTCAATGAGGAGTCCGTGCGGACGTGGTATGTGATTTTATCATTTAAAATAAATCAGTTTTATACAGTGAGCACTAGATCCTTTACTTTTCTTTTACATATGGTTTTGGAGCTGTTGGTGTGGCTGGTAGTCATCGCTGCAGAGACCAGAGATCATCTTGGATTGATGCCTGTCTTTATGAGATGCCATCTTTATTTTGACAAGTAGAGGGTGTAAGGAGCTGTTTGATCCGTACAGGGTCGGATCAGGGAGATGAGAGGCTAGGAACACTCTTGGTGACCGGGACTGTCTGCACTGCCTGTACACATTGTGTGCTTTATTTGCACTTACTGCACACTGGAAGGTTACTCTGGCGTTTTGCCCCTCCAATTTTGCTTCTACTATTCATCTACCCTATATGATATATTAAGAACTGTTCATCTACTTTATATACGGACTATCAAGGACTTATGATGATTATTATGTATGGTGATAGCGCTGCACGTTTATGTTTGTATAAGGCAAAAATATATTTGGAATAACGAAAAATAGTTCTGATCGCATAGTAGCAGGGGTTGTAGAACGGAAGTGGTGATATTCACTTCAGCGCCATGAATAATGTGAATATGTTTATCTGTATATAAGCATAAACTATATATGTAATATTCCTATGATAATACATGTATCTTTGCTTTTTTTTTTACAGTTTCCTAATGTGGACTGCCATCTTTAACACCTATGGACAGCAGATGAATACAGAGCAGTGTTTTTTTTTTTTTTAAGTGTCTGAAGCCTTTAGCTGTATCCCACTGGATGTAAAAATGGACAGTACAATACAATTCTTTTATTTCCATTTCTGTTATTTTAATTCTGTTTTGCACTAACGTGCAATGTACAAGGGTAGTGTCCGTTTTACTGAAGCCTATACCATAAATAGAATCTTGTAATAAGTTTAAAGTAAACTTATCCTAAGGGAAATATAAAGGATGTCTCTGGCATCAATAATTTTGGATCAGGTACCAAAATTCCAGAACAACTGGTGTACATATAAGTTCCAGGTCACTAACATAGCACATAACATAGCACTGAAGCCAGAGGGTCAGCTTAAAAGTCAGAGAGAGGACATTTTTTGATGGTGGAAAGAATAGCTTTCCTTTAGTAAACATATACCTGTGTAGCAAGCGCAAAGACTTTCTGTTTTAAGTATATGTAAACTATAACAGTGAACTTCTATTTGCTTCCTTTCGTTCTGTAAAATATACCATTAAAATTGTTGTTACATCTGTTCTATAAGTGCAAAAAAAAAAAAAAAAAGTATTCATTGTGACAGCAAACCTCTCAATTCCTGTACTCTCTGCCTTTGCTGACTATTATTAGTTACCCTTGTTTCTAGATCTTTATGAACTACAAAACACCTCCTCCTCCTATGTTATGGGGATAAGGGGGTGTTCTGTAGTTCAAAACACTTATGTCCTAGGGTGACAACACTGCTCCTTCAAATATACAATATGGCGACTGAGCGTTGTCACTCTAGGTCCAGGAAGTGTATTACTTGCAGGATCACCAGATGAATATAAAGAGGGAAAAAGCCTAAAAAAAAGAAACTAAGACAGCCACCAAATCTAAGGACTGGTCAACTGACATGACATTATTGTTCTTGGGTTTAGATACACTTTCATTCTGACTATTTCCTTATTTTAAGATGTACATTTGTGTTTTATTTATCTTCATAAATCAGCAAATCTTATTTCCAACGATGGTTTGTTTTTTAGTTGCATAAAGCTATCAAAGGCTTAATCTAAAATTCTTACAAATTGTTTGATTTCATAGCAGACAGTATAGCCTAGCGTTGAGCTTTAGGCTCTGTTTCCACTACTGTGAGTTGTTGTGCGACTTGACACATGTGAAGTGGCAGGACAAGTCAAAATCCATGTATTTCAATGGTCCCTGTTCTAATTGGTGCGACTCATGACGCAGCGACTCCAGAAAAAGTTTTTGCACTACTTTGTTCCGACTTTTGATGCAACTTTGATCCAGGTAGTATCAAAGTCGCACTACAAAGTCGCACCCTAAATCGCGTGGCTTTGGGGTCGCAATAGTGGAAACCTAGCCTTACTGCAGTGGTAGCACAGCTTTCGTAAGATCACACCACTAATCTGCTCAGTGTGAAATGAAGAAGCAGCAACAGACTTGAGCTCATCCTGCTCACTCAACTCCTTTCTGCTGTCAGCAGATGTGCACTGCAGGAGAGCCTTATTGGATCATGGTAATGACACTCCCTCTCCCAATTGGAGGGCTCCTTTGTGGGGGATTACAGGAGCATAATTCACTTAGATAGTTGCATTTAATGTTACATTTAATTTGTATTTTAAATATTTGCCTGTAGTTCAAATTCAAATGCATTTACTATGGTCACTGCTTTTAAAGATGCAATACTAAAAAACAGCAGAAGGGGCGCCAGAGCACTATGTCTTCTCACTTAGCAAAGTGTCAGTTTTGTTAAAGAAAAAAAAAAAAAAAGAATATTACATTACTGTGTTTTGTACATTAACATTATTAAAACAATATTCCCGTGAAATCTGCATCCAACCATGATTCTTTAAAAATGCCAAAAATACAAAACTCTTTATCGCAACTAAGAAAACCAAACTCACTTCATAATCAGGATTTCTCAGAGAAACCTTATTATGCTGCTACTGTACAGGCATCAACAAGATTGTAGCAATATATCCTGTGCTACTTCCCCTCTGGATCTTTAAAGTAGTAGTAAACCCGCTTGCTAGAAAAAAAAAAAAAAATCCTGCAAGACAATAGCATAATATGTTAGTATGCATCGCATACTAACATATTATGAAATACTTACCTTAGAACGAGGCCCCCGATGCCCGAGTCGGTCAGCGCTAAGGACGCTGACATGATGGTCCTCTTCTTTCTTCCGGGTACGCGGCTCCGGCGCTGTGAGTGGCCGGATCGCGTGACATCACTCCCGCGCATGCGCGCGGGAGCTCTTCGTTCCGGCAGCCAGCTCTGAGTTGCCGGCCGCCTCGGCCAGATCGTCAGAGCGCATGTGCCGCTAATGTCAGCGGCTGCATGCAGGGTGAATATCTCCTAAACCATGCAGGTTTAGGGGATATTATTTTAACCTACAGGTAAGCCTTATTATAGGCTTACCTGTAGGTAAAAACAGTAGTGGGGGGTTTACTACCACTTTAAGCCGTTGAACATCACATTACCCCCCTGGATATCGAATTGACAAAATAAAAAAAAAGTGTAGCGATATATAAATAATAAAAAAAAAATAAACAACAATTCTGATCCGTAAACTAGTGCAATACTACAACGCACCTCCCATTTTATAAATAAGGCATGTGGACACGCTTGTGCAATGGATGTGATAAAATGAAACACACACACTTTGATTAACCACTTCAGCCCCGGAAGGATTTCCAGCTTTAGGACCGGAGCCCTTTTTGCGATTCGGCGCTGCGTCGCTTTAACTGACAATTGTGCGGTCGTGCGACGTTGTACCCAAACGAAATTTGCGTCCTTTTTTTCCCACAAATAGAGCTTTCTTTTGGTGGTATTTGATCACCGCTGCGTCATTTCTGATCGCCGCTATAAACAAAAGAAGAGCGACAATTTTGCAAAAAAACCCAAATTTCTTACTTTTTCCTAAAATACAAATCCAAAAAAAAAATATAAAAAAACATTTTTTTTCACCGTTTTTGGCCGATTTATATTCTTCCTCATATTTGCGATAAAAAAAATTGCAATCGGCGTTTATTGATTGGTTTGCGCAAAAGTGGTCGCATTTACGGATGATGAGAATTCATTTTTTGGGGGCTTTATTTTTTTTTTATTTTTTATTAGTAATGGCGGCGATCTGCGATTTTTCGCGGTACTGCGATATTTCAGCGGACATGTCGGACCATTTTGACACTTTTTTGGGACCATTGGCATTCATACAGCGATCAGTGCTATAAAAATGCACTGATTACTGTGTAAATGCCATTGGCAGTGAAGGGGTTAACCTGCAGGGGGCGCTCTAAGGGTTAACTATGTTCCCTGGGCGTGTTCTAACTGTGGGGGGACTGCCCTAACAGGGGAAGGGACGTACAGGAAGGCTGTGATCACAGCCCTTCCCCCTCACACAGAGCGGAGGTCCGTGTTTACTTACACGGACCTCTGCTCCTTCGCTCCGGGGGAACCATCGCGGGTAGCCGGCGGCAATCGAAGCCGCCGCACCCGCTCCCTGGCCCTCCCCGGACACAGTGAGTGCGCGGGCGCGCCTCCGGCGGCGCGCGCGCGCTCACTAAACTCGTTCCCACAGCCGCCGTCGTATGACGGCGTTTTGCGGGAACGAGCCACTTTGCCGCCGTCAACCTGCAGTTGGCGGTCGGCAAGTGGTTAATATCACTGATATAGAGAATAATAATATTAAAAAAATAAATTAATTAATTAAAAATATATAAACCTGTTTGATGTTATAGTACAGTCTCAACCTTAGTCCTCAAGTACCCCCAACAGGCCATGTTTTCAGGTTTTCCTTTATTATGCACAAGTGATTTAAAGTGGAACTTCAGTCATTTTTTCATTTTTCCATCTATTAAATCTTCTGTCCTTGCTGTTTTAACTTTGGTTAGTAAAACATTTCCTCTTTCTTGGTGGAAAAAATGCCTCGCTTTTGACATCATGCACAGCTCTTTCTCTCACTCTTATGAGAGTTTGCCAGGAAGGGAGGGGGGGTGAGTGATAAGAGGGCCAATGAGAGCTGCAGAGCTGGAGGTGTGTGTCTGTGTAAATCCAGGAAGTGAACAGGCAGCAGCTTCAGCTGCCCACAGGTAAAATGGCTGCACCCAGACTTAGTGGAGGGAGGTTTCTGCAGGATATTTGGCAAGTACAGAATCACAATATATATAGAATAATATGCAGAGTGGTTGGAGGGAAGCTTCAGAATGGCAAAGATGTTTTTATTACAAATTATGTGAGCAGACTGCAATTCCTCTTTATATCAGAGTCATGGGCTTGGCATTTTGGACAGCTATTTTATCTCCCAAAACATGGCCTGTTGGGGGTACTTGAGGACTGAGGTTAAGAACCACTGTTATAGTACACCTCCCCTCTTTCAGTGCCACACAATCATGTAGAAATTTTCATATGTATAAGTGCCTATCAATGTCCTGATAAATAAATAAATCCAAATGGTGCCAAGTGAAATGGTTCTTATAACATAGTGCTCACACTCCTGCTACTCTCCCCCAGTATCAGATACACTCACCTGAAGGATGTGCCCCCTTAAATTATTCAGGGACCCTTCTGTGCTCCTTACGCTCAGTTTTTTTTTTACTTTAACAGGAATGGTATGATAATTGCAGAGTGCTGTAGGCTCAAACAGATGTTGGTCGGGATAGTGGGATCTCAATGCTTCCTAATCTTTTGGTCAGGGGTAAAGAAGGTCAACTCATACATAAACTAAAGTTAAGGTCTGCATTTAAAGTAAATTGAAACAAAATTCCCTACCATCTATGGGCCAATGGTTTGCTAAGATGAATGACATTACGCTCACTTAAGGCAGATTGGAGAAATTTAGGAATACATGGTTTCACTGGTTAGAATTTAAACAGCCTTCAAAGTACCCATTGGTTTTTAAGATGGATACCTCACACCACTCTACTTAACAAATTCCGACATAACCAGAAGACAGTATTTACATATTTAAGACACCCATACTTACCCGTCAGGATCCATATAAAGGACCCTATTTTTTTTTTTTTTTTTTAACTCCCCCCAGCTTTTTTATTTCTTCACTGAATTCTGAACATTAGAGCCAATAATTTTTTTTCTTGTTCAATATGTTTATTAAGTTTACAAAGAACAGATAACGAGACAGTCCAGAAGTAGACCAAAATAATGGTATATGTGTGTATAAATTACATAGAAGAATACATCCGTGAGGTGTCACAATTTGCAGAAAGATTAGTAAGTATCGTATAATTTCACAAAGAAATCAACCAAAACTTATAGTATATACAGTATCTCACAAAAGTGAGTACACCCCTCACATTTCTGTAAATATTTTTTTATATCTTTTCATGTGACAACACTGAAGAAATGACACTTTGCTACAATGTAAAGAAGTGAGTGTACAGCTTGTATAACAGTGTAAAATTGCTGTCCCCTCAAAATAACTCAACACACAGCCATTAATGTCTAAACCTCTGGCAAAAGTGAGTACACCCCTAGGTGAAAATGTCCAAATTGGGCCCAAAGAGCAATTTTCCCTCCCTGGTGTCATGTGACTTGTTGGTGTTGCAAGGTCTCAGGTGTGAAAGGGGGGCAGGTGTGTTAAATTTGGTGTTATCGCTCTCACTCTCTCATACTTGTCACTGGAAGTTCAACATGACACCTCATGGCAAAGAACTCTCTGAGGATCTGAAAAAAAGAATTGTTGCTCTACATAATGATGGCCTAGGCTATAAGAAGATTGCAAAGACCCTGAAACTGAGCTGCAGCACGGTGGCCAAGACCACACAGCGGTTTAACAGGACAGCTTCCACTCAGAACAGGCATCGCCATGGTCGACCAAAGAGGTTGAGTGCACCTGCTCAGCGTCATATCCAGAGGTTGTCTTTAGGAAATAGATGTATGATTGTTGCCAGCATTGCTGCAGAAGTTGAAGGGGTGGGGGGTCAGCCTGTCAGTGCTCAGACCATACAAAGCAAACTGTATCAAATTGGTCTGCATAGCTGTTGTCCCAGAAGGAAGCCTCTTCTAAAGATGATGCACAAGAAAGCCTGCAGTTTGCTGAAGACAAGCAGACTATGGACCTGGATTACTGGAACCCTGTCCTGTGGTCTGATGATTCCAAGATAAACTTATTTGGTTCAGATGATGTCAAGCTTGTGTGGCAGCAATCAGGTGAAGAGTACAAAGACAAGTTTGTCTTGCCTAGAGTCAAGCATGGTGGTGGGAGTGTCATGGTCTGGGGCTGCATGAGTGCTGTCGGCACTGGGGAGCTACAGTTCATTGAGGGAACCATGAATGGCAACATGTACTGTGACATACTGAAGCAGAGCATGATCCCCTCCCTTCGAAGACTGGGCCACAGGGCAGTATTCCAACATGATAATGACCCCAAACACACCTCCAAGACCACCACTGCCTTGCTAAAGAAGCTGAGGGTACAGGTGATGGACTGGCCAAGCATGTATACAGACACAAACCCTATTGAGCATCTGTGGGGCATCCTCAAACGGAAGGTGGAGGAACTCAAGGTCTCTAACATCCACCAGCTCCGTGATAACATCATGGAGAGGTGGAAGAGGAGTCCAGTGGCAGCTTGTGAAGCTCCGGTGAACTCCATGCAATCCATGGATAATAATGATGGCCACACAAAATATTGACACTTTGGGACCAATTTGGACATTTTCACTTAGGGGTGTACTCACTTTTGTTGCCAGCGGTTTAGACATTAATGGCTGTGTGTTGAGTTATTTTGAGGGGACAGCAAATTTACACTGTTATATAGGCTGTACACTCACTACTTTACATTGTAGCAAAGTGTAATTTCTTCAGTGTTGTCACATGAAAAGATATAATAAAATATTTACAAAAATTTGGTGTACTCACTTTTGTGAAATACTGTATATCCGGTGGGATAGTACCAACTAATCTCCTCATCGGCAGTGTTAGTTAAAAACCTACTGTGTCAAAGCTCATATTATTTTGGAGAGCTTGGTTATTTATCAGGTACCAAAAATAGGCTACCATCATAAAAAAGCAACATAGAAAAGGGAGGAAGAGGAGGTCAGCAGTGAGGCATGAGAACAGCAAAAAGGAAAAGAGGTAAGAAATAAAGTCAGAGCAGAAAAAGACCAGAATAGAATTCATTAGAAGACCCTTAAGATAAGACCAGAAAAAGACGAGACTGAAATAAAGAATGGAGAAAAGGAAAAACGACAAGAGTACGG
>BLSH010072678.1:257913-268830 GCA_018402905.1 Glandirana rugosa | reverse complement strand
CCTATTGAGCATCTGTGGGGCATCCTCAAACGGAAGGTGGAGGAACTCAAGGTCTCTAACATCCACCAGCTCCGTGATAACATCATGGAGAGGTGGAAGAGGAGTCCAGTGGCAGCTTGTGAAGCTCCGGTGAACTCCATGCAATCCATGGATAATAATGATGGCCACACAAAATATTGACACTTTGGGACCAATTTGGACATTTTCACTTAGGGGTGTACTCACTTTTGTTGCCAGCGGTTTAGACATTAATGGCTGTGTGTTGAGTTATTTTGAGGGGACAGCAAATTTACACTGTTATACAAGCTGTACACTCACTACTTTACATTGTAGCAAAGTGTCATTTCTTCAGTGTTGTCACATGAAAAGATATAATAAAATATTTACAAAAATGTGAGGGGTGTACTCACTTCTGTGAAATACTGTGTATCCGGTGGGATAGTACCAACTAATCTCCTCATCGGTAGTGTTAGTTAAAAACCTACTGTGTCAAAGCTCATATTATGTTGGAGAGCTTGGTTATTTATCAGGTACCAAAAATAGGCTACCATCATAAAAAAGCAACATAGAAAAGGGAGGAAGAGGAGGTCAGCAGTGAGGCATGAGAACAGCAAAAAGGAAAAGAGGTAAGAAATAAAGTCAGAGCAGAAAAAGACCAGAATAGAATTCCCAGAAGATTATGCGGTCCTCAATGGAGAATCAATCATTTTCTTTTAACTCGTTGCTGAGCCTATACAGTATACTGTACAATGACATTTGTGAAACATTAAGCTTTTACCCAGATAGGTATTTTATGCTACTCTTGATGCCATACAGTTCTCTATATACATTTTTTAAACTGTTGCGATGGATCTTATGGAAGTAAATTAAATAATTATAATAGTCAGACCCTCGCACTTGTAAGCGCACAGATACAACCTGCACACAGTCTAATCAGGTAAATATATATGTAGTGGGTTTTTTATTTAATTTTTTCTTAGCAAAGCTAGAGTCTCACTTTAAGAGATCAGAAGCTTCTTGTAGTAGTGTCAGCCAGCTTATAGTTGCACCTGTCTATATTATGCATGAAGGGTAGAATTACAGAATAGGCAAACAAGCTTCTGATTTTATATGTAGTGACACTGAAATGCCATTGGATATAGCCATAGAACACTAGTGATATGGTTCATAGAGGAAAATACCTTTGCTAGGCAAACTGGCAAAATGTATCATAACATCTGTAATACAAATTACATTCAAATACAGTGAGAATGAGGAAAATAAGTAAATAGACTGCAGTATCATATAACCACCTATTCGTTATCACTATTCAACCAAATGGAAAGCTGAAAATAGAATGTAGACATTTGTGACTCTACTGTGCATACCATTACTGCCACCTATTGTTCTTCCCTGAGTGTCACCTCTTTCTCTTGTGTAGGAACAAACCTGCATCTTTGACATGCATGTCTGCGGAAAGAGATTTTGGTGGTCAGATCCAGTCCATTGTGACACAAAGGCATGCCTGATGCAAATACAATATTTATATACGGGGTGGTAATCAGGAGTGGTTGGGATACTGAAAATCGTTTTCAACTAACTTAAAATGACCCTGTCATCAGAGGGTCACTTCTTCACAAAGGCAGGCTGTTAAAAAAGGCTAATAATATCGTAAATGGAACCCAGCAGGGATGTCCCCTCGCCTCTCTCTTATTCATTTCATTCCTGAAACCGTAACCTTTCCTTTCCAGAGTAGGAGACAACCCAAACATCCAAGGCCTGCATATAGGAGATAAACAACACAAGATCTCTGCTTACGCACATTATCTTCCCTTCTCCCTCGCCTCACCGCATACACCCCCCACCCCTAACCTCATGCCAGAAATTAAAACCCACGTCAACCTTTAATTTTTTACAATTAATTTCCAGAAATCAGTGGCCATAGGTGTAGCTATCACTCCCTCACAAACCCTTGGGCTGGATTCACACCTGTGCATTCTTAGTGCTTTTTTGTATTTTGCAGATTTGTTCTACAGAACATTTAACATGGTTTCCTATGGAACACGTTCTGTAGAGCAAATCTGCAAAATGCAAAAAGCACTAAAAATGCATAGGTGTGAATCTAGCCTTATCCCTACCTATTTGAGAGACACCTTTTCCCTAGATTTTCCTACACTTCTTCACAAGACTTGACAACCTTCTCAGAAATTGAACTCAGGTGTCTTCTCGTGCTTTGGCCATTGAAATATACTTAAAGCGGTTGTAAAGGTTCAGGTTTTTAAATAAAATAACAAACATGTCATACTTACCTGCTCTGTGCAAGGTTTTTGCACAGAGCAACCCCGATCCTCCTCTTCTGAGGTGCCCCACCGGTGCCCCTGGCCCCTCCTTTTCATCAGGTGCCCCCACAGAGAGCTGCTTTCCCTGGAGGCACCCGTGCTATGTCCATTGATAAAGACAGAAGGGCTCGACCCCGTCCCCCGCTTCCATGTCACTGGATTTGATTGACAGCAGTGGGAGCCAATGGCTTCTGCTGCTATCAATCTGTCCAATGATGAGAGCTGAAGACACTTGGCTCGTGCCCATCGCTGCATCGGATCAGGCGCAGGTAAGTAAAAGGGAGTCTGGGGGGGAGCTGCAGCAAAGAAGGTTTTTCACCTTAATACACTTTAAAATGTTGATACTCTGAAAATTTCTATACCTGCTCATGGCCTTACTAATCCCCATTTCTGCACCATTCTTGAATTCTCTACCTTTTCTGGTTTTCCATGGGCCCCCTAGAATCAAAAAAATACTCTCCCTACCAAAAGTCAGTGGAGGGTTGGCATTTCCTGATATCCACAAAATATCACATTGTGGCACACTTAACTTGCTTGCTAGACTGGCATAGGCATGCTGACTTGAAGGCCTGGGTTGCCATAGAAAGGGCATCCACTCACTTCCTCTTACATCGCCTCTCCTTGTGCATTCCTCACCTTCCCCAGCATCGCAAAACACAGCCGACCATTGGACCTACTCTCAAACGCAGCACAACAGCCCTGTCAAAATATGCTTTCTTCCCTTCCCCCTCCCCACTCTACCCAGTCCTAAGCAATCCTGCCGTTCCCGATGGCACGTACCTGGGCCCATTTTGTGATCTTATGGACAGAAACATATTTCAAATCTCCCATTTTATATTGAACAAAGGCTGGCCTCCCCTTAATGCCCTCATGAAAGACACAGGCCCATTCAGACTGGACACCTGGAAAGCCTCCCAACTTCATCACTTCATCACATTTCTCTCTGCCTGCAGACCATGCAAGACCCCACCCACTCTGAGACTTTGTTCATTGAACAGGGCCCACTCAGACACTCTCTCTCAACAATTTATTTTCTTATCTCCTTGCCTCAGGACACCTTCCCCCCTTTCTTGACAAAATGGGAGCAGGACTTAAACCAAATATTCTCTCTTTCGCAAAAGGACAGAATCCTTTATTGCACGCTAAAATCATCCATCTGTCAGGGGAAGGAAGGAGCTTATGTTGGGAGCCCTAATCAAGCTGACTATGATGACAGTGTGCCCTACGAGAGATTTTGTTGTTCCGGGTAGAGATGATCAAGAAGTCCCTTCTTTCCACAGCCCAGAGTGCTTGAGTATGGGGACAGGAATAGTTGGCTACTGGCCTGGTTAGCTAGGGGCCAGTTACCTACCACTCACATAGGGAGGATACGGGATCTGGCTGGGTGGGGTTGCTGTCGTCTTCGGACGAAATCACTCATCAGTTTCTACAATTTATGCTACCCTGTATTCCTCCAAGGTCGACTATACTGCTTCTGAGCTTAGCAATTACTTGGACCGAATTTCATTTCCCTCACTTACCCTAGATAAGCGGGAGCAACTGGACAGTGACATCACCCTGCAGGAGCTTCAGATAGCCTTATGCCATATGCAGTCAGGCAAGGCCCTGGCCTCTGATGGTGTCCCTATTGAATTTTATTCACTCTACCAGAAACTACTACAGCGTTTCCCCGAAAATAAGGCCGAGTCTTATATTAAATTTGGCAACAAAGAACACAGTAGGGCTTATTTTCGGGGTAGGGCTTGCCAATGTACTGTATTCTCTCCCCCTCACCCTCCCAGCCTGGCAGGAGTCCCCAGTGTGAACAAAAGTAAAAGTGGATGCAAACTGCTAGAATCCTTACCACCACAGCAGCATACAATGTACAATGTGTGCCTCTGCAATCAAATCTGTAGTCAAATACCTTATCACAGCGCCGCTCAGCACTTCCATAGCCCGCCTGAGATGTCTAACGTGCTCCCAGCATTTCAGAGGGAGGGGGCCGAGATCCCCCGCTGACAGGCAGGAGAAGAGATCAACTGAGTGCTGCTGTACCGAAGGTACCCAAATACAGATAAGACCGCAGAAACACACACAGTTTACACCATACACTACTGTAATAAACTACTGCAATACAGAGGACTCCAGCAGTCCACATTCACCTAAGGCTTATTTTTGGGGGTCGGGCTTATATAACATCGCTCCCCGATAAACAAGCTAGGTCTTATTTTTTGGGTAGGTTTTATTTTCGGGGAAACACGGTAGCACCCAGGCTCACAGCCGTTTTTGCACAGTTTACCTCTCTGGACACTTTTTTCAGATTCAATATCAGCAGCTCTTATTGTGCTGGTGCTCAAACCTGGCAAGGATCCTGAGGAATGAACCTCTTACAGGCATATATACTTGATTAATGTAGATGCCAAATTGTTGGCTAAAATACTGGCCTTGTGCCTATCTAAAGAGATCGAAAATTTTATACATGTTGATCAGACCAGATTTATGCCAGGGAAGGGCACGGACATTAATATTCGTTGCCCATTTCGAAATCTACCGGACATGATAACTCCGGGAGCAAGAGTCGTGGACTCATTAGATGCTGAGAAGGCCTTCGACTAAATGGGTCTTTCTCTGGGAGGTGCTGCATAGCTTTGACTTTGGGCCTCTATACCTTCAATGGTTAGGTATGCTGTATCAGGCCCCTCAAGCTAAGGTATGGACGGATAACAGAATATGGGACTAATTTCCGTTGGAGCGGAGGACTCACCAGGGATGCCCATTATCCCCGAGTCTTTTTGCCCTGTCTCTTGAACCACTGGCCATTATGATCTGGAACTCCAGGCTCATTGAGGGGTGGCGGGTTGGATCACTGGAGGAGAAAATTTCACTTTATGCAGACGATACTTCGCTATATTTGCATGACGCCCACTCCTTACGGGCTGCCCTTGCCATCATTGATGAATTTGGACAATACTCGGGTATCAGGATTAAGTTGATACTTTTTCTGCTTGACTCTGGTGCTCAGAAATCTGCAACCAAGTCCCCACTGCCATGGATAGATGACTTCAAGTGTTTGGGAATCAGGGTCGCAAAGGCCCTTAGCAGTTTCTATAGTCTTAATCTTTACCCCATTCTTCGGCAACTGAAAGAAAAATGCACTGCATGGTCCTCTCTACCTTTGATTTCCATGGGCGACATCATTAAGATGATTTTTCTCCTGAAATTTATTTACATTTTTAGAAAATGCCCTATCTGGATAGGCAGGAGTTTTTCTGTGAGGCTGATCATTGCGTGGGCTCTTTTCTCTGGCACAGCACTACCCCTCGTTTGGCGAAATCTACTCTTCAGTTGCCGGTTCAGTACGGAGGCCTAGCCCTGCCCAACCTTCAGGTATATTCTTGGGCTGCAATTATTGTTACAGTTAGATGGTGGTTTATGAGATCAAGGGCGATTGCTGCAGTCTGTCTTGAGGCTGCCATTCTAGGCTCCCTCACAAAACTGACCAATTTGGTGTACCGGGGGGCCAGGGTTAATGCCATTCTCCCTGATCCTTTTAGAACTACCCTTAGGGTTTTGACTGTGGCTAGGAAGCAATTTCTAAAGCCCAATCAGTGGTCACCCTACAATCCCTTGTGGGGTAACACTAATTTGACACACTTCAGAATGATTCCTGACCCTCAGGTTTGGGCACGTTATGGCATTAAGATTCTATGTGACATCATGTCAGGGGGTGCTCTGATGTCCTTTCGGGACCTCTCTATTAAATATGGTCTGCCCCACCTGTTACTGCATGTGGCATGCAGCTCAATCACAGTTCTCCAGCTCCCCACTTTTAGAGACACACCCAGTGGAAGCCCTTCTGTGTGTGGAGTCTCCAAAAATAGGGAAGCTGTGGGAAAATGGAGTGTGGATATTCCTACTTTAGATAGAGAATCTTGGGAGGATTATTTTGTAGATAACTCTAGACTGGTCATCTTCTCTAAGGACAATGTAATCCTGATTACATTTCTAAACCGTATGTATTGCACACCCCACAGATTGCATCAAATCTACCCAAATATGTCCCCTGAATGTACTCAGTGTTACTCCTCTATTGGCACATTATTCCATATGTTTTGGACGTGTACCAGGATGGCTCAGTTCTGGACGGAGGTTTTTGACCTTATTAATATATATCTGCAGTTGTCCCTCACCATGTCCCTGGAGCTGGCCCTCCTAGGTATACAGGGTGATGAAGAGAGACCCAGATACACTAAGTTACCCCCCCCCCCAGCCTCATGGGAATCTGCCATTAACAGTGTTACTTATTTATAAAATTGATGCAGTAGGAATTGTCCTAAAAAAATATGACACGATTTGGCAATCATGGTTATCAATCTGAATGCATAGTTACATACGTAGTTACATAGTTAGTCAGTTTGAAAAAAAGACACAAGTCCATCTAGTTCAACCAAAATAAAAATAGAAAAATGATATATAACCATGCAATTGCATATACAATCCTTGGCCCACAGATGATCCAGAGGAAGGCAAAAAACCCCAGCAAAACATAATCCAATTTGCTATAGCGGGGGAAAAAAATCCTTCCTGATCCCCTGAGAGGCAATCAGATTCACCCTGGATCAACTTTACCTAAAAATGTTAGTACCCAGTTATATTTTTTACA
Source organism: Glandirana rugosa (assembly GCA_018402905.1). NCBI lineage: Eukaryota > Metazoa > Chordata > Amphibia > Anura > Ranidae > Glandirana > Glandirana rugosa. The sequence continues at coordinate 261,870 of BLSH010072678.1, read as the reverse complement.
TTAAAGAATCCAGGCCTTTTTTAACCACTTCAGCCCCGGAAGGTTTTCCAGCTTTAGGTGCTCTGGACTTTTTGCGATTCGGCACTGCGTCGCTTTAACTGACAATTGCGCGGTCGTGCGATGTTGCACCCAAACAAAATTTGCGTCCTTTTTTTTCCACAAATAGAGCTTTCTTTTGGTGGTATTTGATCGCCTCTGCGTCATTTCTTATTGCCGCTATAAACAAAAGAAGAGCGAACATTTTGCAAAAAAACCCAAATTTCTTACTTTTTGCTAAAATTCAAATCCAAAAAAAATATAAAAAAACATTTTTTTTCACCGTTTTTGGCCGATTTATATAATTCCTCATATTTGCGATAAAAAAAATTGCAATCGGCGTTTATTGATTGGTTTGCGCAAAAGTGGCCACGTTTACGGATGATGAGAATTAGTTTTTTTATTTTTTTTTTTTATTTTTTACTAGTAATGGCGGCGATCTGCGATTTTTAGCGGTACTGCGATATTGGGGCGGACATGTCGGACATTTTTGACACTTTTTTGGGACCAATGACATTTATTCAGCGATCAGAAATTTAAATGTCCACTGATTACTGTATAAATGTCATTGGCAGTGAAGGGGTTAACCTGGGGGGGAGAGCTAGGGGTTAACTGTGTTCCCTGGGTGTGTTCTTACTGTGGGGGGGTTGGGCTAACATGGGCATGAGAGATCTAACTGATCCCAGTGACAGGGATCAGTAGATCTCTCATGCCCCACTGACAGAGCGGGGAACCGCTGTGTTTACATCGGCGGTTCCCCGTTCTTTTCCCTGTAGCCGCTCATCGCGGCTCGCCGGCGGACATCGGGTCTGCCCGAGCAGCGGGCACACTCCTCAGGAGTGCTGCGGGTGCGCGCGCGCCCCCGGCCGCCCCCTGGTGGCCAAAAGCAAATTGCCGTTTATTTACGGCGATTCGCGCAGGGCTCCCCCACTGCCGCCGTAAAAAGACGGCGCGCGGTGGGGAACCGGTTAAAGCAATCTTCTGTGCTGGCCAAAACCACCTCTGGAGGGAGTCTATTCCACATTTTCACAGCTCTAACTGTGAAGAAACCTTTCCGTATTTGGGGGTGAAATCTTTTTTCCTCTAGACGTAAAGAGTGCCCCCTTGTCCTTTATGATGACCTTAAAGTAAATAACTCAACACCAAGTTCACTATATGGACCACTTATGTATTTGTACATGTTGATCATATCCCCCTTTATCGCCTCCTCAAGAGAGAATAAATTCAGTTCCTCTAATATTTCCTCATAGCTGAGCTCCTCCATGCCGCTTATTAGTTTGGATGCCCTTCTCTGCACTTTCTCCAGTTCCCCGATATCCTTTTTGAGAACTGGTGCCCAAAACTGAACTGCATATTCCAGATGAGGTCTTAGTAATGATTTGTACAGGGGCAAAATGATGTCTCTATCTCTGGAGTCCATACCTCTCTTAATACAAGAAAGGATTTTGCTTGCTTTGGAAACCGTAGCGTTGCATGCCCTTATTAAGCTTATGATCTACCAAAACCCCCAGATCCTTCTCCATTATGGATTCCTCCAGTTGTACTCCCCATAGTATGTATGATGCATGCATATTTTTAGCCCCCAAATGCATAACTTTACATTTATCAACATTAAACCTCATTTGCCACATAGTCGCCCAATTAAACAGTGCATTGAGGTCTGCTTGTAAGTTGAAGACATCCTGTAAGGACGTTATTCCACTGCATAGCTTGGTGTCATCTGTAAACACTGAAATGGTACTTTTAATCCCAGACCCTATATCATTTATAAATATATTGAAAAGTAAGGGTCCCAGCACTGAACCTTGGTGTACATCACTGATAACCTTAGACCATTCAGAGCAAAATTTGTTAACCACTACGCTGAATTCAGTCTTTTAGCCAGTTTTATATCCATTTACAAACTGATCTTTCCAATTTTTTACACATTAGCCGTGTGTTGGGAATTGTGTCAAACCCTTTCACAAAATCCAAGTATACCACGTCCACAGCCACTCCTCTGTCCAAGGTTTTACTTACCTCCTCATAAAAAGAAATCAGGTTTGTTTGACAACTTCTGTCCTTCATGAAACCATGCTGTCTGTTGCTTAAAACATTTTTTTCCAACAAGAACTCATCTATGTGGTCTTTTATTAAACTTGCCAGTATCTTCCCAGCTATAGAAGTTAAACTAACAGGTCTGTAGTTACTTGGTAAAGACTTTGATCCCTTTTTAAATATGGGCACCACATTGGCCCTACGCCAATCCAGTGGTACTATTCCAGTCATTAAGGAGTCCCTAAAAATTAGATACAATGGCTTTGAAATGACAGAGCTCGATTCTTTTAGGATCCGTGGATGGATGTCCTCTGGTCCAGGTGCTTTATCTACCTTTATTCTGTCTAAATACTTCTGGACTATTTCACTTTTAAGCCATTATGGATCATTTGGGGCTGTGTCACTACCACCCCCATTATGGACATGAGCTCCCCCATGCTCCTTTGTATACACAGAGCTGAAAAATGTATTTAATAAGTTTGCCTTCTCTTTGTCCCCTGTCACCCACTCTAGATTATTTTGTAAAGGGCCTACATGCTGAGCCCTGACCTTTTTACTACTAATATATTCGAAGAATTTTTTTGGGTTTGTCCTACTATCTTTTGCATTCAGTCGTTCGTTTTGAATTTTTGTGTCCTTGATTTCCTTTTTACATATTTTGTTATATGCTTTGTAGCATTTAAAAGATGATAGTGTTCCTTCATGTTTATCTTTTTAAATGCTCTTTTCTTATAATTTATAACTTTTTTATAGCGGAGTTCCACCCTGTTAAAAGTCAGCAGCTACCAAAAGTGTAGCTGCTAACTTTTAACAATCGGCCACCCACCTGTCCCTCGCTCCAGCGATGCGGCCGCCCGAGGGCTTGTTCGTCTCCCCCTCCCCTCGGTGGCGCCGCCATCACAAGTCTTCAAAGCCGGGCGCTCACTGCGCATGTGTGAGTCGTGCTGCAGCTTGTGAATGGCTCGGCACATCTTCTTGACCTGTGACGTGTCCCAGAAGATCGCTGGGTGGGAGGGACGGAAGGTGAACTTCTTTCCGGCTCTGGCGCCAGGGGAGGAAGTGGACCTGGGACCCTGTGAAAACAGGGTCCACAGTCCCCCCCCCCCCCAAAAAAAACTGACATGCCAATTATGGCATGTCAGAGGGTCACCTCCCCTTAAAGCGGAAGTTCCACTTTTGGGTGGAACTCCGCTTTAAGTTTGGCCGTGAGCCACGTAGGTTTTATTTTTAGCCTTTTAAACATATTGCCCATGGGAATATACTTTGCAGTGAGTTTGCATACAGTCTTTTTGAAAAATTCCCATTTCTGTTCTGTGTTCATCATTGCCAATATTCCCTCCAAGTCCTGGAGAGCAGCTCTCATCCCATTTGCTCTCTTAAAATTAAGTGTTTTTATCTTTCCTTTATGTAAATTATTTGAATGTATCCTTGGTCAGTTTTCGGCATATGGCCTAAATAGTTTGTGGCACCTCATCCCAATTATAGATAAAATGAAAGAGTTTTGTTCCCCTAGGGGATTATGCGGTGCTGTAGAATTGATCAGTACCAATTGAATTTTCAATAAAACATTCAGTCTTTATTATAACATAATAGTCATTAATATTTCTGACTTACAAAATAACTTTTAAGTTAACCATGACTAGTTAAGATGTCGTGGCGTATTAGGGGATCCCCTTGTTTTGAGAAAGTAAAATAGATATTAACCCTACTCCACGGTGTTTGATAAATCCGGTATACGGCTTTTGACTGGTTCCTATGTAAGTTTATTAAATGTATTTCCTTTCTATTTTTGTGAATTAAAATTCTCTCGTTTACCCTACTCTCGACGAGAGGTCCTGAACCTCCCTTATAACCGTTACTACTTGTGTCTTGGACAGAGAATAT
>BLSH010072678.1:228951-250571 GCA_018402905.1 Glandirana rugosa | reverse complement strand
ACTAGGCAGCGCTGTGGGCATTGCACATCGCCCACAGCGCTGCAGCACGTCCTCTCTCCCCCCTCTCTCCTCTCACACTGCACCGATCGGTGCGGGGAGAGGAGAGACAAGCCGGCGCTTCCGCCGGCTTGTTTACATGTGATCACGCCGTCATTTGACGGCGCGATCACGGGGTGAAAGGCCGCGCACAGCGGCCATTCACCCCGATCCGTGATCAGTCGGGTCCCCCGGACCCGACGGTCACGGATGTTTCCGTGTGCGCGCCCCAGGGGGCGCGCGGGAACCGCGATTCTGGGAGGACGTCAATAGACGTCCTCCCAGAATTAAGCGACCGCCCTGTAGACGTCTTTTGTCTATAGGGCGGTTGTTAAGCGGTTAATATATGCCGCTGTGTGCTTCCTTTTGAGCCTCTTCCCGCACCTCGGTGCAGGAAACCCTTTTTGTCTTTCAGGTAGGGAAATCTTCCCAACAGGAAAACAAACTTCAATAACAAATTGCGAGTCTCTGAACCTTATTTTTGGTTGGAGTGCAATCAAACTGTGTTTTGGCTGGATTTTGAATTAGAAAAGCAAAAAATACCCAGAATACTGGTCCTGATAGCCGTTTTGAACTAGCTACTAGCATCCCTGATATTTCAGTCCAGCTGCCTGTGAATGAGCCACACTGCAATGCAGCAACAGCTGTACTTCTGCTTCATTTTCCATGTGACCTGAAGATAGAAACAGTGTTAACGCTTAAGGCCTCATACACACAGGGTGTCAAAAAACATTTTTTTTTTATATTCTGTTTCTTCTGTTAATGCACACATAGGTTTTCACAGGCATTTAAAAGGCAAAAAAAGAAATGCACCATCAGCACATTCAGGAGATTAGTGTTTGGGTAGAAAAAAAAATCAAAACATCTAAAATACCAAATGAACATGAAAAATGCAGCTTTAGAAGTGTTTTTGCAGTTGCGGTTTTCTCCCCTGGAGCAATGGCCTCCAGGGTAGAAAAAAAAAAACATCCTGTGTGCATGAGGCCTTAAAATTAACCTGTTCTCCATTTAAAAGTAAAAGTCCTAAGTACAGGCAGACCACAAGGAACCTGTTACTACAGATGTCAGCTAAAAATAAAACGAAAGAGGAAAAAAAGCTTGCTCTGCCCCCCTCTCTGGTTTAGTCTGAATATTCATTAATGTCATGGTTAAGATCTATAAATTTCCACCACATTATCCCTCACTGGCCTCGGAGGCAGTCTCAATGCACCGTGAAATGGCAGTTGGCAGGGTCTAGCAATGAAGTGAAGGAAAGTCACGTACCAGTAAAAAAGTGAAACTCAATCAGAGAAACAATTAATAGCAGGCATCTTGGAATGTCTGGCATGTGTCACCACCTGTGAGAGTACTGAAGTCTGGGCACCCCCAACACTGAGTCAGGAACACTGAGGTACCCTTATTCTGTTTAAATATGCCAGCATAAGACACAAGTTAGTTTTAAGTCTACAGAAGTCAGCATTACACTCAGATAAGATTTAGCCTGTCATAAATTGCTAATTGCTATTCTAAAAGATGTGTTTTAAAACATTTTGTTTATTAACACATTCCAAACCAGATAAGTACATCTATTCAGGTGGGCAAAAAAAAAACCTTTAGCAAGCTTAAAGGGTCACACATACATTCATCAGTTCAGTCACATCAAAACGGATGAAGTATTCATCCGTTTTTCATCTGTGGTCATCAGTTTTTCATCAGTTTTTTTCACATCCACTACCAATGCAAAAACAGATGATAAACTGACCATTCCTCAGTTTACATCCGTTTTTCATCCGATCCATTTTTTTGAGGGATGAAAAATAGGGCTTTCATCCATTCAAAAAAACGGATGTTGACGGAAGCCGATGAAAACGGATGCGAATGAATGATCATCCATCGTCATCCGTTCTTCCATAGAGTTGAATTGATGTCCGTTTTTCATCTGTTAACGGATGGATGAAAAACGGACAAACGGTCCATATGTGTGAAAGGGGCCTAAAAGGCCTGAATGCAGGTGATAATGGACTGTCGCAAAGCATTTGGACCAATACACAGTTAGGTCTGGGTCTCTGCGACCCCAGACTGTCTTTTTAAAATTGCCCAGTTCTCCAAGTGTACCTAATTTTCATAACTCTGGTTATAATGGAGGTTTAGGATGGAACATGTACATGTTCCAGCTTCTGCTGCTAGTGCCCCCAATCAGTGTGACCACGAGTGAGGAACCTTCTCCCCGCTACCCAATGCCTGGGGAGGTGCAAGCGTTAGCGGTAAAGTGCCACTCGTTTTAGCGATTTTAACCCCCAAGAAGTGGTTAAAAACGCCCGTGTTGCGCCGCTTTGGAAATGCAGCCCATTCCTTCCAATGGGCAGGGGCGGTTTGGGAACACTGTATACATTGCTAGCAAACCATCCCAAAGATGCTGCTTGCAGGACTTTTTTTCCCGTCCCACAAGCACACCGCCCCAGTGTGAAAGCACTCAGGCTTTCACACTCAGGTGGCAGAAGAGGCAGTTCTCAGGCACTATTTAAAACGCCTGAAAATGCCTCAGTGTGAAAGGAGTCTTATGAAGGAACACGCAAAACCTGCACGGCTTGTCTGCAGAAGCACAATTGTGTTTCTAAAAACCTAAGTAGTTCTATCATGAGAAGGTGACTGCCAGCAAATGGATAAGTCTCAGTTGTAAGATATTAAAGTGGTTCTAAAGGAAGATGTTTCCTTACCTTAAAGCGGAGGTTTGCCGTCTGCCACCGTTCCTTTAAAAATTAAAAGTCAGCAGCTACACATACAGTAGCTGCTGACTTTTAATTCAAGGGCACTTACCTGTCCTGGAGTCCAGCGATGTCGGCACCGCCCACCGATCTTCCGATCGGCAGGTCGAGTGCTGCCGCTGCCATTGAGGCTAAGGGAATCCGGACGTGTAGCCGGACCTCAGAGCGATAGCAGTGGATTAGCTCTCCAGTGTGCTGCTGACATAGGGGAGATTTTACAATACAAAGCACACACATATAGTAAGAAAGAAAAAAAAAACAAAACAAAAAAAACAAACAAAATTCTTTACATGCTGTGCAACCAAACTTAAAGTGGTTGTCTACCCCTAAAATGCATTTTTACCTACAGGTAAGCCTATAATAAGGCTTACCTGTAGGCAAAATGAATATCTCCTAAACCTATACGGTTTAGGAGATATTCCACTTGCATGCAGCCGCCACGACGCTTGCGCAGTAATGTCCTGGCGCATAGCGCCGGACCTTGCCGGAAAGTCAGCTGGAAAGTTAGGCTCCCGCGCGCATGCGCGGGAGTGACGTCTCGCGGCTCTGGCCATTCACAGCGCCGGAGCCGCGAACCCGGAAGAGTCCCCACAGGGAAGATGGAAGCTCCCTCTGCGGGGACCGGGAAGCCCTGCGGGAGCTTCGTTCTGAGGTAATTCATAATGAGCTAGTATGCGCTGCATACTAGCTCATTATGCCTTTCCCTTGCAGGTTTTTTTTTTCTCTAATCGGTAGACAACTGCATTAACAAACACAACACATGATGCTTCAACTGGGCATTAAATTTGCAGTCTTTAGATCTGCTCTATGCAACAGAATAAGAACATCTGTGTACACATACTCTAAAACGGGAGTGTCCAACATTTTGACCTTCCTGGGCCACATTGGAAGAGGAATTGTCTTCAGCTACACATAAAGTACCCTAACAATAAGGATAGCTGATCAGTAGAAAAAGTTGGATGATCACTAATATAGATAATGAGTAATAAAACTTAATTTTTAAAAAAAAAATGTATTATAAAAGTAAATGTGGGCAACAAAAACGAGTGCGATATTGGACACGGTTTTCGATAAATGAACGCATCAATATCTGGTTCGATGAATGTAGTAGCAATTCTCAATCAATTCTCAAGGTGCTCATTGAATATTTTGGTTCTAATTTTGCCCTGTGTGTGCGTCATCCTTGAAAACAGTTGCTCACGGTGTGACGGTGTGATTGCGAAGAGTGGGATATTTTTCTTTGGGAAGATAAAACTTATAGACTTCCAGTAAAAAGACCCTGTCTAATGTTTCTTCAGCCGCGTGTGTTCATTAAGTGTGCATGCATTTTTACAATAAATTAAAACAAACAAAAAAAAATTAACATTTGTAAATTTATGATTTTGTGTCGGGGGCCGCATTCCTAGCGGTCGTGGGCCACACATTGGACACCCCTACTCTAAAAAAATAAACTCAAAGTATAATAGCAAGTAGTCATATACTAACTTGTAGAATGATTAGAACACATAAAAAGAGAAGAACATGTTACATCAGGTATCTGATTTTAATAAACATTTCATTATTTTCCTTACAAAATTCACACATAGAAACAAAGAAAACATTTTTTTTAACACAAAGTGCAATAGTCTGTCACTTTCTCTCTCTTTTTTTGGTAACATATTTCAAGGTCCATGAATATCAAAGATCGGAGCTGAAAAAGTCTTAGATGTTATTACTAGGAATGTGTATTAGAAAAGATGCATGGAAAGCAGATATGCTGGTAAAGTCTATTGCCATAAATCTTCAGTCCGACCAAATTTGAACACAAGCCCCCTGTAAATTGAAAAACAATGCATAAAACTTCCAAAACTTCATACATGTAAATTTAATATATGCATACTATATATAGGAAAAAAATATCATGTGCCTCCAGGTCAACTTGATACATTGCAAGGATGGTGGCAAACTTTTGTTCAAATGTTTCCACAACAATGCTAACTGAAAAAGAGACTGCATAGAATATAATCACATGATCAGTCTAGAGTTCTAATAAGAACACTGCACCCCTAGAATATCTTTACATCACTCTGTGCAAACATTTTGCCAAAAGGAAAACCCTCAGCAGACGTTGCAACGGATATTGCATGCTAGATCTATGTGGATTTCTGGGAAAATAGTGACTCAAATGCATGAACAGGGGAAAGCAAAGACATCTACAGCATAAAAAGTTTTTCTAGTATATTTAAAAAATTACAGCGGTTGCAGAGGTAGTTTTAAAATGTATTTTGTAACAATTAGATACTATGGAAAACATGGAAATGAATTTTGGATTTAAATTTTATGGCTAAAATAGTGACCAACTATTAGTTTCCTTCTATGGAACAACAAAAGACAGGAATGTGAGCTGTATGGAGTAAAATATCCCCTTTCCACACCTACGTTCTCTTGAATATCTTCATTGATGAATCTTTTTGTATTGTCTGTGATTATTATGGCTATTTAAAAGTATATACTATTATTATACAGGATTTATATAGCGCTGACAGCTTGCGCAGCGCTTTACAACATTAGGGCAGACAGTACAGTCACAATACAATTCAATACAGGAGGAATCAGAGGGCCCTGCTCGTTAGAGCTTACAATCTAGAAGGGAGGGTTAAATGATACGAAAGGGCAATAACTGTGGGGGATGAGCTGATTGAGAAAATAAGGAGTTTAGTTGTTAGGTGGAGGCAGGATAGGCTTCCCTGAAGAGAAAAGTTTTCAGGGATTGCCTGAAAGTGGATAGGTTTGGGGACAGGCTGACGGGTAGGGAATTCCAGAGGATGGGTTAGGCTCGGGAGAAGTCCTGGAGGCGAATATGGGAGGAGGTGATTGGGAGGAACAAAGAGGATGATGAGGTTGGTATTTTGAGACTAGGCTAGTGATGTAGCTGGGGGTTGTGGATGGCTTTGTAACTTGTTAGTATTTTGAACTTAATTTGTTGGATGAGTGGCAGCCAATGGAGGGATTGGCAGAGAGGGGTAGGAGACGCTGAACGGTTTGTAAGGTGGATGAGTCTGGCAGCAGCATTCATGATAGACTGAAGGGGGATAGTCTATTTAAAGGTAGACCAGTGAGGAGGGAGCTGCAGTATTCGAGCCGACAGATGACCAGGGAGTCAATCAGGAGCTTTGTGGTTTCACTGGTTAGAAAGGGACACAGTTTAGAGATGTTACGGAGGTTGATCTATGGTCAAAATGTAAAGTTGTATATACCTGGATTTTACCTACTCTCACTTTTTCTCAAATTATTACTACTTAAAATCTGTACCAGATATTCACTATGCCCAGTGAGTGGGGACCGCTGTTAAACACATTTCACAGAGCCTGTCATCTGAACGGCAGAGGTACTGAGAAGAGTTTCAGGAGGCGGAGCCAATACAGTAATCACTGCTTGCGGATAGCAAGGTACCATGGGACATGTAGTCCTTAGAAATTGAAAGTAAACAGCGGAAGAGAAGATGCAATGCATGCAGGGAATCCAGGAAGTTGTGGAAAGAGATGGACAGCAGACAGAAAGCAGCAATTTCTCAGGTAAGCTTATACTGGATTGTCAAAAATAACTTGTTTGTATTGCTATTACAGTGCTGATGTTCTGATGAATGAAAGATTATACTGTGACTAAAGAACTCTGTTAATTTGAATACAAACACATGGGAATGATATATCAATATTTACTTACCCAAAGAAAATAAAAGTATTCTGAAAAAACACAGCAATACCAGGATACACTTCTGTGGCACCTAAGAAAAACACAATCATTACATTGAAATAGCTTATAAATTCTTTGCAGTCCCAGAGATCATTTACAGTTTTGCATTTAACTTTTGATTTTAAAGCCCAAGGAAAAAAAATAGTAAATTTTGCACCAGCTACACAGGAAAGAGGTAATAAAAGGCATGCGGTCATGTGTGCAGTGCTGCTGTATAGTAGTAAAATCATACATTGTTACAAGCCGGCTCCACTGGATTTCCAAGTGCTGCAGGCATGACAGCAGCAGCTAACCGTAATGAAGGGATCCCATCGCATCACGCCTCCTCCTCACTCCATGCCCATTCATAAAAATCCTTGTGTTTTTTCCCCACAGAATGCAAGGCGTTCTGTGATTGGAAGACAAGAAATCACGTGCATTGCTGCCCCTCCTCTCATCACATCCTCCAATCACAGAACATTTGTATTCTGTGAAAAAAACCAACACAAGGCAGGGGGCATGGTGTAACAAGAGCCCTTCACTGCTGCGCTCATGTCAACAGCACCCAGAAATCCAGTGGAGCTCAACCTGCGATGATGTAGAATTTAGCTACTATATAGCAGCACTGCACGCACAACAAACCTATTATTAATTATTTCACTTATAGCTGCTGCAGGATTTACAATGACATTTTTTCTCAGGGCTAGGCCTAAGACCCCTTTCACACTAGGTCATTTTTCCAGGCGCTGCGGTGCTAGAAAGAACACCTGTAAAGCGCCTGAAAATACCCCCCGCCCCAATCCCCAATCTCCTCCGTGTGAAATCCTGAGTGCTTTCACGTTGGGGCGGTGCACTTGCAGGATGAGAAAAAAAAAAAGTCCTGCAAGCAGCATCTTTGGGGCTGTGTCCTCCACCGCCCCTGCCATTGTAATCAATGGACGGCGCTCGCAAAGTGGCTGTACACCGCCTCAGAAGCGCAGAGAGGCAGCGCTTTTAACCCCTTGTTAACCCCTTCTTGGGGGATAAAAGTTCCCAGCTCCCGACTGCATAGCAGCACCACAGTGCCGCTTTAGCGGTAAATGCTCCGCCCCTCCCCGCCCCAGTGTGAAAGTGCCCTAAGTATGTGCGCGCATTTTAATGCACTTGAACACTGGATACACTGTTGCTGTGTGCATTTACAACACGTGTTGTACATACATTTTGGGGATACATTCATTTTTAATAGGTCCCCAAAGCAAGTAAAAGCAGTAAACACCACATAGGGCCCTTCAGTACACCACAACACAAAGATGTAAATGCACACATCGGAATAAGGTAAATTAAACATTTTGTTTTTGGGCCGTGGACACATGTTGAGGGTTAAGGACTCAAAGAAAATTAACTGGCCCATGTAAAGTGACACTCATAAAACAGTGTCAATGTACAAAAGTGTGACTAGTGTTTAACAGGATAAAGCAGAATCAACTTCTGCAATACTTACCTCTGCTTCACCGGTCCAAGGTCCCTCTCCTTGCATGCACAGCTTATGCCTGGCACACACGATAAGATTATCGGAGGAATGATCGTCTGTTTTTTTTTGCATGCTCGAACCTGAAGAGTTTACTAAGGTCACGAAAATTCTCGTACGACAAAATAAAAATTCAGAAGTGATTTGATGTGTTGTAGTGTATTTGTATTGCATTTTTGAAGGACAACTGTACTGATTAAATAAAAATCGTACGATCTGGCATCTACGGAAAAAAATTTTTGCGCATGTCCGATCGGATAATATTGGATGAACTGTCATGATCGGCTCTCGAAAGCTCTGTACTAACGATCCGATTATCGTACGATCGCTTCAAAATATGTATTTTTAGTATGATTTTCTGATCGTGTGTACAGGGCTTTTTTAATGTACATTCTAAAAGAGAACTGTAAACAGGCAGTAGAGCTGCATGATTCTGACTAAAATGAGAATAAACATTTTTTTTGCTTAGAATAAAGGTCACGATTCTCACGGCGTCATCAACATCATCTTTCACATTATACAACAAAAAATAAATAAAAAATGGGCTAACTTTACTGGTTTAGTTTTTTTTTTTTCATTAAAGTGTATTTTTTCCAAAAAAATTGCATTTGAAAGCCCATTGCACAAATACAGCGTGACATAAAATATTGCAACAACTGCCATTTTATTCTCTAGGGTCTCTGCTGAATATATATATGGAGTTTCTAAGTAACTTTCTAGCAATAAATACTAATTTTGAGTTGTAAGCAACAAGTGTCAGAAAAGGGCTGTATTTAAGTTGTTAAACTGACCTCATTTACAGACTGAAGTTCATCCCTTTGATCTAAAAGAACTAAATGATACATTGTTTATAGTTATCTCCCAGCGCTGTCAATCTTGTGATAAACTTTGCAGGCTGCCTGGTTTTTTTTTTTGACAGCTATCAGCAGAAGAGGAGACATCACATGTCTCTGTTTGCAATACCTTAGTTTCGCTTTAAACTGCAGGCTACAAAGTGCTTAAAATTGTACAACAGCAGCTGATAACTGGGAGGAAACGTTTACTTATTTAGAGCAATATGAGTTTTGTACATACTATAAAATCCATTCGCTAAGTAAAAAGGGATTTGTATTTCAGACATATTTGTGGTATACTGCCACTTTCAGGAGGCATTGGACGCCGGCAAACAAAAAAAATCTATAGGCCAACTGAGTATAACTCTTACCACTCTCATCATGCTTCTGAGGGGTGGAACCTGTGTCTCTTAATGAACTTCAACAAACAGATTTTATAGAAAAAAATTGGGATGTCCAAAGGCAGTACAACTGTGGAAAAGTACTAACCGGGCCATATAAAAACAAATTAAAAAAATACGGTAAAACTGGGACAGCCTGCAGTGTAAAAATTTACCTGAAGGACCCTACATGCAAAGCTAGAAGTATATGAGGCCTGATCATCCTCCTGGAAAAACCTAGAGAACAAATGAATAGAGGACCAGCTGGCAGCCTTGAAAATATGGGATATAGTTGCCAGATGCCGAAAAGCACAAATGTTCTCACAGAATTAGTGAAGTGACAGGAAAAAGAGAAACATTGTCCCAAAGACTATAAGAAGCATGTATCTGTGTGAGACAATGGGGTTGATTTACTACTGGAGCACTCAAAATCTAACACAGCTCTGCATGGTAGCCAATCAACTTATAACTTCAGCTTGTTCAATTAAGATTTGACAATAAACCCTGGCAGCTGATTGGTCACTATGCAGCTCTGCACTCTCTAGTTTTAGTAAATCCCCCCCCCCCCCCCCCCCATGAGCGAAGGTGAAGTGAAAAGTCGATTTCTCTCTACTGGGACCATCAGGAATAACAAAAAGGGTCAGCCTAAGGAAAGTGGTGGGTAAGAGGTAAACACACAAAGCATAAACTACACCCAGATAGTAAATGGAAATTCCACTCTGATATACTGGAACCTGTCCAAGAGAAGAATGTTCTGATTGACCTGAAAGGCTGAAACCACCTTAGGAAGGAAGGAGGCTCTAGGCCTTGCAGAGATGATGGCAAAATGGAAACCAGTGTTAAGAGTAAAAGGGGAAATATATCTAATGGGCTCAAAAAGGTGGTCTCTAAGTTGTTGACAGAACTAAATCTAAATCCCACAAAATCACAGGAGGCTGTAGAGAAGGAGCCACAAAAGGATTAAAAAAAAAAGGCTTGACCAATGAACAGGAGGCTAGCGGTCTTTGAAAAAGGATGACAAAGGCAGAAATGTATCTCTTGTTTGTACTCCATGTGAAATACTGATCCAGACCTGATTGCAGAAAGGTTTGAATTCTTCCCACGGTGACTTTCCTGGGGTGAATTTTTTGTTCTTTCCACCAAGCAAAGTGAACCATCAATCTGCCATGGTAGACCATGTGGGAAGTAGACAACCTAGCTTTTAACAATGTGAGAATTATTAAATGAAATCACATTATCAAGCCTGGTCTCTCAAAACCTGGGCTTGAACAGCCATGATGTTAAAGCCAGCAGCCATGAAGCAGAGTGGTAAATTGATCCTTGACATAGGAGATCAAGTTCATCTTGAAGGGCCTACAGGGCGTCTGACAGAAGTTTGATCAGGTCGAATACAACATCCATCTAGGCAGGTTTAGAGCCAGAATGCCTTCCAGAGTGATCCCATGGAGAACACGATGAAGGAGTTTCAGAAGAACCTGCTGCCTATTTGTTGTTAAACCTGCAGGCCAGAATGACCACAGCTGGCGACATAGGTTCAGAAACACTTCCAGGTGTACAGACCATTCCCCTGGGTGCAGGTCCAGATATTCAGATAGCAGCATAATGAATCTAGCCCAGCATCATATAGATATTTGGTAAAAGAAGAAAAACTTTTCAATATATGAAAAGACACCCAGAATCATGATGAGAGTGGCAATGGTTATATCTGGTTGACCAACAACTTTTTTGTTTCTTCCTGAAGGCCTTAATGAATGAAAAGAAACAGAAAGTTTAACATTTTCGACACATTCAGATTAAAAATACATCCTACCTTTTGCCACATAACCACCAAATAATATCCACATAGATGCTATTAGAGATCCAAACGACAACATGAAACCAATGAATAGCCAAATACGGGCACCTGTAAAATAACATTTAAAATATGTTCACTGTGAAATACCAGCGTAAGCAATAATGACATTTATTTTCTCAAAGATGGGGTTTATGATGCCCTGCAGTAGCTCCAAAATGTAAGAGACGTTAATTGGTGCGAGTTAAGTACAAGCAGGCAAACTACTTCACTGTATTTTCCTAGCTTGGACCAATGTAAGTAGGAATATCTCATACCTGAGCTCCCCCTGTGGAAGCTGCAAATCATTGTAGCAGTCATCGATCGCTACTATAGTGATAGCTGCAGTCTTCCGGGACCAAAGCTAAGCAGCAGCCCTTCTACAAAATAACCACAAGGGGTCGCACGTTTAGAACTACTGCCAGTCACAGAACATCTGGTCATTTTTTTAGTGAATGCAAGACATTCTTTAATTGGATGAAATTGAAATCGTGATATACACTCTATGCCACCTTGTCCAATCACAGAATGCCTTTTATTAATTGACACAAACACAAGATGACCTGTGAAAGTTAGCAGTGCTGCGCGAGCGATCCCATGTGATTATTATACAGAAGGGGAACTGATGGATCTGGATCTGGAAGACTGCTACTGTCCTTGTAGCACTGACTGCTAGAGTGATTTGCAGCTTACACAGGGCATTGTTAAGTATGACATATGCGTACTTCTGTAGGCCCAAGCTGGACCAATGCAACTATTCAATAAAATTCATATCGGAACTTCAGCTTTAAGTCTCGGTTCTCACTGATGCGATGCAGGAAATTCAGCAAATCCTGTGTGTTTCCCGCACCACGTTGTAATCGCATGGTGTCCGTGCAATCATGCTGTGGTTGTCAATGTTAAAATTAATGACACCCCAAAACAGCTTGCAAAACACAGTGCGATTGCCAGAATCAGATCGCATGGGTGTGAATACCCATGGCATGTGATTCAGGTGCGGCAGAAAAAAAAAAAAAAAAAAAAAAAAAAAAAAAAGAAAGGGTCCTTCACCATTTTGGTACAGATGTGATGCAATTTGAGCTATACAAAATGAATGCACAGCCATAGCAAGCGATTTGCACAGGAATGCAATGTACGAAATCACATGCAGTGTCCCACACCGCACAAGTGTGAACCCAGGCTAAATCTTACACGCAATGGAATTTGGCACATTTTTGCTCAGTGCCAGTTTTATTAAAAACTTTATGCTTTGTATTTCTACTTACTCCAAAGTAATATTTACCTGTTTGTCCCAAACAGCCCTCACTGTAGCTATCACCACGAACCTGTCCATTAGACACTGCATTAATCCTGTAAAACAAAAATACTTCTATTTAACAGTGTACATTAACAAGTAGTCATAGTGCCTATCAGATGTATGTTCTGTAGGTAAACTACTAAGTCTCTTGCTTGATTTCCATGATAGCCATGTTACAACAGCAATAGTTTTCATGCCCCATTTTATTTAAAGCTGCACTCCACAAAGTTATGAATGGCAAAAATGAATGTAGCTCTGTAATCAATAATACATATTTTTTATAATGCAAGCAGCATAAGTATTGCATGGCAATGCAAGCAGCATAATAATCTGACATGGTATCAGCCCTGTACAGTCCCTGTATTGCATAGCTTAGAGAATGGGAAGAAGAAACAGTACAAGAAGCCATTCAGGTGTGCTGCAGTGCATGAAGCATGTCAATAGGAGGAAAGCGCAGAGTGACAGAGAGAAGAGTTCATCAGTACACTGCTTCCATGTCCACTGTCCAGTCACAGTGTGGATGTGGGATGGAGATCTGCAAGTAAAGTAAAACTGCAGTAAAGAAAGATTACGTCCCCTCCCCTGCCAGACAGGGATGTGCTATGAGGCAGAACTTTATAAATCTCAGGACAGGGTGAACTGAAATACTAATCCTTTAGCAGGTAAAACCAGGGGTCAAGTTAGGGTTGCCACCTCATCCCTTTAAACCCAAACACATATGAATTACACAGGTTCTGAGGCTAATTGAATGCAGATAAGGCACCAAGTGGGTTTAATTACCACCTTAATCAGTCACAGAACCTGTGCAATTCATATGTGTTTGGGTTTAAAGGGATGAGGTGGCAACCCTAGGTCAAGTCCTGGCAAAAAAGTGTGCAAGTGTGTGTGTAATACGTACTCTTTTTTAACAACTAAAATGCAACATTTATTGTTAAGTGCCAGTTTACTAGGACACCTCAAAAATTCACATGCATTAAACAAATAAATATAGCACAGATGTAACAACAAAAAGGAGGGAAATTCTAAACAAGTTGCAATGACTGGGGGCCCCTTCTGCA
This sequence comes from Glandirana rugosa, assembly GCA_018402905.1. Taxonomy (NCBI): domain Eukaryota; kingdom Metazoa; phylum Chordata; class Amphibia; order Anura; family Ranidae; genus Glandirana; species Glandirana rugosa. Next base: position 237,174 of record BLSH010072678.1, on the reverse strand, counting down.
CCATGTTTCTATGCAGGGTCTTTCTGACGTCGGGGGGCCCCTCCTGCACTATGTTTCTATGCAGGCTCTGATATGTGGGGCCCTCCTGCCCTAAGGCGTCTGCACGCGTGTTGGTCTGTGCAGAGGAGTGAGGCCGGAGTGCTGAGTGTGCTGGCCCAGGGCCCCTCTTCTCAGGCTGACGGTATTGATTGTGCAAAGTGGGGCCCAGGTCACGGGCCCCTCACTCCTCAGTGTCCATCAAATGCAGCCAGATCAGTGCCAATCAATGCAGCCTTGCCAGTGCCCATCAAATAGAGCCTTACCAGTGCCCATCAAATGCAGCCTGGTCAATGGCCATAAATACAGACTTGCCAGTGCCCATCAAATTCAGCCTTGCCAGTGCTCATCAAATGCAGCCTTGCCAGTGACCATCAAATGCAGCCTTGCCAGTGACCATCAAATGCAGCCTTGCCAGTGACCATCAAATGCAGCCTTGCTTAGATTAGTGCCCATCAATGCAGCCTGATCAGTGCCCATCAATGCAGACTTGCCAGTGCCCATCAAATGCACCCTTGCTTAGATTAGTGCCAATCATCAATGCAGCCTGATCAGTGCCTGGCAATGCAGCCTGATCAGTGCCCAGCAATGCAGCCTGATCAGTGCCCAGCAATGCAGCCTGATCAGTGCCCAGCAATGCAGCCTGACCCGTGTCAGGATCTGAGATTTGAATATCCTGGCGCACCCGCCCTCTTCTCCCTCAGTCCTCCTCCTCCTGCAGCCGCTCTAACAAAGTCCCGGCCAGTGCCCATCAAATGCAGCCTTGCCAGTGCCCATCAAATGCAGCCTGATCAGTGCCCACCAATGCAGCCTGATCAGTGCCCAGCAATGCAGCCTGAACTGTGTCTGGATCCAGGATTTGAATATCCCAACGTACCCGTCCTCCTCTCCCTCGGTCCTCCTCCAGCAGCCGCTGTATCAAAGTCCTGGCTCCTATAATACACGTCACACTGATTCAATTTGCCATTGGATCAGTGTTCTGTCTATCACTATAGCCCCTCAATGTGTGGCACACAGGGCGGACCACCCACCGCTGACACGGACACCCTCCCCTTCCTGCACACCCACACCATCTGCCTCAGCTCCCATGGTTGAGGCTAGTCCTTAGTGGGAACAGCTTTCCTGCTGTGGAAAAAGCACAAGAACATTGTTCCCATAGGACTCGAGCACTGGGTAAAACTGCTCTTTATGTAGGTCATCTGTATTTTTTTTTTTCAAATCTTTTTACGTTTTAGCGGTTGACAAGAAAAGTATCTTGCAGTATTTACCACATCAAATTGTAGAAAAAAGGAAAATAAGAACCCTGGAATCCCTTTAGATCTCTTCCCCATACTGAACAACATATTTTAGTCGTGCAGACCCCAGCCAGCCCATTACACCACCATGCCAAGAATCAGGCAAGACTAGGATCACTAGTTCAGCATCCAGTGCAATAGGCAATTCAACCACATCACCCAAATCTTATAGAAATTTCCTGGACAGCCTCTCTTCAAGTGAGTCTCTTTGTGGCAAAACATTGTTCACAAATCCTTTTCATAAGGAAAGCCAGGGAGGCTCAGATTGTTTTCATCCCAAGTCTAAGTTTTCATCCGTAGTAAAACAAGAAGTTCAGAAAAGCTCTAAAGGGCTCTAGTTGAAGCGAGTGGCTCAATCAAACCCAGAAGGCAGTAGTGACTTCAGGGTTTACTTTGTCATAGTGAGAAAGAAATAAAAGCAAAAAATGTTAGTCCGATAATTTTAATTTGTACATTTAGTGGTTCTCCTGGAGTCCAGCTTTAACATAACAGTTATATTAAAGTAGTTGTATCCCCCCACATTGTGATTTTTACCTACAGGTAAGCCTATAATAAGGCTTACCTGTAGGTAAAATGAATACCTCCTAAACCTGTACGGTTTAGGAGATATTCACCTTGCAAGCAGCCGCTGACGTCAGCAGCTCATGCGCAGTGAATTTCCGGTGAAGGCCCGGTGTACCCTGCCGGACCTTGCCGGAATTGAGGGCGCATGCGCGGGAGTGAGGCCTCATAGCCCCGGCCACTCACAGCACTGCACTCATGAACCCGGAAGGAACATGTCAGCTCCCTCAGCGGTGACCCAGGCGGCCCTGTTGGATCTTCGTTCTAAGGTAAGTATTGCATAATGAGCTAGAATGCGGTGCATACTAGCTAATTATGCCTTTGCCTTACAGATTCTTTTTTTTTGCCCATGGGTGTACAACCGCTTTAACAAGAAACACATTACACTGGTGTTCCCCACTGGATTTTCAACAGATACAGCGGATAAAATAAGTACTGAACACGTCACCATTTTTCTAGGTAAATATATGTGCTACTGACATGAATTTTCACCACATATCGGTAACAACCCATGCAATTCATACATACAAAAAACCAAAACAAATAAGTCCAGAAATTAAGTTATGTGTAATAAAATGGAATGACACAGGGAAAAAGTGTTAAACACACGAAGAAAGGGAGGTGTAAAAAGGCACGGAAAGCCAAGACACCAGCTAAAATCAGTAATTAGAAAGGAATACAGTACTGCTCTTTGTCAGTGAAAATGAATATCAGCTGGTTCAGTCTCAACCGATGGCCTATAAAAAGGTGTCTCAAAACAAAGGTGTCGCACAAGAAACATCTCATGATGGGTAAAAGCAAAGAGCTCTCTGAGGACCTTCACAACCTTATTGTTGTGAAACATACTGATGGCATTGGTTACAGAAGGATTTCTAAAATTCTCAATGTACAAGGGACAAGGCTGAAACACAATATTGGATTCCAGTGATCTTTGAGCCCTTAGATGACACTGCATTAAAAACAGGCACGATTCTGTTATTGACATCACTGCATGAGTTCAGGAATACTTCCAAAAATCACTGTCTTAACACAGTTCTCTGTGCCATCCAAAAAAGGTAAAAGCTCTATCATGCAAAGAAGAAACCATTTCTTTTTTTTTTTAAAGTTGAGTCTATTTGAAGAAACCATTTCTGAACATGATCTAAAAACACCACCGCCCTCCTCTCTGGGCCAAAGCTCATTTAAAATGGTCTCTAGCAAATTGGAAAACCATTTTGTGGTCCGACTAATCAAAATTTGACATTCTTTTTGGCAACCATGGGTGCCACATCCCCCGGACTAAAAGTAGAGGGACCTTCTGGCTTGCTAGGAGTGCTCAGCTCAAAAGCCTGCATATCTGATGGTTTGGGGTGCATTAGTGAGTATGGAATGGGCAGCTTGCACATCTGGAAAGGCATCATCAATGATTAACCACTTGACAACCAAGGGCGTGTATATACGTCCTTGGGTTTAAGTGGTGATATCTGAATGGTGCCTCGAGCTGCATATATATCGTTTTTTTCAGCCGGCGATTCTGAAGAAGAGGATAAAAGTGGTCTTAGCGGCGGATTCGCCGCAAGATCACTTTTATCAGCGGCAGGAGAGGTACCCCCCCTCCCGCCGCTTTCCAGTCATCTCCGCCGCTTACCGGACCCACCGGCAGCAGCGGAGATGATCCGATCCATCCCCCCCAGTGTCCGTGAGCCACTCGGCTCCATAGTACAGCAGGGCGGAAATGACGTCAGAAGTCACGTCCGCCCAACGGTCATAAAGGGACCATTTTTTTTTTTTTGTTCTGTCATTTTTTTCTAATTTTTTTTTTTTTGCATTTTAGTGTAAATATGAGATCTGAGGACTTTTTGGCCCGGATCTCATATTTAAGAGGACCTGTCATGCTTTTTTCTATTACAAGGAATGTTTACATTTCTTGTAATAGGAATAAAAGTGATCAATTTTTTTTTTTTTTTTTTAAAAGAACAGTGTAAAAATAAAAAGTAAAATAAAGCGCCCCTTCCCCGCGAGCTCGCGTGCAGAAGCGAACGCATACCGAAGTCCCGTCCACATATGAAAATGGTGTTCAAACCACACATGTGAGGTATTTCCGCGATCGTTAGAGCGAGAGCAATAATTCTAGCACTAGATCTCCTCTAACGCAAAACTGCTAACCTGTAGTATTTTTTAAACGTCGCCAATGGAGATTTTTAAGTTGCAAAGTTTGTCGCCATTCTGCGAGCGGACGCAATTTTGAAGCATGACATGTTGGGTATCATTTTACTCGGCGTAACATTATCTTTTACAATATGGAAAAAAATGGACTGTTTTCTTATTTTTTAACTAAAAAAAAATGAATTTATTTTAAAAAAAGCACGCTTGGAAGACCGCTGCGCAAATACGGTGTGCCATAAAATTTTGCAATGACCGCCATTTTATTCTCTAGGGTGTTAGAGAAAAAACAATATATAATGTTTGGGGGTTCTAAGTAATTTTACAGCAAAAAAACATGTTTTTAACTCATAACCACCGAACCCAAAAAACAGGCTTGGTTGGTGAGTGGTTAAAGATATATCCAGGTTTTAGAGTAGCATGTGCTCCCATCCAGACAATGTCTTTTTCAGGGAAGGCCTTGCATATTTTAGCAGGACAATGCTAAACTGCATACTGCACCTAAAGCAACAGCATGGCTTTGTAGTAGAATAGTCTGGGTGCTTAAAGCGGAGTTCCAACCAAAAGTGGAACTTCCGCTTTAAGGGGAGGCGACCCCCTGACGTGCCATAATTGGCATGTCATTTTTCACAGGGTCCCATGTCCACTTCCTCCCCTGGCGCCGAGGAGCCAGAAGGAAGTTCACCTTCCCTCCCTCCCACCTATCGATCTTTTGGGACACGTCACAGGTCCCAGAAGATGCGCCTAGCCATTCACAAGCCGCAGTGTGACTCGCGCATGCGCAGTCAGCGCACAGCTTTGAAGCCAAAGCCGGGTGCCCACACCTGTGATGCCAGGGCCACCGAAGGGAGGGGGAGACAAGCGAGCCCTCAGGCGGCTGCTTCGCTGGAGCGAGGGACAGGTGAGTGGCCGATTGTTAAAAGTCAGCAGCTACACTTTATGTAGCTGCTGACTTAACAGGGTGGAACTCCGCTTTACCTAGCCTGCCTGTAGTCCACATGTTTCACCAATTGAAAATATTTGGCGCATCTTGAAAGAAAGAAATACGACAAAGGCGACCTAAGATTGTTGAGTAGTTAAAATCCTATATCATGTTAAGAATGGGACAACATCCCTCTCCTAAAACTCCAGCAACTGGTCTCCTCAGTTCCCAGATGTTTACAGAGTGTTAAAAGAAGAGGGATAAACATGGCCCTATCCCAGCATGCTGCCATTTCAAAATTAGCTTAATTTTTCTTATAAAGTAAAATTTTACTTTTAAGCACCATAAATCTTTATAACAGCCAGAACCTTGGCACAGGCTTGCAAATACACTGAATGATAGATATACAGTGCCTTGAAAAAGTATTCATACCCCTGAAAATTTCCCACATTTTGCCATGTTACAACCAAAAACGTAAATGTACTTTATTGGGATTTTATGTGATAGACCAACAAAAGTGGCACATAATTATGAAGTGTAAAGGAAAATAATAAATGTTTTTCAAATTTTTTTACAAATAAATATGTGAAAAGTGTGGCGTACATTTGTATTCAGCCCCCCGAGTCAATACTTTGTAGAAGGAAGAAAGGGGTAGTCCCTGGAAGTCGGACATCTAAAATGTCTGAGAGAGGTGAATAGATTGGCAACCTCAGGCTGGACTCCAACCAGGCCATGCCCCCAACGCGTTTCACTCCACCCCCTAGAGCTTAGTCACAGGGACAGTCAATACTTTGGGAATGTCTCAGCTTCACATCAAAAGAGTCAAATTTTTGCCCATTCTTCTTTGCAAAATAGCTCAAGCTCTGTCAGAATGGATGGAGAGCGTCTGTGAACAGCAATTTTCAAGTCTTGCCATAGATTCTCAGTAGTTCTTGCAATACTTTTTGCGATTTCCATAGGCATCTGTGCAGAAACCCGCACAGATGCCTGTGACATCACTGCTAAAATCGGGACTGACATGCGGGAATGAAATGGTGCGAGTTCAGCTGAACTCGCACCATTTCATTCCCGCACTCAGTGTGAACCTAGGCTTAAACTTTTCCACAACTTTATATGCCTGACCTGTCTGGTGTGTTCCTTGTCCTTCATGATGCTGTTTGTTCACTAAGGTTCTCTAACAAACCTCTGAGGGCTTCATGGAACAGCTGTATTTATACTGAGATTAAATTACACACAGGTGGACTATTTACTAATTAGGCGACTTCTGAAAGCAATTGGTTCCACTACATTTTAGTTAGGGGTATCAGAGTAAAGGGGGCTGAATACAAATGCACGCCACACTTTTCACATATTCATTTGTAAAAAAAAAATTGAAAACTATCATTTTCCTTCCACTTTACAATTATGTGCCACTTTGTGTTGGTCTATCACATAAAATCCCAATAAAATACCTTAATGTTTTTGGTTGTAACATGACAAAATGTGGAAAATTTCAAGGGGTATGAATACTTTTTCAAGGCACTGTACACATCTCCATGTCTTAACAACAAAAGAAAGTGAAGACACTGAATAGCCCCGAACGATTTCTGTCCAATGTGTAGGTGGGATGAAATATCATGGAATAGTTCTACACCACTGGTATTGGGGGCATTAGAACAGAGCTAATCAGCTCATTATTTTGAATTCACACCAGAAGAGTGTCTTGAATTCAAATCCCATATATAAGGAACAGCAGAAAGGACAGAAAATAAGGAAATAAAAAGAGAAAAAGGGGGATATAGAGAACAGAGAGATAGAAACCCAGAGAGAAGGAAAAACAATGAAGCTCCCAGGGGATGAGATAAACTTTGTCAAATCCCCTACAGCTTCACATGGACATGGTCGGCCCAAGGACTCCAGATAGCTTCAAATCGCTTAGTAAAAAGTTATATTTTATAAATATTTAATATGTTTTCTATTGTGAATAAAATACGGCTTTATGAAATTTGCAAATCATTGCATTCTGATAAAGCAAAGATGTGGACAAACTGACATTTTGCATCTAAGCTTTTAGAACTGCAGAAATGGCAACTGCATTCATAATGTACTTACATTAGAAAAGCTACAGTTGCTATCACACCACAAGCATGATAAGAGTGATTCAGTTGTGCTTGAGAAGGATAGATAACGGCAGCATCAATGATGATCCACCAGCCTGTGAAGAACTGAGAAAAACAACCAAAGTTATTTCAAACCATAATCAATCACTTTGGTACATATATTAAGAAAAGTCCACTTTTGCTGTAAAAATTACATATAAAAACAAACACTAGCCCTTGTGTAAAACAACATTATTAACCCTTTCACACTGACCGTACACAAATATGCGACCCCACTGGACTGGGCTTTTTTCCGTGGGGCCACATATTTGCGTATATCTCCCTATGTGCTGGGATCGCGCCACATGACGCGTTCCCAGCACAGAGACCAGGGTCTCACTGAGAGCCCCGTTCTAACGATCGGGACCCAGAACGTCTGATTCTGAAAACATGCGGTCAAAAATGTGCAAATTATGTGCAGTTTCTGATGTGAAAGGGTCCAAAAAAGTGCATAGAAGAAATAAATAATTAAAAAAAAAAAAAACACACAACAAAAATACCTAGATCAAGGTTTGATCTAGGTCAGCCCCGGGGTTAGTGTTTGGGTCAAGGTCAAAGTCAGTATTTTTTGTTGTTGTTTTAATTAGATGTTAGTGTCAGTGTGTTTTAGGTAGAATAAAAAAAAAAGCAAAATGCTTTTTTTCTGGGCTGTACTACGGGTATAACTACTAAGGGCTAGTTTACACTTCTTCAGCGTCAACACTCATTAAAGCTCATACAGCTTCAACAAGCTTTTATGATGTGTTTTTGAGGCTTCGGCAGTGCTTCGAAGAGGCTTCAGTGAGGCTTCAACAAGGCTTCGGTGGGGCTTCACACAGTCTTTACTATGGGGTACATCAAAATCGGTCCGAAGTTTCGGAGAGGTTGCGGAGATATCTTCAGATACTTCGTGGATGCCGAAAAGTCTCCGAAATTAAGTCGAAATCGAAGTGAAACAAAACCTCTTTAACGTCCACACTCTATAGTTGTTTGTGTGTCCCGTAGCCGGTTCGAAATTGTTCCGAAGTTTTCACGTAGTGACTTCGGGGTGGCTTCGGAACAACTTCGGAGTGACTTCGGAGAAGCTTCGTGACGGCTTCGGAGTTTTTGTGTAGTATTTTCGAACAACTTCGACATACTCGAAATTACT
>BLSH010072678.1:217269-228941 GCA_018402905.1 Glandirana rugosa | reverse complement strand
CTGAGAAAAACAACCAAAGTTATTTCAAACCATAATCAATCACTTTGGTACATATATTAAGAAAAGTCCACTTTTGCTGTAAAAATTACATATAAAAACAAACACTAGCCCTTGTGTAAAACAACATTATTAACCCTTTCACACTGACCGTACACAAATATGCGACCCCACTGGACTGGGCTTTTTTCCGTGGGGCCACATATTTGCGTATATCTCCCTATGTGCTGGGATCGCGCCACATGACGCGTTCCCAGCACAGAGACCAGGGTCTCACTGAGAGCCCCGTTCTAACGATCGGGACCCAGAACGTCTGATTCTGAAAACATGCGGTCAAAAATGTGCAAATTATGTGCAGTTTCTGATGTGAAAGGGTCCAAAAAAGTGCATAGAAGAAATAAATAATTAAAAAAAAAAAAAAAAAAACACAACAAAAATACCTAGATCAAGGTTTGATCTAGGTCAGCCCCGGGGTTAGTGTTTGGGTCAAGGTCAAAGTCAGTATTTTTTTTTTTGTTGTTTTAATTAGATGTTAGTGTCAGTGTGTTTTAGGTAGAATAAAAAAAAGCAAAATGCTTTTTTTCTGGGCTGTAGTACGGGTATAACTACTAAGGGCTAGTTTACACTTCTTCAGCGTCAACGCTCATTAAAGCTCATACAGCTTCAACAAGCTTTTATGATGTGTTTTTGAGGCTTCGGCAGTGCTTCGAAGAGGCTTCAGTGAGGCTTCAACAAGGCTTCGGTGGGGCTTCAGTGATGCACTTTTGAAGCCTTGTTAAAGCTTGGCTGATGCCCTGTGTGTTTGTTGATATCTCACACCTGCAATTTCTCCAAAACAAAGTGAAGCTAAAGCTGAATTAAAGCCTCTGAAAAGCCGCAGGTGCTTCAAGTGAGCTTCAAAACAAGCTTCCTCATAGACTTCTATAGAGGCGTTGGAGAGGCTTTGAAGCCTGGCTAAAACTACATGGGGTATCATTTCTGACACGAAGCGGAAGAGCAGCGAAGACAATGCAAGGTGTAAACAGGGCTGTAAGCCAACCATTTTAGTGACATGGTCTTTGACTGGCGTTAAGGAAGCTTTAACAAAGCCTGTCTGACGCCCTGTTTTGAAGCAAGTGTAAACTAACCCTAACACACACATGTGGTACCGCCGTGATTGTCAGGAGCAGGAGTTTATTTTGGGTTGTTCTTTGGTGAAAGATTATGGTAGTAGCAAGAAATATACAGTTACATTTTTAAAACATTTGTTTTTTGCTTAATATTTTGGGCTAATTTTCCTTAGATAATAAAAAAAAAAAAAAAATCAGGCAATATCCATTACCATTTATCACCAAATGAAAGCCCAATTTGTCTTGACAAAAAAACAAGGTATAATCCACCTGCATGCATAAAGTAGTTGTGATGATACGTATGGTTTTACTAACATATGTCAAAGTTACAAAACTGGGCTTGGGCATTAAGATTTGCTTTATACTAAGGCCCCTTTCACACAGGCTTTCCGATTATTCCACCTGTCAGTTTTTCAGGCGGACCTGATTGGACACTCCATTCATCCCTATAGGGAAGCAGATGTTAGCGGTGACATGTCCGCTAACACCTGCTGCTCTCTGATCCGATCCTGCCTGTGAAAGCCAGACAGATGGAAACCCTATTTTCCATCCATCTGGTGGATCGGATGGGATCGGGTGAAAATGGACAGGCGAACCATTTTCATCCGATCTCCCCATAGAGGACAGCAAGCGGAGACAGGCCTGTCATCCGCCTGTTTGGGGGGGGGAATCAGCGGATCAATCCCGGAGTCCGCAAGGCAGAATCCTGTGTGAAAGGACCCTTAGCCGTGTAAAACAAATCTGCAATGGCTAAAATTTTCTAAAATGGTCATACAAATATAATATAACTTTCTTGTAATATGGCAACCTGGAGGTGTTACATAAAGCCTTGGTACACACAACCGTCTAAATTTATTGATGGTGTGAGTCTCACCATTTTTCTCAGACATCTGCACAGAGATGCAAGTCACATTTTAGTCATCCACTGAATAAGGCATTTCATTCTTGTACTAGCATAGGTCTAAAACCTGTTTTTTAACCAAAGGTCTAGTTCACTGTCTATCAGAATGTTTAGGGTGTGGACGGTGAGCAGTAGGGGGAAAAAAAAAAAAGCCAGAGTTAAAAAAAAATGCATTGAAATTAATGGAAGCAAATAATCCCTCTGCATTCCTGGATCCGCTGCCACTCTGCGTTGAACAGCTTCCTCCAGCATGCTGGGCCTTTTTATTGCGCGGGCCAGTTTACAGCAAGCAATGGCCAGTAAGACAACCACAACCTCATTTGAGGAGCACTGCTCTGAGGCCCACACTTTTCTTAAAGGGCGCAGTCAGTGCAACTTTTCACAATGCAACTTGGACTGGTACCCAGAAATCCAAGTGAGAAAGGGTATGGTGAAACACACTGATTTTTTTTTCAGAGCAGAGAAATGTATACATTTGGAAAAATTCTTGTAATCTATATAGTTCAGTCAGTCAAGCAGTAAGGTCCAGCACATGTCTTAGGGTCAGTTCACACCACAAAAATGAACTCTGGATATGTTCCCGGATCAGTTTTTGCTTACAGTTCACACCACACGCAGTTCCAGTGCATTTTTGTTACAATTTGCTATGTTCCAGTACAGTTCTGTGCAGAAAAAATGTAGCATACTCTACATTTTTTCTGCACCAGAAACTGACCTGAAACTGACTGCACTGGTGTGAACAAGAGCCACTGAAATACATGGGAAAACACTGTGCATGCATTTTTAGTGCAAACAAAAAGCGCACGGAACTGCATCTGGTGTGAACTAGCACTCAAGGTAAAAAACCCTAAAGTATGCAACTTGACCAGGAACACATGCTAGGACCTAGACACCTGATGGGGGCCCAAAAACCACAATTATTAAAGCCAGGGGAAACAAAACATGAAGATGTGTGCTCCTGGATGGTCAGAAACACAAAAACAAGTGAGGATGAGAGGGAGGGACTTTTTTCTGGCTTGCGTTTCCTATTGAAGGTGGAGCCAATCATCTTTCAAATAGCTTGCCTTGAAAATAATTTGGGAAATGCTTTTTAAAGGCAGGACACATAGGCACAGGAAAAAAACTGAATTAGCCAATGACTCCATTGGCAATTAAATCTCTTTGCTACTGTAAGACTTTACCACCTGTAGACAGTAACCACATTTGGAGCATACTGAAATCAATGTACAGCTAATGATGAGCCATAAGTAGTTACATTTCCAAGTAGCAAAGAGGTTTGTTCTCCAGAATGGCCCTTGGCTTAATTTACAAAACTGGGAAAAAGTAAAAAGGGAGTTGCTCCTATTACTTGTACCAACATCGTTCCATGCTGCAGCTTTTATCGTCGATTTGGCATTTAACACCTTTGGAAGTGTTGGATGCCTGTGTTTCCTACTGCACACCGTAGTTCCATCCGTGGCCCCTTCATCACTGCAGTGACGCAAGAGTGGGGAATGTAGACACCTAACAAATGTTGAAGAAGCAGACAGGCTGTAATGCCTGAACAAAAGGGAGGCAGGCCATACGGTACATATGCTCTTCTATTGTTTGAAGCTTTCATCTTGATTTTTCCTCATCTCACAGAGTTGTTTTACCAAAAGTTCACCAATTCATAGCTGGAAAGAGGCACCTGGGAAAACTTAAAAAGATTGCTCAAACATTTTGCGGTAATAGGTGCTTTTATACTTTTGAATTGGAAGTAAGCCTTTTTTCTTGCTGGCTACAGCACCGCTAATAGTCTTCATGTTATTCTATTAGAACTCCAAAGAATGATAATGTAAGACCTGGTAGGGAACCATAAGCAATAAGTGACCTTCACTTTTAATTACAACCCACTGTTTAAGTTCTGCAATTAATCATAAGGATCTATAATCACTAAATGTCATAGAATGCTGGGCCAGCCAACATCTGTCATACAAAAGACAGATCTAACCTTGGCAGAATACCTATATACAGAATAGTTTAGGCAAACCGTACAAGAGAGCTTGATAAATTATGTTGCTATCTTGGTACTCTCAACAAGAACAATACCAGCAGAAAAAGAGGTACACACTGTAACAGCACGAGGTCCTGCCACTGAGAAAATGGCTGGAAAAAGGACACAAGGTTCTCATGTGTGCAGAACTCTGGAGAATTGGTTTTGAGTAGAGAAAACATTTTTTACAGCTTTCCCCAGATTTTGGTATGCATGGATCGGGCTCCATAGTTTGGAGATTTCAAAATGCCTTGGGAGGGAAAAAAAAATCTCCAACCCAGAGTCTAGGGTACCACAGGTTGCAGGAAAGGATTTCGCAAGATTCCTCCATCAACACAAACAGCGCTGGCAAGGGAATCCCTCCTGCCAAGCCACTGTCTGCTTCCAATTGTCTTGTGATTATCGCTAGTGGCTCCTAAAGCCGCTAGCAATAATCCATGTCTTCTCCCGCCCGCCTCCGCCAGGAGAAGATGGTCATTATCTCTAGAGGCTATAGCAGCCACTGGCAATAATCGCATGAGAATCCGGCAGGCTAGTTTACCCAATTTGATTGCCTGAACCAGTCAAGATTCAAGCCGTCTGTGGCCGGCCTAGGTTTTGTTGGAAGACCAGCACAGGTGCACACAGCCTTTATAATCAAGGACTGAGATTAGTTCAGGGCTCCAGCCATGAGGGTGATGTGCTCCCATTCTGGAGACAGAGCTTCACCTTAGGAGACAGGTGTGAACCAGTATCGCTGTGTGCTGCTGTACGCATTTAATAGGAGCTTTGTGCGTTAACAGGCTTGAAGCCCCTATGGTCTGAGAGACCCCTTTACGAAGAACAGAGGTGCTGCTGAAAGAGAACCAGGTGGCTTGGTATTTCTGTTACCTGTTTATGCTGTGACACACCAAAACCCTGTTTGTGGACTTTACAATAATCTGTTTTAATAAAAAAAGGGCTACCAGGCCCTTAAAACCAGGGTTGCCAACCGCCAGTAAATTTACTGACAATTTGTAAAAATCAGTGATTTTTACAACTGTCTATAAATATCAGGGTCTGATAATTTGTCATGCTGTGCTGACTTTTTAGGTGTAAATCAGGCAAATTACTTGATATGGGTATTGTCAGTGTTTCTGTGTTGTGTTTAAATATCAATTGTCTTAGTTTTTAATAGGAGTTCTATTATTTTTCAAGTTGCCAGTAAAAAATGTGCTCTGCCAGTACATTTTCTATGTTTTGCCAGTTAAAACCGCTGTTGGAGGTTGGCAACACTGCTTAAAACACAATTTGGGCTGGCATGGAAATCTCAAAAAAAAAAAAAGCATCTACCACAGAGTCTAATCACCCCATGTCATCACACAAACCGATATACTTACTAGAACTCCAGCTGCAACAGATGCTATCGTGTTCCGCTTCTCACCCCAGTCAATGCACTCTGAGCACCGTATGCTGTCAAGAAAGCCTGACATCTTCAAAAGACCTACAAGTAAATGTAAAGATCATTAAACAGTATATAACAATTTACAGCATAAAAAAAAAAAAAAGCTAGAATGGTCAGAATAATACAAGTCAAATCTCCTCACTTATATATGGCAGCACTTTGTACAGTTCATGTATATAGTATGTCACATGAGTACCTGCCATAAAGTCTCATTCACACACTCAAGATAATGCAACGTATGCAAACACACCTTACACGTGCTAATTTTCAATGGCACTACAACGCACAGATATTATAGGTTCTGCATTACAATAAGAAGGCGCATGTCCAATTTTTGGTCTGTTGTGGTGTGTTAGCAGCCCGTTTAAATGAATGCCCTAATGCAGCATGTGTTAAACATGCTGCAATGGGTTGGCAATGTGTGAATAGGCCCTTAAAGTGGTTGTAAGCCCTTACATATACCCAGTAAAGTGACTTGCCTCAGGTGGTACACAGAGATGGAACAAATTCTCCAACATACTCTGTACCTGTTTATCTGCAGCCCTCTCTTCTCTACAACTGTCCTTACACAGCATCTCTCAGCTCTGTAAAGCAGGGCGTGGGGATTGGAAGTCTCACAGTGAGGATAGCTTGGAGGGAAGGGACACCCCCCTCCTTAAAGTACAGGGAGAACATGCACAGCTGTGGCTGTCAATCACAAGCTGTGTGCTGAATCTCTTCTCTCATCACCTTTTTATCTCTTGATGTTTGGAAAATATGTCAGAAGTGCAGATAAGAGAAAAAATGAGGCAGCAGAGAGAAATCAAACACAATGTTTTGGTTAGAGACAAGTACACAGTATAGAAGGATATGCTTTGTTCACATTTCATGTATGAGGTTTACAACCACTTCAAGGAGCTAGCAATCTTGGTCCCTACTACAGTCACCTTGAAGCTATTTTGGGTAAAAATTGACTAAGCAACAAGTAGACTATCTGTAGGAAATCAATGCAGACATAGGAAGAACATACATGCACTCTACTCTCCATGCTGACAGTGTACTTAGTGATAACTAATTCCAGGACTAAGTTCTGATAAGTTAGATTGCAAACCCATAGGCCTATCTATTAAACAAAATAAGGGAATCTGACATACTGAAATGTCAGATGCTGAAGATTTTACCACTTCTAGCTTTTTGAGCAAAGGTACGATTTACCACCAATGGGACTGGAAAGTTTTTTTTATTAGAAGGAAATACTTCGTGGAATCAACAGACAGTCTTCAAAAATAAAAGATGTGTAAAACTATATGAGAAACCTTGGCAGACACTGGCAGGGTTAATAAAGGGAGGGATGTATACGCATGATTTCCCACAGATGTATCATATGACTTACAGCTTGAATGGGTTTCATTTATAAATAAGGACTGCATATTGCTGTCATGTGTACTAGAAAAGTTTGCCTCATGATGAATACAGCTGTATAGGTTTAAGGCTAGGTTTCCACCAGTGCAACTTGTCCTGCGACTTGGGACTGCAAGTCGCATGGCAAGTCATACCCCATGAATTCCAATGAGCACCGTTCATATCTGTGCGACTTCAAAGTAGTCCCTGCACTACTCTGGCCCCACTCTGATGTGACTTAAGGTCCTTAGACCTCAAGATTTCACAGTCATTGCTTCAAGTCACATCAAAATCGCGGTAAAAAATTGTGGTAAAAAAAACGTTGAGGTTGCAATAGTGGAAACCTAGCCTAAACTATATGCAGAGGTTATAAAAACAATGGGGTTACTAAACTTGAGGTTTAGGGTTGCTTAGTTTACCCAAGTTTTGTTGCCTTTTTTGGCATTTTCTGTGCATGTAACTTTGAGACAACGTACAAAACGTTTTCACATTCAAATGCATGTGGGGAAATATGCAAGCAGAGAGTATGGAATGCATTATATGAAAAGCATGGAACTGCAAGTAATCAGTTTTAGAACCCTAATGCAGGTTTATTAGCTCCAAAGTCTGCAAGAATAAGATCCATAGTGCTCTCCCATGTGTGGGGAGTTGCAAGTGCTATTCAGTCACCCAAAATAAGTGAATGGCTGCACACAATCAAATAGTTTACCCATGCATGTGTGTATGAGGTAATTCCCCAAATGCACCACTTCTGCACATTTGGGGAGAGGGCAGCACTGGAGATCTCTGGCTTTCATTTAGAAACAGACCTGTAGGGGTTGCAAAGGATGTTGAAAGGAGTCAGAGAACTCTGTTCAACAGAGAAAACATGCTCTACTGCAAATTACCTGGAACACTCGGAACCGGTGCTCTGGCCCAAATGCCTTTGGAATGTAGCACTAATCCTCTAATAGAATAAAACCGGCTACTCGGTAACATCCATTGCATTAATTCTTTATTGGCAACATAGCAAGATACAGCAATAACACAGCAATGTGTTAGGGCCAGAGCCTTACCCATAGCCTAGCTAGAGGAAGGCTTTGGCTGAAACGCTTTAGCACTTTACTGCTGTATCCTGCCATGTAGCCAATAAACAAATACTGTATAGTGAAGCGCTACCCCTCTAATGATAAGTATAAACAGTGCTGAACACAAATACTCCAAATTAAAATTTTCTTGAGGAAGTCATGTGGAGTGACAAATCGCGTCGGAGCAGAGCTTCATGACGTCATCGCGCACGAGAAGGAAGTAACTACATCTCCCAGAGCCAAGTCGCTGTGTATACCCCAGTGAATGATCGTTAAGGGGGCCACATACCCCAATTGTGTTTAGCCATATGCCCAAGTGCACTGGAGGAAGTGCACCTACAAATGTGAGTCTTATTCATAGCAGGTTTTTAAATAAAGCATCAATTGTATGCAGATCAAGCACTAGATCAGTTGTTTCATTCTTTGAGCACCATCCGCATAAGGATTACTGAACATTGAAGCAAGTGTCCCGAGACTAGGAGATAAGCTGCCAGCCATTGGACTTATACCCCTAAGGGGAGGGTGCATATGGATCTGTTCTAGGTCTATATATGAGGTTAGCGCATATATTGAATGGTGGAGGGACACAAGTTGGTGACTTATGGAGAACACCAGATTCACAGAAGAGTGTTGATTTTAAAGACTTTATTCACAATTTGTTACCTGAATTTCAAGCACTTACCACATGAATTGTTGACACTAGGAAGTGCTATATATTCAGTGTGTGTGTTTATCCATTTATTTGCAGTTTTGTATGTTTTTTCACCATGTTAGTGTTTATTTAACAGTTATGCAAGTATTTTTTGGAATGGGGGTAACACCACTATTGCAAAACGAAATTGTATTTGAGTTTAGCACTATTTACACGCATCATTGTGGGGGGGGGGGGGGGTAGCGCTTCACTATATATTGTTTATAATTGAGCATTTGTGGGAATATGTGTATAGCAGCATGCCTCACGCAAGATTAAGGCTACTTTCATACTGAAGCGTTTAAAAAATGCGTGCAAAACATCAAGCGTTATTACCGCGTTTTTCCAGCATTAGCGATATAATTAGCGCCAACGCTCAGGCATTTTTCAATCGCTTTTGAAGCACTAGCATTAAATAAATAGCACATCCCCCTATATTACATCCTGTTTACTTCCTGGTATTTTGACCTTTCCACAACCTCTGGGCATTTTGCTGGCGCTTTTTTTTTTGCATTCAATTCAACCTATATGGGCATTTTTAATTTTAGCGCTCAGAATAAGCACAAAAAATCATGCTTGCAGGACTTTTTTAAACGCATCACCAGCGTGACGCCCATTGGAATTAATGGGCAGTGTTTTAGAAGCGCTATTTTTAGCACAAAAACGCTAGGAAAGTGCCTCCGTGTGAAAGGGGCCTTAGTGCAATCGTTTGTAGATTATTGCACATTCTTAGGAAGGATAGATTAGATAGATAGATTAGACAGATAATAGTGCATGGGGGCAGACACCACAATAATCAATTGATACAATAGATGTTACGGAGTAGCCGGCTTCATTATATTGGAATCAGAAACTCTCCAATGTTCAGCAAATGTGAATATTGCTTATTTTTCTTGTTTGATGGTCTGATAAATACTCCTGTATTTAAAACAGACTGCATGCCAATTGCTTCTTCTAGTGACTTTACAATAAAGTCAATGAAAGAATGGTTTGGGGTGCTAGGAAAGATAAATGCATTTTAAAAAGCTGCCTGTGCCATCTGTTTGATCAGTACATCACCTTCACTGCTAAACCTGGGTCACTAATAATATTTGGTGTGTAGCTCAGCCTTCCCTTTACATAGGAGTGTTAAATGGGTTGTAAAGTTAGAAGGTTTTTTATTTTAATGCATTCTATGTATCAAGATAAAAAACCTTCTGTGTGCAGCCCCCTTAATACCTACCTGAGCCCATCCCGATCCAGCAATGTTGCACAAGAGACTCGGCTGCCCGGGACTCTCCCTCCTGATTGGCTGAGACAGCAGCATGGCACCATTGGCTCCCGCTGCTGTCAGTCAGTGAGTTAATAAGGAGAGAGAGGGGGCGGGGCCAAATTGCGGCCCTGTATGTGAATGGACATACAGAGTAGCGGCTCGGCTCTGGTGCCCCCATAGCAAGCTGCTTGCTGTGGGGTCACTCGGCAGGAGAGAGGGACCTGGCAAGGCACCCGAGAAGAGGAGAATCTGGGCTGCTCTGTGCAAAACCACTACACAGAGCAGGTAAGTATAACATGTTTGTCATTTTTAAAGAAAAAAACTGAGACTTTAGTATCACTTTAATGTGACATTTGCATTGAAACTGCCAATACACGGACTGAATTTAGGCTGACTCTAGCGTAAGAAAAGTACATCTAATTCTTCTGTAATTAAGCCTGCAGAGTTACACTAACAAAGGCTTTAAAATCAATTTCCTGTTTTTGTGGTTTGTTCTCTAAAGGTACCCTGTCGCTCCATCCTACTCTCCTAGCTAAACACACGATGACAATCTGTATAGATTGCAGCAGCTTTAGAATCAGTAGAAGCACAATGGTTTGCATTTCTGCCTTACAGCACTGGGGTTCCTGATTCAAATCCAGGTCAGGACACTATTGGAATGGAGTTTGCATGTTCTCTCTCTGTTTGCATGTGCGCCAAACCCTGGCATTTTCAAAATCTATGACAAGCTCAAATACACAGCAGCCCAACACTATAATGAGCTGTTCTCATAATCCCAGACTGCATATGGCCCTAAAAAGTGAGTACAGCTTGGTACAGTGTCCAGCCGCCACTTATTTCAGCCTGTCAGATTTTGACAGGCTTCTGTCAACAATACTGGACGCTGCACCTGTGCCTCCTGGGCATCTGAAAACCCTTATATTTAGGTCACACAGGTCAAAGCATCCTTGTGCAAGAGGCCTTAGGCTTTAATTTACCACTTATGTAAAGTCCATTTAAACCTAACAGTCTACCCCGACCAGTTTATATAAGAGGAGTAGGTTGGAATCCCCTGAATGCTATAGGTGCTGCAATGCCGCAGGCAACTTTTTCCATATGATATGGGATTGTCCAAAAATACGTCAGTTCTGCTCACATATTACCTCCTTTATGGAAACAAAACTAGCTTTACCCAATATATGTAACCCTGCCAGGTGCCTCCTCGGAGATCTATAAGAGGAAGAGTTAGGTACCGCTCGGAAGGTATTGGCCCAGTTTTTCCTTTTCTATGCAACAAAAGCAATTGCCCTCCATTGGAAGAAATCAGACTCCCCCCACTTAATAGATGTGGTTAGAATTGGTCAATCAAGCCCTACCCTTGTATAAAATGATCTATACTGCTAGAGGTTGCCCAAAAAAATTTGATCGAATATGGTCAGAGGAAACAGTCTAACACTATGCTATGCAGTGGAATAACGTCCTTTCAGGATGTCTCCAACTTACAAGCAGACCTCAATGCACCGTCTAATTGGGCGACTATGTGGCAAATGAGGTTTAATGTTGATAAATGTAAAGCTATGCACTTGGGGGCTAAGAATATGCATGCATCGTACATACTAGGGGGAGTAAAACTGGGGGGATCCATAGTGGAGAAGGATGTGGGGGTTTTGGTAGATCATAAGCTTAATAATGGCATGCAATACCAAGCTGCGATTTCCAAAGCAAGCAAAATCCTTTCTTGTATTAAGCGAGGTATGGACTCCTGA
This sequence comes from Glandirana rugosa, assembly GCA_018402905.1. NCBI lineage: Eukaryota > Metazoa > Chordata > Amphibia > Anura > Ranidae > Glandirana > Glandirana rugosa. The sequence goes on along the minus strand of BLSH010072678.1, from coordinate 217,362 downwards.
GATAGAGACATCATTTTGCCTACCCGTTTTACTACAGAGATAGAGTCCTCAGGTATGGAGCGAATTATGTTCTTTCCTAAAACGAACGAAACC
>BLSH010072678.1:169481-186171 GCA_018402905.1 Glandirana rugosa | reverse complement strand
CTCTACAATAACTGCTTTCCAATGAATGCCATCCTAAATCGCCTGATTTTATAATTACATTTTGAACTTTTTTGGACAGATAATGAAGATTTATGTTGGTGAAGCTGCTCAGTTCCAAAAACCAGGGACATTTCTATGGCTCACCTTGTGTCAGGGGTTAGTGGAGGATTTCCAGTGTTCCTATTATAAAATAAGGAATTAGGATGGAGCTTGATGGGATATGAAACCCCACATAATGCCAGTCTGTGCTTGGTTCCTGTGCAGACCTCACAGCTCATGTAATTCTTTACCTTTGGGATTTAATGATGAATGAGCCAGCAATATTTTATTGAGAATTAAGACTGACAGCTGAGTTATACTGTACATTGTGTACAGAGTGGGTGGAGCCTATAAGGGGTGTGGCTTCTAAGAAGTGGGATGGGGCAAAAGGGAAGGGCAGCGTCTGGCGCCCCACCATCTTAAAACTTCACCAGCCGCCACTGAACTTGGGCCCCACATTCTTCTGCTTCTTTGTTAAAATCCATTGGATCATATGCAACACATCATAAAAAAAAATAGAAGGTACCATCTTTATGCATTATGCTACATTAATAATTATGTTACCAAATTTAGTGTGTACTGAAAATTGCCTCCAGCATTGTTCCTGATTCTTATTGCAGGAGGCTGCCATTTTGCTGACGCCTAGAATCCCTGGGCAGCAGTAAATCAGACTGGCTGTCAGCAGATTGGCCTCTAGTGGCCCTGATTTTCGGAGCAATGCCAAAAATGGAGAGCAACTGAGCATGTGCAGAGCAGGGTGGGACAGTATAATACTGGATTTTAAAAATTATAGACATTTATTTTTAATGTTTGACATACAGTAGCTATACCTGCAAAAGGGGCCAGTCTGAAGTAATCTAGCAGCACTTTAATTGTTCCACTTTAAAGCTCAACCCCAGGCAATTTTTTTCCATGCAGTGGGACTGTGCACACATTGCATGTGTTAACTGCTAGTTAACTCCCAGTACGAGCCTGGTCCCTGCAATTCCTGCCCCCCCAGCAGTCTAGTGGGGTGGACTGGACATCATAATGCCTATTGACCTGCCCTGGATGTAAAGATGTCAGAAACAGTCCACCGCAGGTTCGTGGGGGAGCACTGTTTGCTGCAGGAGTAGAAGATCGGGCTAGTATACACCTTTCTGGTTGCGCTTTGACAAAACAAGTAGCTAACCCATGTAGTGCCAGCACAGCTCTACTGCATGGGAAAAGAATATTGCCCGGAGTTCGGCTTTAAAGCGGAGTTCCACCCTTTCCGAATGTTTATTAAAAGTCAGCAGCTACAAAAAGTGTAGCTACTGACTTTTAATAAACAGACACCTGTCTCCCAGTCCAGAGATGGGGCCACACGGAGCCTCGGATCTCTCCCCCTCCCATCCGCGATGCTGGCATTGATACTGTGGGCACCTGCCCGCACTGCGCATGCATGAACGGCTCTGCGCTTCATGATTGGTCCTGAAGTCTTCTAGGACCTGTCCTGTGTCCAAGAAGACTTCGGGAGGGAGGGGGAAGGAGACCTTCCACTTCCGATCGCCTAAGGCGACCGGAGCAGAAGTACCAGCAAATAATCGGGTATCCGCACCCTCCTCCTCCCCAAAAGCTCCAGTTTAGCATCTGGAGCTGGGGAGGAGGCCTTAAAGTGGAAGTTCCACTTTTGTGTGGAACTCCACTTTAAGTACAGTATATTTTAGTCAATTTACCTGCAGTTTATGGTTTAACCACAAGATGGCGCCATTAATGACTTCCATAAGTTGGTTCATTTGGAATGCATATGGTGCAGGGGGGACTTCGTCCTTCTGGATACTGGGATTTATATTGTGTGATGATCATCACTCAGCCATGCCCCTGATGATGCCATTCTATGATGAAACACGTAGGGCGGAGATGTGACATGTAACATCATCATGTAAGTGGCCGTGGTTGGATTGCTAGAGCTTTTACTTGTTGTTATTTGATATAGATATTTGATATAGATATGCCTTCTGTATATCACCTGAGTGCAGTTTTAACTTTTTAATAAAACTGATTATTTTCATTACTACACTATGATTAGCTTTTATTCCCAATGAGCTGGATACTTACTTAGGAATGAAGAAGCAAAATTTGATCGAGCTGCCTATGGTTTATTCTCAAAAGTGCTATGTGACCACTCATACTATGGGGGTCAATCCAATTCGGTAAGCGGTTTGTATTGCATGTTCTGTCCTCGGTGGAGATGTTAAAATCAGGTGGTCTTTTCTTTGCGCAAGATTTTTTATTAGCCGCGCTGGAGTTCATAGAGTTCACTGTGTTAACACTGCTGCTAGTATTTTGGAATGCACTTGGACTGAATGTGGACTGTTATAATATAGGTCCTCAGACACCTATTTTATTTAATGTCACTATCGTTCACTACTGGTGAGGTTTTTTATTTTTTATTAGAAACATAGAAACATAGAAAAGTGACGGCAGAAAAAGACTGAGTAGTCCATCGAGTCTGCCCCTTTTTATTTATATTCTTTATTTATGAATAGTTTGATATATGAAACACAGTTCTGCGCTGCACATCTATGTTTATTAAGATCCATGGGAGAGCCGGAGATCAAGTGGGAACAGAAATTGTTTCATCTGGACCCACAAATTTAATGGAAAGTTGCGGAACTAATCAAGCAGCTTAACAGGACCGATGTTTGATAATAAAGTAAATTGTCTTGGGTGCTTGTGCTTTCCTTATCATTAGGAAAAGACAGTGTTTTATTATTCAGTGGATGTCCTTTCAAACCTAAAAAGTGGCAAACAATTACTGCAATTTTTTTTAAAGAGGGCAGGGCATGGATTGGAATGGTTTGAAAAAAGATAAAACATCTAGCAATAATGTCCATTTGAAGAGTATTTATCTTTCCAAACCAGGACAACATCCTCCTTTCTTAATTTTTGAAATCTGAAACAGTCTTGTAAAGAAGGGGTTCAATATTAAGAGAAAAAAGGTGGGAAAGATTAAATGGAATGTAAGCCCACAAATGTTTCAAGGATAAAGAAGTAAAGAAGTTTGTTTTAAAAAGCTGAATCAGAAAGAGAAACATTAAGAACTTCTGATTTAGAAGATTTTTAAGTTATTTAGTAAGACAAACTTACTAAACTCTTGCAGGAAAGAGGGAATAACTATATTAGGTTGAGTAAAATATAAAAGAAGGTTATCTGCAAACAAAGATAGTTTATTTTGTGTTGACTCAATAGAGATTCCAAAAATGTTAGTATTATTTTTTAAGGCCACTGCCAGATTCTCCACGATTAAGATATGGAGAAGAGGGGATACAGGGCATGCTTGAAGGGCGCCATCATTGATGGGAAATCTAGGGAGAAGAACCATTTACCCGAAGTCTCGAAACCCTAGCTGACGGGGTAGAATATCAAGCAAGAAAATTGAAAATCACTTTAGGGCCTAAACCAAGTTGTATCAGAGCACTGTATGTTTTAATTAAAGGCAGCTCACATTGTCAAATGCTTTCTCGGAGTGAACTGCCGATAGGCACATTGGGACATGAGGCACTTGAGCATGTTGCATAAGGAGGATGGTTTTAATAGTATCATCCCGAGAAAAACACAACCTGGTCTGGATGAATAAGTTAGGAGAGTAAAAGTTGAAGTATATTAGCTAACATCTTGGAATAGACCTTCAGGTCCACACTAATTAAAGATATTGGTCTATAATTGGAACAAAGAGTAAGATCTTTATTTGGTTTGGGTATTAATGAGATATGAGCTTCCAAGGACTCAAGGGGAAACACCACCCCTTGAGATATAGCATTCAGTACCTTAAAGCGTTTGTTAAACCAAAAAAAAATGCTGCTCCTGTCTCTTTAATGTGCAATTAGCAGCATGGTGCTTTTGTTTTTAAATTATCCCTCTGTATCCCCTAAAATACCTGTTTAATAATGCCAGGTCATGACTTCTTCCCTGAGTGCTGACTCCCCTTGTATGTTGCTTATCCTGAGAGCTCGTAGTCTATGCAGGCAATGTCACTCCCAGCTCTCGTATCTCCTGTGTGCCTGTCTTCAACTCCCCCCTCCTCCCCCTCCCTCGTCCTCTCGTAGCTTCTCCTCTCTGCTCTCATAATTAACTCTAAAAGCTCCTATCCCTCTGTATTAGAAGAAGAAGTTCACCCAGTGTCCATGTCATATCAGAAATATTCTCATCTATATAAATAGCACAGCTCTGTCTCTCCAGCTGACATCAGCAGCAGTGCTCAGCCCCTCCCTCAGGACTTCTGAGCTGAGAGAGAAAAGCACAAAAACGACAACTGATCATAGTAAGAAGCTGTGATATCTATACAAAGAAGTATACAGTATCTCAAAAAAGTGAGTACACCCCTCACATTTTTGTAAATATGTTATTATATATTTATTGTGACAACACTGAAGAAATTACACTTTGCTACAATGTAAAGTAATGAGTGTACAGCTTGTATAACAGTGTAAATGTGCTGTACCCTCAAAATAACTCAACACAAAGCCATGGATGTCTAAACCGCTGGCAACAAAAGCGAATACACACTAAATGAAAATGTCCAATTTGGGCTCAAGTGTCAATTTTTTGTGTGGCCACCATTATTTTCCAGCACTGCCTTAACTCTCTTGGGCATGGAGTTCTCCAAAGCTTTACAGGATGCCATTGGAGTCTTCTTCCACTCCTCCATGACGACATCAAGAAGCTTGTGGATGCTAGAGACCTTGCGCTCCTCCACATTCCATTTGAGGATGCCCCACAGATGCTCAATAGGGTTTAGGTCTACAAACATGCTTGGCCAGTCCATCACCTTTACCCTCAGCTTCTTTAGCAAGGCAGTGGTTGTCTTGGAGGTGTGTTTGGGGTCATTATCATGTTGGAATACTGCCCTGCGGCCCAGTCTCCAAAGGGAGGGGATCATGATCTGCTTCAGTATGTGACAGTGCATGTTGGCATTCATGGTTCCCTCAATGAACTGTAGCTCCCCAGTGCTGGCAGCACTCATGTAGCCCCAGACCATGACACTCCCACCACCATGTTTGACTGTAGGCAAGACACACTTGTTTTTGTACTCCTCACTTGGTTGCCGCCACACAAGCTTGACACCATCTTAACCTAATACGTTTTTCTTGGTCTCATCAGACCACAGGGCATGGTTCCAGTAATCCATGTCCTTACTTTGCTTCTCTTCAGCAAACTGTTGCGGGCTTTCTTGTGCATCAGCTTTAGAAGAGGCTTCCTTCTGAGATGACAGCCATGCAGACAAATGTGATGCAGTGTGCGGCGTATGATCTGACCCCCCACCCCTTCAACCTCTGCAGCAATGCTGGCAGCACTCATACGTATATTTCCCAAAGACAACCTCTGGATATGACGCTGAGCACGTGCACTTCTTTGTTCGACCATGACGAGGCCTGCTTTGAGTGGAATCTGTCCTGTTAAACCGCTGTATGGTCTTGGCCACCGTGCTGCAGCTCAGTTTCATAGTCTTGGCAATCTTCTTATAGCCTAGGCCATCTTTATGTAGTGCAAATATTCTTTTTTCCAGATCCTCAGAGAGTTCTTTGCCATGAGGTGCCATGATGAACTTCCAGTGACCAGTATGAGAAAGTGAGAGTGATAACACTAAATTTAACACACCTGCTGCCCATTCACACCTGAGAACGTGTAACACTAATGAGTCACATGCCACTGGGGAGGGAAAATGGCTAATTGGACCCAATTTGGACATTTTCACTTAGGGGTGTATTCACTTTTGTTGCCAGTGGTTTAGACAATAATGTCTGTGTGTTGAGTTATTTTGAGGGGACAGCAATTTTACACTGTTATACAAGCTGTACACTTACTACTTTACATTGTAGCAAAGTGTCATTTCTTCAGAGTTGTCACATGAAAAGATATAATAAAATATTTACAAAAATGTGAGGGGTGTACTCACTTTTGTAAGATACTGTATATGTGTTATAACACAGACACAGGGCAACTTCTTGTTATAGTACAGAGCAGATGGGAATTTTGTATAAAGTGGCTTAACAAACACTTTAATAAGGAAAGGGGCAAATAATGCCTTTAACTTCTTGTAAAATTTTGGGGTAAACCCATCAGAGCCCAGGCTCTTTCTCGTAGGGGTATTCCCATGGAGGCTAACATTGGACCTTGAAGACTGTAGAAGTCATAAAATGGGAGCTAAAGGCCTGGAGGACAGAGAAAGGATCATGGACCATCAGCAGTTCTGATCTGAGGAATATATGTCACGGGAGATAAAGGATGCAACATTCTCGCCAGGGGTCTACCACATTTGTTCCAATATGCGTAATTGTGTATACCTAGCATATCTGAGAACGTAACCTTAGGGGAACTCAACAGATCTAAAAGTTTAGATTCATTGTCGAGATCTCAAGCAAAATAACAGGAGTGGAAGCTTATTTGTAGATGGTCTAGGGTTGAGAGTATAAGCAGATTTTTCTTTCTTTAAATGAGAACCCTGCTGGATACAACTCTTAACACCAATTTAAGAGCTTCCTATGGATATGGCAAGGGAGTAGAGTCATTGGCATGATTCGTTAAAATAAATGATAGCTGTTGTAACAACTTGACAACATTCCTTATCATTTTTTTGTTTTTATTTTTTTAAATCAAAATAAAGTTTTATTTAGCATATTGAAAAAAGTACACATTCCTTATCATTTAATAATAAATTATTAAAGTGCCATGTCCATTCTTTTAAAGGAATATGTGGTACCATCAGTTGGAAGAAAATTGGGGAGTGAGCCATCCAATCATATCATTGCCTCAATATCACATCTCGGTTTCCATTCCAACAGATCGTTGTAATAATATCACGTGCTACACACACGAAAAGCTGTCGCTATCGGCCATGTTATTCAGAATCAGCCATGATAATTTAGAGTACCTTACTCCTTCCCTCCTCCCTTCAGCCATGGAATTCCTAAGCTCACTTTAAAAGAACCGTTATCTCAGCTAATTGAGTCACCAGGATGTCTGGTTTTGCTGCCAGGCCTATCGTAAAGTTATAAACAGAGTATGCCATCAAAGGAGGCCCAGAGTAATGAGGGTCGTAAAGGGACAGTCCGAGCAGAGGTGACCTTTCAGGGACCTCTACCCAATTCAAAACTTATGAAATCTACACATGATTCATAAATTCAGGCAGGAATGTGACACCTTAATAAAAAATACATATTTAAATGTGGAATTTTATACTGGACAAATTGAGTTCAGACATGACCAGGTTCATACGTACAAGTGGGAGGATCACTGTCAGATGCCTCCTACTTGACAAATGTGTTTGAGGTACGCTGTGTTTGTTTCAGGAATGCACCCTGTACATATTGGGAGATATGAATATTGGTATGAAACCTGTATGTCAGGGAAGGTCATTATGCTATCCTCCACCCCAGAAAGCCCACAGACCCTCCTTATTCATTTGAGTGGCCAGGGGCATCTGGCCCCACCCCTTTGGCCCCAGAGAAAAAGGGATCTGCAGAAACAGTGTTAGTTCTCCTAGTACCATCAAACCAGGAACATCTACAATTTTGAGGACCATCATCGACCAAACTTTGTCAACCCAAAGACATTGATTGCAAGTATCTTTCTTCCTTAAATTCTGCCTGATCTCGTTGTTGCTGTAAATTATGTCGCTACTGTTTTGAAGTACCCTTTTCAGTAAATATTTTATTTGCACCAATTTTGACCTTTTCATTATTAAAACCTTATTTTGAAAAGTGTTAATCTTGTCCCTAAAGCCTTAATGCAAACTATAAACATAGCTGGTTCTTGAAGAAGTGGTACTGTTTAGAGTAAATCATTTGAATATACTTGTCTGACAGTGTGTGGTACAGGCGATTATTGTTAGGACCTGTGTTACTGCTTGGCTCACCTGCAGGTGGCACTGTTGCTTTCTGCACCTAAGGGTGTAGTTCTCGTGGCCACCAGTGGGTGTCACCCAATAGATGGACACACAAATAATCAGGTTGCACCTTTTATGGTCTGCTGGGAGTATATAAGCTCGTCCTTCACTGGGGTTCAGGGCTTCAGTATTGTTTTCTGCAAGCCATGTTCCTGCCTGAGCCTGATCTGTCCCTTGAAATCCTTGATCCTGATCTAGAGTACTGTCCCCTGTGACCTGCTTTCTGCTGCTGCTGATTTGTCCTTGAATCCTTGATCCTTATCCGGAGTCCTGTCCCTTGTGACCTGCTTCCTGCAGCTGCTGCTGGCTTCTGTTCCTTTTTGTCTCCTGTCTCTGCCAGTATTCTTATGTGCGTTCCCTTATTTGTAAAGAGTTAGTTAGATAGGGCATTTGCTGGGGTTTCTTTGTTTCTACTACTTTCCACCTTGCCTGTTTATTGTCACTGGTTCTGGTATTATATGTGTATCATTTTCATAAATAAACATATTTTTCACTTATCCATATGTCCTGATTTCATTTGGTGCAGCCAATTGATCTGTTTACCCTTATTGGATGCTTGCATCCTGACAGAATACTGAAGCCATACCATCAGATCGACTGCACCTGGGAAATTAGGTTTTGGCATTTGTTTATTGGTGCAGTTTGATGCAGTTTGAGGAGGTTGTGTATTTAGTCCTGCTTATAGAAGAAGACAGGGAATATTGCTGCCAAATCTTGAAAAAACAAACTAGGGAACAATTGTCGGAATATATCCGTCTGACTCATTCTCTGGTGCATCAAGGCAGCTGTTTGTTTGAGGAAATTCAGCCCCTCATTCAGATCTGTGTGGAGTTGGTTTGTCTAGCACCCCTACTGATCGGGATGATTTCTCTCCCCCCCCTTTTGTGTTTCTCAGGTGGAATCTCTTGTGTGGCTATTAGAGGAAGATAAAACCTATTTTTTTTGGAGCATTAGTTAGACAAGGAGATTGTGAATTGAAGTTTGTTCAGCCCTTGCTCCAAACGTGGGCGGATCTTTCCTCCTTCACATCAGTTGACATTCACCCATCCACTAGCCACCAGTCTGTCCAGAGATCCCTCTCTCCATTGTCCATAGCAACTCCCCAGAGAACCTCATCTGTAACTACTTCTTTTTCTTTCAGTGCTGCTGTTACTTCTCTACCCACTGCACATTCTATTCTTAAACCTGCAACCACTCGCAAGGTTCCAGTGCCTAAGCCTAAAAAGAAAAGGAAATTCTTTCCAACCTCTGTCATTCTGCCTCTGTCCTCTCCTGCCTCTATGCCAGCTAATGCAGTCCAGCCAACCATGGTTCCATTGCCTCCAGTCCAGCTTGCCACGACACCATATGCTTCAGTCAAACCTGTTACCATACCACTTGCTCCAGCCTGGCCTACCATCACACCTGCCACATTGGTTCAGCCCATGATAATTGGACCTTCTGCTTCTGATCTGGCTGTTGCTATTCCACCTGACTGTACTGGTTCTCTGTCCACCACCCAGTTCGGCCCTATGCACTCTTTGCCGGCTAATCAAATTGATCTCACTGATCCGGTTCCTCATGCCCTGCCTGGTGGTCCCTCTCCTGATGCCCTGCCTGGTGGTCCCTTTCCTGATGCCCTGCCTGGTGATCCCATTCCTGATGCCCTACCTGGTGGTTCCATTCCTGATGCCCTGTCTGATCCTGATGCCCAGTCTGTTGTTCTGGTGCCCGCTGCCATGCCTGCTGTTTTGGTTCTCGCTGCCGTGCCTGCTGTTCCAGTACCTGCTGCCCAGCCTGCTGTTCCAGTGCCCACTGCGTTGCCTGCTGCCAAGCCTGCTGTTTCTTTACCTGTTGCCATGCCCGCTGCCCAGTCTACTGTTCTGGTACCCGCTGGCCAGCCTGCTGTTCCTTTGCCTGCTGTTTGGTGCCCACTGCCGTGCCTGCTGCCCAGCCTGCTGTTCCAGTGCCCACTGCCATGCCTGCTGCCCAGCCTACTGTTCCGGTACCCGCTGTCCAGCTTGCTGTTCCAGTGCCCGACACCCAGCTTGATGAGCCGATGCCCAATGCCCAGCCTGATGATTCAGTTCTCAATGCCCAACCTGATAATCCAGTTCTTGATGCTCAGCCTGATGATCCAGTACCTGATGCCCAGCCTGCCGATCCGGTAACCGTGGACCAACCTGATGACCCAGTGCCCGCTGCCCAGCCCGATGACCCGATACCTGTTGCCCATCCTGATGATCTGTTGCTCGCTGATGACTCGGTGCCCGCTCCCCAGCCTGATGACCCGGTGCCCTCTACTCAGCTTGATGACCCAGTGCCCACTGATCCAGTGCCTGAAGACCCAGTGCCTGCTGATCCAGTGCCTGATGACCCGGTGCCCCCTGATCCAGTGCCTGATGACCCGGTGCCTGCTGATTCAGTGCCTGCTGCTCCAGTACCTGATGACCCTGTTCCCGCCGATCCAGTGCCTGATAACCCGGTGCCCACCGATCCAGTGCCTGCAGCTCCAGTACCTGATGACCCTGTTCCTGCTGATCCAGTGCCTGATGACCCGGTGCCCACTGATCCAGTGCCTGATGATCCGTGCCCGCTGATTCAGTGCCTGATGACCCTGATTCCTGTACCATGTGACCTGCTTTCTGCTTCCTGCTGCTGCTGATTTGTCCTTGAATACTTGATCCTTTTCCGGTGTCCTGTCCCCTGTGACCTGCTTCCTGCAGCTGTTGCTGCTGCTGGCTTCTGTTCCTTTGGTCTCCTGTCTCTGCCGGTATTCTTATGTGTGTTCACTTATTTGTAAATAGTTAGTTAGGGCATTTGCTGGGGTTTCTTTGTTTCTACTACTTTCCACCTTGCTTGTTTATTGTCACTGGCTGGTATTGGATGTGTATAATTTTCATAAAAAAACATATTTTTCACTTATCCATATGTCCTTATTTCTTTAGGTGCAGCCAATTGATCTGTTTACCCTTACTGGATGCTTGCATCCTGACAATTATTCTAACATCATAATTGGTATTGCTAAAGTTACGAGTCCCTCTTGCTCGGTCCAAAAGAAGAGGTGTTTGCAGTTAAAGGGTTAATTGCTTAAATTAGCCCGGTGACAATCGCTCTCAGGCTGCTGGCACCTAGATTGTGGTCCAACAAGCTGGAAAATCTTTGTGCTGGATGCAGCTGAGTGTGGCATTGTTACGTTAGTGGCAGCGCAGTGTGAGATTGGCCAGTCCTCTGTCACGAGTTAGTGAGGAGGGCAGGGATCTGATAACTGCGTTTATCACATATGTGACTAACAATGTAATAATCCAATCTGCTATAAGTCTGATGTACAGTAGAAAAGAAAGTGTAATCTTTGGAGTGTGGATGGAAAATCCTCTATATGTCCACCAGATGCAGGTCAAATTGCCATTTTTTAAATGTCCTCAATTTGGAGTGATGATCTGGATGTGGATGAGTCCAAAGAGAGCCCGCTTGTTATATTGAAATTGAAAGTAGGATATTGAAGAACTATAGTTGTGTGATTAGTTTTAGGTAAATTAAGGTTAGCAACTGGAAGGAGTTGTCACTATAAATAGATCTTTATGAATAGAAATCTTCCCAAAGGGTCCGCCCTCTGGTCCATCAGGGTTACTGGAAGGTTCCTATGTATAGCAATAGAAACCCCCCTGGATTTTCCTTCAGGATTTGTACTATGGAGCCAGTGTGGAAAATAACTATTGTTAACAATTCTGAAGTGTAGAGGCAGCATGTGAAGCTCTATCTTCTATAGGAGGGTCCAGCCAATTCAGGATTGGGATAGGGTATTCTCCCTAAAAGACAAAAACAGACAGTAGTTGGTCCAGGGAGGATAACACAAGTTGCTCAGAACCGTTCCTAATCTGTACACTGAAGAGGTGACCCCCAACGATAAGTAGCTTCACCTTTCTAGATGATATCCAATATGTGTCGCACTGCCCTATACATTTCAAGAGTCATGTGGGATAGGTCAGGGAGCAGCTGAATAGATGCCCCCTCAAACTCAACCTGACCTACAGGCCTTTTGTAGGAGTTCCTCTTTAAGAATATAGTAGTGATTTCTGCGTAACAAATTGTGGGGACATACAGGATTAACTTAGAAATGACTACAATAGTAAACCATAAAGATACATTTGCGTAAATTTGCACTAACATTACAAACTTTTAAGAAAAAAAAAGGGGGGGGGGAACTGCTTTTTAATTTCTATAGTTTAGTCACTTCCTCCAGCGGGCTGATAATGCTGCAAGATGCTCCAGAAATCCCTGCAGTGTTGTTATCCTCTACTCAGTGTATCTGCTGAGGACTAAAACACTACATAGGTATGTCATTGCTTCTTCAGACTTCCTTCGTTGTCCACTAATAGAGTGTCACTAAGGGTGTCACTTGAAGTAAAGTAGATGCAGTACATGATCCCGCTAACAGCCCCTGCTATATGGAGGATGAATGGGAGAGAAAATGATGGGTAAAAAAGGTACTTCTGCAAAATAAAGTATTACAGGCTAATTGGTTTTGTGATGTTCATGCACTACACTTTTTTTTTATGTCATCAAGCCTTGACATCTGCTTCAAAGCAGATATAAACTTACTGTGTATCATAAATGATTTCCATTAAGGATTGTGATGGTATGCGAGGCAAAATGGTAGATGGACTCTACCTGTCGCCTCATATGCGTTCATTTGGACTGGATTGAACGGAGTCCGGTCCGGATTTTACAAGCCAACATGGCAGGGCAGGTTGCGGTCCAGAGTTTCTGGTCCACTGGAGTCCACCAGCAGGTGGCTTAAATTACCAGGAAGAGAACACACTCTAACTCTGACCTGGAACTCAGAGAGGGATCTGAGGGAGCTCTGTGTCTGTTTGGACTTTAAAAGACAAGGTTTGCATTTTGGCTTATAGTATAGTGAGGAAACTATATTGCTTAGTTTAGCGCCGGAAGGCAAGGACTTATTTTCTATTTTGTTTGTTTTTACCCTGCAAACCTTTTACCAATAAACCTGGCAAGCCGCCAGATTTTAAAGAAAGTTGCCTGCACGCTGACTATTTTTCCTCAGAAAAGTTGATCTCCACAAGCTAATCTCAGACACGTGGTGGAGTTCAGCGGACATCTTTCCAAGAAGGAGGAAATATTAAAGACCCTTTTACAAGCCAATGCAGCTCAGTGGGAAACCAACCACCAGGTCGCAGAGGTCACCGCAGCATAACAATCGGCTCAAAAGGAGATGAACCAACATTTTGCGGAGGCCCTGCTGGAGTTAAAAAAGGGGTCTGCGCTTCCTCTGCCAGCGGAACAGAAGCTGGTGCATGCCAGTTACCATCTCCAGAAGATGACACTGGCAGATGATATTGATTGCTGTGATTGGCCAGTGCATCATGTGACCCAGCCTCTGTATAAGCTGGAGTCACGTAGTGCTGCATGTCACATGCTCTCAGGCTAGTCTAGGGAGAGGATGCTGCCGGCGCAGTGAGGGACAGATTGCAGATATTAATGGCATCTCATCCTGCATTACAGAATGATCTGATTCTGGACTAGGTAGAGATTACTACTACTGCTTTGAGAGACAGATTGCAGATCTCACCCTGCATTACAGAATGATCTGATTCTGGACTAGGTAGAGTCTACTGCTTTGAGGGACAGATTATTGTTCTAAAATCATCTCCTAGTTCTATAGGGTCAGGTTCCTGCTGTTGCTGTAAGGGACAGATTATTGTTCTAAAATCATCGCCTACTCCTATAGGGTCAGGTTCTTGCTGTTGCTGTAAGGGACAGATTATTGTTCTAAAATCATCACCTATTGCTTTTGCATCTCTCTAGCACTTGCCAGGACTTTTTTACAGCCATTTTTGTGCAAAAAGTTCGGGTCCCCATTGACTTCAATGGGGTTTGGGGTCCGGGGTAAAGTTCGGGTCAAGTTCTGTACCGAACCCAAACTTTTTTGCGAAGTTCGGCCGGACCCGCCGAACCCGAACATCCAGGTGGCCGCTCAACTCTATTTATAACGCAAAATTTAAAAACCACAGAGGTGATCAAATACAACCAGAAAGCACTGTTTGTGGGAAAAAAAGGACAACAATTTTGTTTGGGTACAACGTCGCACGACCGCGCAATTATCAGTTAAAGTGACGCAGTGTCGTATCGCAAAAAGTGCTCTGGTCATTAAGGGGACAAATCCTTCCGGGGCTGAAGTGGTTAATAGTTATCCAGTGCCTTTACCAGCACCATATTGCTTTCCAGAATCTAGAATACTACAAGTCCCACAGTGGTATTCAGCCATTGTAGGAGAAAAAGTCTTACCCAGTATATATATCTCATAACAAGTCTTTACACTGTTTTTGGGAACATGATGTGCTCTGTCTTGCTCATCTTGCCAGAAAAATTCTCTTTCTAGCGGGAGTTTTGTAACATATTTACTGCTTTTATTTTTATCAGTTGCTTTTCCCTTAATGACAGTCAGTTTCAAGTGCATTAATATTAAAGTGCTGATATTTTTCTGAATGGAAAAAAAGAACTAAACTGTAAGTAACATTAGCTCATAGTAAATGTGCTATATAGGTAATGATCTACCCCAATTAAAATTCAAGGAGGTCAGTAAAATTTACTTCCGGCCAAGGTCCGAATCTCAACAATATTCATTGTCAAGTTTCAGTTATGACATTATACATGTGGGCAGTTGGAATTAAAATAGCTTTACATTTGCTCTTGTATGGAATACAAACAACTATCTTTAACATTAAATGTGCCCATTAGCAAGCCCGTTAACATAAAATGTGCTCATCAGCGTGCTCATTAACATTAAAGTGGCACTCTGATGGGCATATTTTATGTTAAAGGGGTACACTGATGGGCACGTTGAGGGGCACATTTTGTTGTGCTCATCAGAGTACCCGTAACATAAAATGTCACACTGATGGGCACACACTTTATGGAAAGGTGCATGCTGATGAGTACACACTTTATGTAATGGGCCATGCTGATGGGCACACACTTTATGTTAAGAAAAAGGAGAGAGGATGTTTCTGGAAGAATTTTCTTACAGTAATCTGTACCAAAATGCAAGCTTCCAATTAAATATGAGTATCAGCATCAGAGGTAAGAGTGGATAGCAGCAGGAATGTCACTTGCTGCAGCACTTCAGAGAGAAGAAGCAACTCTAAGAAAAATCTATTTATATTGTAAAGCGCTGCGTAAACTGTTGGCTCTATATAAATAATATATATATACACACACAAAAACAGATTTGTAGATTTGTCCAGTCTGGGTTGAGTCAACTAACCCTTCTACATGACACAACACAGGCAGGGAAATATCAAAGAGTAGTGCTGGGAGCAGCCACAAAATTAGCTTATTAACAAGAAAGCCGGAGGGTGTTGCATTCAAAGTTATTAACAGTTATTAACAATTTACATGTAATGTTCTCCATTAAAACCTGTGTCTTCCCATACACTATTGTATCCACTATACTGAGACACATTAGTTATTATTATTAATGATTCATGTGCCATAACATCATCACATCATCATATCCTGTGGTGCTGTACAAAGATGGTGGAAATGCATAGTCAAATTAAGATATAATTAGAGCATGTACTAGTATTTTAGTTGTGTGAGGAGGCTGTCCACAAGGTTTAGGAGTGTGTCTTTGGGAATATTTGACCGTTCTTCCAAAAGCGCCTTTGTGAGGTCAGGGACTGATATGGACGAGAAGGCCTGGCTCACAGTCTCTGCTCAAAGCAAGGTCCATAAAGACATGGATGAGCGAGTTTGCGGTGGAGGAACTTGACTGGCCTGCAGAGAGTCCTGACCTCAACCTGATAGAACACCTTTGGGATGAATTAGAGAGGAAACTGCAAGCCAGTGCCTGACCTGACAAATGTGCATATGGAAGAATGGTCAAACATTCCCATAGACACACTCCTATACCTTGTGGACTGCTTTCCCAGAAGAGTTGAAGCTCTTATAGCTGCAAAGGGTGGGCCAACTCAATATTAAACCCTACAGACTAAGACTGGGATGCCATTAAAGTTTGTGTGCATGTAAAGGCAGGCGTCACAATACTTTTGGTAATATAGTGTATATTTTCTTAACAAGCAGTAGAAGAGTTGTAAAACAAGCCCTGATAAACTCTGTAGCTGCATGAACTGTGAAGCAGTTCATCCTCAAAGATCACAGCTGAAGTCAGGCTTCAGTCACTTTCTAACAGAAGCACCTGATGTTTGTTTACATAAGAGGCTGCTAAGTTTCTGCGGCCATAGAAAATAAAAGAGGAGAGTTATTTCCGAGCATTTGTTGTGAACTTTGAAGATTAATTTCTCAGGTCAGTAAGTGCTTGTTTTAAAGGACAAGTAAACCTTCTTAAATATTTTGCCACTCCTCATTGGGTTGTTCCAATCCACCCCTTCCTCTTCTTAGCTGTATGTTTACCTAGTTCTGGTATGGATTTTAGAGGGGGACCTCTAAATATCTGCCCCCTCTATGTGAATGAGTAAGGGTAGTATCCATTTTTACTCTTTAACAAAAAAATAGTAACAAATAAAAAAGGAAAAATCCTTAATTTAAAATAAAAAATACCTCACCGTTTTATAAATTCTTCCAAATGAACAGGAAATTTTGTTCGTGAATGACTGGACTCTTTAATTAGAAGTTTCAAGTGTTGTTTACGAGCCTTTATTGAGAGGAGAAAATAAAAGATACCGGCGTCTTTGAATCGTCGGAGAATACATTTGTTTGTAGTCCACGAAGACAATCTTT
>BLSH010072678.1:147565-169471 GCA_018402905.1 Glandirana rugosa | reverse complement strand
TGCAAGGGACAGATTGTTGTTCTAAAATCATCGCCTACTCCTATAGGGTCAGGTTCCTGCTGGTGCTGTAAGGGACAGATTATTGTTATATAATCATCTCCTAGTTCTAAAGGGAGAGGTTCCTGCTGGTGCTGTAAGGGACAGATTATTGTTCTAAAATCATCTCCTAGTTCTATAGGGTCAGGTTCCTGCTGTTGCTGTAAGGGACAGATTATTGTTCTAAAATCATTGCCTACTCCTATAGGGTCAGGTTCCTGCTATTGCTGTAAGGAACAGTTTATTGTTCTAAAATCATCGCCTACTCCTATAGGGTCAGGTTCCTGCTGTTGCTGTAAGGGACAGATTATTGTTCTAAAATCATCACCTACACTGCCACGGTCACGGCCTAGTCAACCTCTAGGCTCCTACTCCACATCCACCCTCCCTTCCCATTTTTATTTTTTTTATTTGATTTTAAGTTATTTTCCTTATCCCCATTTTTTGTAGGGCACTTGTCCTACTCTTACCCCCATTTTACTTCCTTTTGCACCCCTCTAGCACTTGCCAGGACTTTTTTACAGCCATTTTTGTGCCGAAAAGTTCGGATCCCCATTGACTTCAATGGGGTTCAGGGTCCGGGGTAAAGTTCGGGTCAAGTTCGCTACCGAACCCAAACTTTTTTTCGCGAAGTTCGGCCAGACCTGCCGAACCCGAACATCCAGCTGTCCGCTTAACTCTATATACAATTCATGTGCAAAAATCCTCTAAGTTTGTGCAAATTAGTGCCTGTAAACAATATAACAAAGTGCTCCTGTGCATAAATTATCCTATGAATGCCACTAAGATTGATGACACTCTCATATATTATAGTCCCACGGTAGTGCAATAATTTAATAGTTCAATATAATAAAAAAAAAAGTGCAATAAAGTGTCCTTGTGCTCATAAAGATGATATCAAAAAATTCCAAAGTGCTCCAGAAATAAACTATAAATTCTTCGATCCACCACCTACACTTTGTGCAATAGAACACCTCCACCAGATGTGCCCTCACCTTACGGGTGTGCAAAATACACCTGCAGTATGCAACCTCTAAGATGCAGCTCAGATAGTAACTCCTCATCTCTCATTCCTCTTTACTATGGAAACCGCAGTCACATCCACTGTTCAGCTAATAGTTCCTTCAAACTCCATAGGTGACATATAGGGAAGCAATGGGAACTCTCCCCAGACCCTTTTTGCCAAATGGAAGGCGAGACTGGTGGCAGGGCCAAGGAAGGAGGAGACCCTCTTCCTTTTCCTGTACTGGCTGGGGAGCCGGAGGAGCTGAAAGATTGCTCCCAGTTGGAGCCTAATGACCCAGAAAATGTCTCTGACACTGACTGTGAGAGTGAACAGACTGTAGTACCTGACTTAGAGGTCTGGAGAGAGGACTTCTGTACAGAGCAGCTACAGGAAAACGTGAAGGTGATGGATGGGGAACCTGTGGACCCTAATTGGGGGTGTCTTTTTCATGGCTCTTAAAAATAATTTGTTGTATCAGGTGGTGAAACGGGGGGAGAATGAGGTGGAACAGCTAGTGGTTCCCAAACCCCTTTGCAGGATGGTGCTAGATCTAGCCCATGGACATGTAATGGGGGGACATCTGGGTATGGATAAGACCAGGGAGAGAATAACCCAGAGATTCTTCTGGCCCGGGTTGCATGCAGATGTCAGAGAGTATCGTGAATCCTGCCCTGAGTATCAACTCTCTGCGCCCTCTCCCCATTTTTGTAGTCCACTTCTTCCACTGCCCATAATTGAAGTACCTTTCGAAAGAATTGGCATGGATCTCGTGGGACCCGTGGTAAAGTCTGCCTGAGGACACCAGCACCACCTGGTAATACTAGGTTACATGACCCACTATCCGGAAGCCATACCCTTGTGGAACACCTCCGCTAAGACTATTGCCAGGGAGTTGGTCCAGATGTTTAGTCGGATGGGGATCCCTAAAGAGGTCTTAATGGATCAGGACACCCCGTTTATGTCCCGTGTAACCAAAGAATTGTGCAGGTTGTATAAAATCTCCCATCTCCGTACCTCAGTCTACCACCCCCAGACGGATGGACTTGTGGAGAGGTTTAATAAAACGCTCAAAAGTATGTTGGAAAAGGTAGTGGAAAAAGATGGGAGAGATTGGGATATGTTGCTGCCGTATCTCATGTTTGCCATACGGCAAGCATCTAAGAGGTATTCCCCCTTTGTACTCTTGTATGGTAGACATCCCAGGGGGCTGCTAGATGTTGCAAAAGAGACATAAGAAGAGGCCACCCCATATAGGAGCGATATCGAGCATATTACCTTGATGCAGGATCGAATCGCAGCAGTCATGCCCCTGGTGCGACAACATAAGGAGCAAGCCCAGGAAGCCCAGAGAAGGGTTTATAATGGGGGTGCCAAAACCCGGACTTTCAATCCTGGAGACAGAGTGCTGGTGCTAGTCCCCATGGTTGAAAGTAAATTCCTAGCAAAGTGGCAGGGTCCCTTTTGAGATTAGGGAAAAAATAGGGGAAGTGAACTACAAAGTTTACCAGCCAGGGAAAAGGAAAGCCGAGCAAATTTACCATGTGAATCTCTTAAAACCGTGGAAAGACAGAGAGACTTTAGGGGCAGTGCCCTCTCCTCAATAGGGCAGGCTATCCATGACTCCGGACATTCCCATAACGTCCCTGTCACTAACGCAACAAAATGACGTTAAGGAATTTATCAGTAAAAATAGAGATTTTTTCTCTCCCCTATCGGGACTGACCACAGTACTACAACATGACATAATCACGGAACCAGGGGCCTGTGTAAATGTAAAACTCTACTGAATACCTGAAGCTAGACAGGAGGCCGTGGCGAAGGAAATAAAAACCATGTTGGAGGTAGACGTGATAGAGGAGTCCCACAGCGCCTGCTCGAGCCCTATAGTGCTGTTCCCAAAGCGAATGGCACTATCAGGTTCTGTAATGATTTCAGGAAGCTGAATAACGTGTCTAAATTTGACGCATACCTGATGCCGCCGGTTGACGAACTTGTGGACAGGTTGGGAGGTGCCTGGTACATAACAACCTTAGATCTAACTAAGGGCTACTGGCAGATCCCCTTAACTGAGTCAGCAAAGGAAAAAACTGCCTATTCTATCCCTGAGGGGTCCTTCCAGAGAATGACGGACAAAACCTTGAGGCTGCATTGCCCCTATGCAGCCACCTATTTGGATGATGTGGTCATTCAGAGTCCAGATTGGGAATCGCATCTGCCCCCAATACAAGCAGTCGTAGATTCTCTGAGGGTATCAGGTTTAACAGCCAACCCATAAAAGTGTACCATAGGCCTGAACGAGGCCAAATACCTTGGGTATGTTATTGGTCAGGGACTGATCAGGCCCCAGACCAACAAGATTGAGGCAATTCAAAAGTGGCCCTGTCACGTACCTGGTGGAAGAGTCTGGCTTATGCAGCGGGCAACCTCCCTTACGACCCTGACTCGGGAACCCCTGGTAGAGTAGACAGGTGGCTCGGGAGTGCAGGATGGCACGAGGGTCGGACTGGGTCACTGGTGTTGATAGGAAGTCCGTTGGGGCACTCGTGCACTAGTAGCGTGGTCGTACAGGCTGGGTCGTGAACCGGGCTGGCGGTGCGGTACAAGAGGAGCAGGCAGGTGGGTAGTCGGGTCCAAGCAGGGTCGTCAACAGGCGGGCAGCAAAGGTATCAGAGGATCAGGCAGGAGAGTGGTCGTAGGCAAGCCGGGGGTTGGTGCAGGTGGATGCAGGTGGGTGCAGGACGGGTCACAGGAACAGGTAATCGGGTACAGATAGCTCAGGAAACACACACTCAACGCTGTAGATCAGACAGCACTTGCTGCAGGGCGTGCACAGTTGAAATAGAGCTGTTTCTGGCGCGGGCGCGCAAATAGCGCTAGAAAGAGCCAAAATGCAGGATTTTCGCCTAACAGGCCCCAACCGGTGAATAAAAAACAGGTTTGTGCCTTCCTGGGGATTACAGGGTATTACAGACAGTTCATCCCCGACTTTGCCACCATTGCCATTCCTCTGACCAATCTGACGAAGGGTAGAGGGTCGGGCATGGTTAAGTGGAATCCCGAAGCCGAGAAAGCATTGCAGAAGTTGAAGCAAGCCCTTTGTGTACAACCGGTGCTCGTGACCCCGGACTTCACAAAGGAGTTTGTTGTGCAAACTGACGCCTCTGAGGTGGGACTAGGAGCTGTTCTGTCACAGATCAGAGATGGTGAGGAGCACCCGGTCATCTACTTAAGCAGAAAGTTTAATAGGCATGAAAGGAACTATGGCATTGTGGAGAAGGAGTGCCTGGCTATCAAGTGGGCCTTAGAGGCCTGAAGTACTACCTCTTAGGAAGGTCATTTAGGCCAGTCTCCGACCATGCCCCTGAAGTGGATGTGTGACAACAGATAGAAAAATAGTCGGGTGACTAGGTGGTTCCTGGCCCTACAGCCATTTAAGTTCACAGTGGAACACCAGGCGGGAAGACTCCAGAACAATGCGGATGCCCTCTCCCGGGTCCACTGTATGATTGGGACAGTTGCTAAGCTGTAGGAGCTTGAGCAGAGGGGGAGGATATGTGACGGTATGCGAGGCAAAGTGGTAGACAGGCGCTACCTGTTGCCTCGTATATGTGTTCATTTGGACTGGATTGAACAGAGTCTAGTCCGGATTTTACCAGCCACCATGGCATGGCTGGTTTCGGTCCTGAGTTTGTGGTCCACTGGAGTCCATCAGCAGATGGCTTAAATTGCCAGGAAGAGAACACATTCTAGCTCTGACCTGGAACTCAGAGAGGGATCTGAGGGAGCTCTGTGTCTGTTTGCATTTGGCTTATGTTTTTGTGGGTGTCGGGGCCAGCCCCACACCGTATAGTTAGGAAACTATATTGTTTAGTTTTACGCCGGACAGCAAGGACTTATTTTCGATTTTGTTTGTTGTTACCCTGCAAACCTTTTACCAATAAACCTGGCAAGCCGCCAGATTTTAAAGAAAATTGCCTGCACACTGACTATTTTTTCTCAGGAAAGTTGATCCCCATGAGCTAATCTCCCACAGAATGCACCAATACCTTTTTTTATTGGTGAGTACGAGTACTGATACTTTTAGTCAAGTACTCGCCAATACCGAGCACTGATACTTTGAGGTGTGATTTGAGTCCATACAAAATGGATGTCAGAATCGCATGCAATTTCCCCCACTGCTCCTGTGTGTGTGAACAATAGGCAGTTTATTAAAATGTTATAACAACTCACAAAGTAAACATCTAGTCAGGGTCCTCATCCCGCCGATGATAGCAAACCATAGCCGCTGGTGGTGCTTACAGGGCTGGGGGGGAACTTCCGGGACTCCTGTAGGTATAAGGCGGAAGTGATGTTAGCTTAGGGGTTGACCGCCGAACATCTCCTCCAGCCCTGTGAGCACCTCTAGCGACCATGGTTTGCCATCATTGGCAGGATTGGGACACTGAAGATATGGATTTGACTAGATATTTACTTTGTGAGTAGTTATAATATTGCCTATTGCTGCACTACATGGCGCTTCACTTTCTTTACTGGATTGACACACACAAGAGTGGTGAGGGAAATCACATGTGATTCAGACAGGAATCGCACTGTATTCCTGTTCAAAACTTCCACTATTCCCAACACACACATTCCTGTAGAGATGGCTGTGCATGTAAGTGGGTGCTGAAGCAACCACTGGCTGGAGCCATGTCAAATCAGAGCAAAAGAAGGTCACCAGCACACTAAGAATCTCCAGAGTGGGTCCAGAGCTTTTAATCAGCGATCACATCATTACAGCAGATTGCAACGTTTTAGAGCCACGCAGGACCCCTTCATCACGCTATCATCACATGCCTGATGAAGGGGTCCTGCATGGCTCTGAAACCTTGCAATCTGCTGTAACTATGCAATCACTGATTTAAAACTCTGGACCCACTCTGGAGATTCTTTGTGTGCTGGTGACATTCTTTTGCATTCCTGTTCAAATGCGATTCTTTGCAGTGCAATTTGGACCCATTCATTTTGTATGGACGCAAATCGCACCACAAAGTATCGGTTTTGGGAGCATTTTCACGGGTATCAGCACTGATACCGATACCGGTATCGGTGCATCCCTAATTGCCATGTTATTTTGTTTTTGAAAACACCTTTGTTGCACATCAGTGCTGCTGATCTCCTGAAGCCTCTTTGCCATCACTTTCTGTCTGACTGCACATACTTGAGCAACCACTACATGCGTTTACGCAGGACCAGCTTCCTGCTACTGGCAACAGTGGAAAATGTCTGTGAAATGTACTTTGGCATGGGTATCATAGTGTAAACCAAAGCCCAAGTGACAGGGTCATCATGCAGCAGAGCAACTGAGAGAAAGGGACAGAACAGAACTTTATAACAGTAATGTCATGGACCTCCATCCTCAACAGGATTATGTCCACCATAAATGCTTCCTTTGTCCGGTACCAGCACAATCCAAGGTCCCTTAGCTCACCCAGTCACTTGTCGAGACATTCAGTGTAGGGTAAAAACATAAGACTGTTTATTCAAACACAGGTACAAACAGATATACACTCAGAGGACAATCCCCCCTTCTTTGCATAATGACACAGGGCGGGGTAAACTTTACCTCCACCAGTAGCATCACACAGGTGTATTAAACTTTCCAATAGTATACCGTCTTTGGGAGGGGCTGCTGGAGAACCCCCCCTCACAGCTAATCCACATAGACATATACATCCCATAATAGGTTGCTCCCAAGGCAGACACAAACATTAGAATAATGGGATACAGCCACACCTCAAATGATCTAGTAAAAAGTTCACAACAGTCCATGGGACCAAGCTCATAAAATATATCAACAGTTAGAAAGGTGAAATTATTTATCTTGATATATTTCTGGAGGGATATTGTTCAGAATTATCAATGTCCCAAATGAAGGCACCCCTCACTCTTTCAGCACAAACCACACACACACAGAATCCAGGACAACAGTGTTAAAGGAAATGCTGAGTCTGGTGTGGTTGTACAGCGAGTCGGGTTAAGCAGACCCGACTGAGGTTCTCGGTCACTCTGTGCCCCTAATAGACACAGGGTGACTTACACATAGGAGGGGCCGGTGGAGCTGGACAAGGAGCTTCCAGTACTCTCCAAGGTAAGCTGGGTTCCACAAGCCCCCCGCCCAAAGTCACTCCCGTCACAAGTAAGATCCAAATTATGGAGCTTCATTGCAGGAAAGCGGTAATTTAAAAATATTGACAATTACTTTTAAATTACACTGATATTTTGAGGATGGTTTTATGGAAAGAGCCCACACTCTGGAATCCGTCCAAATTCTTTATTCGATAATCACCAAGTACAAAGTAACTGCTAACATGTTTCGGCGAAGAGCCTTGTTCACGCGGCTGTGAACAAGGTTCTTCGCCGAAACATGTTAGCAGTTACTTTGTACTTGGTGATTATCGAAATAAAGAATTTGGACAGATTCCAGATTGCGGGTTCCTTCCATATATCCATATTCCGAGTTTGTGACGAGTGGGAGGTCGTCTGAACCTGGCACCTGGAGTGAAGGTACCAATAATCAACACGTATATTTGGAGGTTTTCACAGTTAGAGCGGTGCTACCTTGTGTGTTCAATATTTTGAGGATGTTATGAGATTTTAATTGACTGGGTTTACATCTGCTTTAAGGGGTGTATTTATAAAACGTTTGCTGTGTCAATTCACCCAATGAAAGTGCATGTACATTTGTTCTGTGTGAATGGACCTGGATGAATGTTTTTAATTGATTTAAAACAGAAAATATTGCATTTAACCACTAGATGGCGATAAGTTTCCCCCACCCTCCAAGTGTACCATATGTTTGTCTGGCAGGAAGGTACAGAAGATGTGTCTAAATGGGAACTGTCATAATATTTACCACAGCAGTACTGCATAAAAAGTATGGGCGCTAACTATTACCATTACTAGCATTACTTAGCAGTAGGTTCTGTTACAGTCATTTTAATTTTGGCTTTACTATTCACTGAGTCATTGTATTGGGTAAAGAAAAGTTCCCTGGTGGGATTATACGGTGCAAAACATCAAAGATCGACAGTTTAAAACTTAACAAGTTTTATTAGTACATGTTTCATAAAAAGACAAAAACACACAACAAATGTTTTTTGAACATATTAAAAAATGTGGTCGCTTTCATTTGGTTGGAGGTTACCCAGATGGAGCTGTAGAGAGTAAGTTAGAACTATCCCGACATGTTTCGCCTGTCACAGGCTTCCTCAGGGGATTTAGTTGACAGCCCTCCAATCACATGCTCAGGGCAGACGCAGCCCAAGGAGGTCGAGAGCTGGCCAGCCCCCCTGGGCCAATTGGGACCTAGCAATCTGCGATTGCAGAGGATGCACAGAGTCTGGGATAGACCAGCAGAAGATTCAAAAGCACACTGGGGGCGCTATATCAAAAAGACTGACGAATAAAAATCCCATATGTCAACAGGTCCCATATTGTATCCGGTCTACGATTAGCACTGGAAAGAGCCCACCATGGATAGAAAGATTAGGCGTATGTAACCACTTAAAAATTATTAGGTCACCTTCAAAATCGCTTAAATGTGTGTGCGCCCCCAGTCTCCAGCTGGACACCAGCAATTATGGATGGATTTCTGGGTACATTATATTGATGATGTCCTGATGGTCTGAGCATGAACTCCATGAATTCATCCAGGGTCTGAACAACAAAGAAACGGAACATCAGGCTGACGTATAGCCATGATGTTGACTCAATCACCTTCAGGATCTCTAAAAAACAGGGCCACCTAGAAACCTGAACTTATCGAAAACCAACTTACGAGCGGATAGCTTTCACCCAAAATTCCTGGTGCAGGGCATACCGGTTGGACAGTTCCTCCAAATTCGGAGGAATTGTACAAGTGATGAAGTTTTCAAAAAGGTGGCACACGATATGTACGCTAGATTGAGGGAAAAGGGATACCCCCATAAGGCCCTAAGAGCAGCCAAAAAGAAAGCGATCAGCCCGGACAGGGAGTCCCTTCTAACCCAAAAGGCCCCCCCCCATTATTAAAGTCAGGGCCAGTGATGGAACCTGTAAGATTTATAACCGAATATGGGGTGCAGTGACCTAAGGTAAGAGAGATTCTGGATTGGCACTGGTCTATTCTCGCTGTCCCTTGCTCTCCAATATAGTTGGGGAAAATCCCCACATGTTGGCTCGGAGGGCCTCCAATTTGTCTGATATACTCACAAGGTCAGAGTACGCTCAGACGACAAGGGATTCCTGGCTGTCTGCATTCCCTAGAACTAAAGGCATGGTGCCATGTGGGCATTGCCAGATATGTAAGTTTGTGGAACGTACGGACACCTTCACACATGCAGACATTCTATGCACATACAAAATCAAAAGCCTGATAAATTGTGCTACCACAAGGGTCATTTACGGCTTACAATGTCTTTGTGATAAAATTTATATAGGTAAGACAAAGCGTCCCTTGTGTGTACACATAGGCGAACATTTGAATCACATTAAGCGCAAGGAACCAAAGATCCCCATTGCACAACATTTTTTGGTACACCACCATCAAGGGTGGATGGGCTACGAATGAAGGGGATTTATGCCGTAAAATTAAGTAAAAGGCGGGGTGATTTTGACAGGGTTCTTCTTAAAAAGGAGAAATTCTGGATATAAAAGCTTGATGTTTTGGTGCCCAAAGGACTTAAAGTGGTTGTCAACCCATGACAACCACTTTAACCTACACATGAGGCTTAACTGTAGGTTCCCTGCATATCTCCTAAACCTGCACGGTTTAGGAGATATACAGTGTACTTGCATTGCCGACGTCATTCGACACATGCACAGTGAAGAAACGACCCGCTATGCCGTTTCTTCACTTCGTTTGCGCTGTGATTGGTGGCTCCCGAGCGCCTGCGCGGGAGTGACGTCACACGATTTCGGCCAGTCACAGAGCTGGAGATCGTAAGGAAGAAGGGCTGAAGATGGATGCTGCCTGCACAGGAGACATTGCAGGCTTAGTTTGCAGGTAAGTAACATATAATGGGCTACTATGCGATGCATAGTAACCCATTATGCTTTTACATTGCAGGGAAATATAGAGGAAGTAAACCCCATCAGGGTTTACTTCCTCTTTAACAACTAACTGAATTTGCAGGTGTTCCTTGATTAAAAGCCTTCGACACGCTAAACTGTATACCTGTTATTTTATTGAATTCATGACCTGGCATCTGTTTTTTGTGTTCCCCATCTGGAGATGACCTTCTTTGACTTCTGTTCTTTCTGTCTCTGAAGCTTCTCCCTGTGTCTTCCTTCATGTCTCCACTTGGTGTTCTTATGTCTCCCCTTGGTGTGTCCTCCTTCTTGGTTACTGAATCTCTGGGATGCTCTATGGATCTGTTGCAATGTTCCCACGGTAATTGATACTGGACATAGGTCCCTTTAGAGAGGTTTTATAGCAGTTCTATCATTTTTGGTTAGTGTCTTGTCTAGGGATGTGGGTATGGGGTGTGTTAAGGTTTTGTGATCAGTGAGCCTTTTTACTTTATTCTAATATTATTTATATTTATGTTGTGTAATATGTATAGTCATCCTCTGTACCCACATATTATTAAGTATTAAGAGAAGACAGCCTTGCCCCTTTAAGTGTCAAAGTAGGTTGGGTTATTAAAATGTGTATATATATATATATATATATATGTACCAACCAGGGGGCACTCACGTTCTGACGAAGCTGGGTAAACGAAACACGTCAACGATAGGCTCTGTCATGATGCCTGCCCTGCTTCCCCGGTAGTTCCATGGTGGTGTTAACATATGGGACCTGTACATCTGTGTGACCAAAGGGGGTGGATGCCCTGTGGCTACTTTGCAGTCCTGCACGGCATGCCCTATACTGACAGGCAGTTCGCCTGTGGATCCTTATCGAACAGTAATGGCCAGCTGGTCAGTCACCGGTGCTGTACCCAAGCACGCTAGTCTACACCCCATGAGGTCCTAAGTACATTGGAAATTGTCAGGAGCGGACATCACAGACAGTCTTTGCGGACACACTGGGAGATTGATCACTCTGAAGTCTGATCGTGCAGTGATACGTAACTATACCTTAACAACCTGTTCCATATGTGCTGCTCATATATGCTTTCCAGGATTGATTTTGCTTTTACAAAGACAGTGATAAATATCATCCTTGCAATTTCATTCAGATATTAGCACTAGCGGTACTTAGACCTGCAGAACATTGCACTTTAATCCCGCATGGCGGGGCTTGGATGTTAGGGCTAGTTTACACTTGCTTCAAAACAGGGCGTCAGACAGGCGTTGTTAAAGCTCTATTAACACCAGTCAAAGCCCATGTCACTAAATAAAATGGTTGGCTTACAGCACTGTTTACACCTTGCGTTGGCTTAGGGGCGCTGCATCTTTGCGTCAAAAATGATACTCCATGTAGCTTTAGCCAGGCTTCAAAGCCTCTCCAACGCCTCCATAGAAGTCTATGACAAAGCTTGTTTAAAACTCGCTTGAAGCACCTGCGGCTTTTCAGAGGCTGTAATTCAGCTTTAGCTTCGCTTTGTTTTGGAGAAATTGCAGGTGTGAGATATCAACAAACACACAGGGCATCGGCCAAGCTTCAACAAGGCTTCAAAAGTGCATCACTGAAGTAGGGTTGCCACATCATCCCTTTAATCCAGGACACATATGAATTTCACAGGTTCTGTGGCTGATTAAGGTGGTAATTAAACTCACTCGGTGCCTCATCTGTATTAAATTAGCCTCAGAACCTGGGTAATTCATATGTGTCCTGGATTAAAGGGATGATGTGGCAACCCTACACTGAAGCCTTGTTGAAGCCTCACTGAAGCCTCTTAGAAGCACCACCGAAGCCTCAAAAACACATCATAAAAGCTTGTTGAATCTGTATGAGCTTTAATGAGAGTTGAAGCCAAAGCAAGTGTAAACTAGCCCTTAATGAACTATATGAACCAACTTTCTCTGCAGAGTATTGCATACTATCCCCACAAGGCGGGGATGCAGTTCAGGTGTATTTCTATGAAAAATCCCAGATAGGTCATGCTTTTTCTGTCTGCTCCCTTCACACATCACTAGCCATCAGTGTACTCGAGGTGGTCACAGGATTTGAGTTTTACTTTTTCTGAGACTTGGATTGTTTTTTGGATATGTCAATTGCACCAATAGGTTTTATCTCTCCCCGTCTGCCAGTGATTGATTTCCCAATTAATTGGTTGATTCTTTACCTCCTGGCCACTTTGTTATTCAATTCCACTGTGATGGCCATGTGATTTATGTGTCTTGGGTTATTTGTGTGGCAGGCGTCTAGATGTTTCAATTTATAGACAACATTGTCTTGTTTGTGATTGGTGGTGGTGTCCGTGTTTTACTACTTTTTAACAATCATATATCTATTTGAATGAATTTGTATCTAAATGTTTCAATTCATTGTGCGTTTTATGATGGTACTATATCCCTGAGGCTCATATTTAGTGATACTTTGAACTTCATTACTCTGGGAGTTCTTTTTTGCTTTATGTATGGTACCACTGAGCCCCACTGATAATTTAGTGAGTGGATGAGTGCCTGGGGTATTATGGTAACGGTATACCCCCTCTTTTTGACTGAATAGTCCCATTACTATAATATGGTATAAGCTACACTTTAGCAAAAGTGCAGCAGGGCAGTGTGAAGCCACCCTTAATGTGTTACTAAACCCAGTAATATGAAAATAGTTCATCTGCCCCCCACGGTGTCCACAGCTTCTTTTTACATTAAAATATTGCCACTATATACCTTTTTCGCTGAACTGTATACCACATGAAAATGATAAGCTGCACAGTTTCTCCAGTGCTGAGAGTTCAGGTAGGAGGAGATTTCCACTACAGCCTGTGTACATGCCCAAATATGTGATGTCAAAATCATGTGACCTGGCTAGCTCTGAGGACAAGTAAAAGTTCTCTCCAGCATAAAAGTCACAACTGAGCATGTGCAGGTCAGCTACCCTGCCTGTGATAGCTGGCCTTCCCCAGATAGGCAGTGCAGGGAGGGGAAGAATCTGTGCATACAGGATAAAACATCCTTTTTACACAATGCAGAGGATTAAGTTCCACATTGAGTATAACAAGCATGCTGTGCTGCATATACAGATTGATAATACTGTTGTGAGTTTAGTAACACTTTAATGATGATTGAGAGAGTTTAGTTCTGCTGTATGTCAGTCAGAACTTCACCCAAACTTCAAACCCTAGAAAAATGCAATATATTACTGCTTACAGTCCTTAGAAGTGGTGGCTGCATTATATTTATATTTGTTCTTCAAGAACATTTTCAGGAATTACAGAAAATTGCCAGAAATTCCCTGTTTTTATCACTTTCTGTGAGCTGCACCAAAAGAATATATTCCTTCCTAGCTATCTTTTGTAAACTACCAATTGCCCCCCTAGTAATGGGGATGAAGAGATATGGACCTGTTTATAGTCCAAATCAGCAAAGCAGCCTAGAGTGACAATCATGGCTCCCTCCGCCCAGGTTCACACTGCTGCGTGATTCAAATTGTGTGAGTTCAGCTGAACTCGCACAATTTCATACCTGTCAGTTTGACTTCTGAAGCGATTTCAGAGACATCTGTGCGGGTTCCGTTACAGATGTCTATTGAAATTGCATCCGAAGTCTGCAAAAATAGGGTAGAAACTACTTTTGGGAATCGGTGTGGCGCCGCAATGTCGGCATCGCACCATTTCGGACGGTGCCATTGGTGGCAATTGTCACTGATTTGGCATGTGATTTGACATGTGAAATCGCATGCCAAATCCGATCAATGTGAACCTAGGCTTCATCGATACAGTAGAGCAGAGGTCTCCAAACTGCGGCCCTTTTCTTGCCTTTATCTGGCCCTTGGGGCACTATTCCTCCCACTGACACCAATGAATTGGACACTATTCTTTCCACTGACACCAAGGATGAGGCACTATTCCTCCCACTGACACCAATGATGGGGCACTATTCCTTACACTGACACCATTGATGGGACACTTATCCTCCCACTGACACCAGTGATGGGACACTATTCCTCCCACTGACACCAGTGATGGGACACTATTCCTCCCACTGACACCAAGGATGAGGCACTATTCCTCCCACTGACACCAATGATGGGGCACTATTCTTCTCACAGACATCAACGATGGGGCACTATTCTTCTCACAGACATCAACGATGGGGCACTATTCTTCTCATGGACACCAATGATGGGGCACTATTCTTCTTACGGACACCAATGATGGGGCACTATTCTTCTCATGGACACCAATGATGGGGCACTATTCTTCTCATGGACACCAACGATGGGGCACTATTCTTCTCATGGACACCAACGATGGGCACTATTCTTCTCATGGACACCAATGATGGGGCACTATTCTTCTCATGGACACCAACGATGGGGCACTATTCTTCTCATGGACACCAATGATGGGGCACTATTCTTCTCACGGACACCAATGATGGGGCACTATTCTTCTCATGGACACCAATGATGGGGCACTATTCTTCTCACAGACACCAACGATGGGGCACTATTCTTCTCATGGACACTAATGATAGCGCATTATTCCTCCCACTGACACCAATGATGGAACATTGTTACTGACATTTTCTACTGCCACAATCCGGCCCCTTTAAAGCCTGAAAGGATAGTAAACTGTCCCTTTGTTTAGAAGGTTTGGAGACCCCTGCAGTAG
Source organism: Glandirana rugosa (assembly GCA_018402905.1). Taxonomy (NCBI): domain Eukaryota; kingdom Metazoa; phylum Chordata; class Amphibia; order Anura; family Ranidae; genus Glandirana; species Glandirana rugosa. The sequence goes on along the minus strand of BLSH010072678.1, from coordinate 154,681 downwards.
AGGAATGATGTAGCCACCCAGGAACAGAGGTTGTGTTAACTGCAGGATCGCCAGGTGAAAATAAAGCAAAAGAAGCTTGAAAAAAGAAAATTAATGTAGCCACCACATCAAGGAATAGTAAACTGCAACGTATTACATTTGTGCTTTTGGGTTTAGATCAATTTTAATATACATACAAGAAAGTGGTGATTATAACGGCACACGCACATTTTTGGTAGGCATGATCACCTGACTGCTGTCTTAGGCCTCATGCACACTGAGGCTGATACGCTCAGGGGCATTTGGGTGTTTTTTTCAGCTGACCCTGAACTCATTTAATGTTTTCTTATCAGTACATGTACACAGGGTCATTTAAGGTAGTTTCCAGGCAGTTGAGTTTAGGGTTTTTTTTTAGAATGCAAAAAAATGGGTTCAGATGCCAGTTCAGAGGCATTTGAAATACCAAATAGTTTGTAAACGCCGCTAAATGGTCCTAAAAGCGGTAACTCGCGTCTAGGACTGTTTCGTTTACAGACGTTTCTATTTTTTTTAAAAATTGTTCAAAGGACGTTGAAAAAGCGTCCCGTGTGCATGAAGCCTTACGAGCCAGTAAAAATAGGCCTCTGTCAATGTTATTTATAGGACAGGGATCAAAAGTCATTTTTTTTTCTAAGAAAAAAGGTGATGACCTTACATTACCTACCTTTTTTCATCCCACTTGACTGACACCAGAGCAGATAAAAAGTGCCTGGGAAAGTTAAAGCAGTTCAACTACTGTATGTGTCAATTTAAACAAATTATAGTTATTTTACTATGCCAATGAGAATCCATACTTTCAGATTTTCAACAAATGGGTGGCTAATAATCGGGAAAAAAAATACATTTAAAGTGGTTGTCAACACAAAAGACAACCACTTTAACCTACAGGTAAGTCTATAATAAGGCTTACCTGTAGGTGCCCTGCATATCTCCCGAACCTGCATAGTTCAGGAAGTATGCAGCACTGTCTTTGCCGACATGATTCGACACATGAGCAGTAAAGAAACTGTCCGCTGTGCCGTTTCCTTACTTCGTTCCTGCCATGACTGGTGGCTCCCGTGCGCATGCGTGGGAGTGACATCACGTGACTCCGGCCAGTCACAGACCCGGAGATCCCGGCCCTGGGAAGAAGAGGGGCTGAAGATGGACGCTGCCACAGGGAACATTGCTAGAAGTCGCTGGCTTCGTTTGCAGGTAAGTGACACATAATGGGCTATTATGAGATGCATAGCAGCCCATTATGCTTCTACTTTGCAGGGGAATATAGACCGCCAGGAATGCTACTTCCTCTGTAGCCTCCCTGGCGGTTTTCCCGAGTGTGGCTCAGGGTGAATTTCCATTACAAATATTGGAAACTCCGAGCCACACTCAGGATTACATCGCTGGATACAGGCAATGCTACTTTCCTTTATGTAAATGGGTGAAATGCTAAATCAAAAATTCACAGTAGTGTTCTAACTAAATTAATATTGCAAAAGTTCAATCAAATGTCCAAAATGTGAAATAACAATAATTGCTCCAAAAAGAAAAAGATGAAAAACAAGTGTCCAATGGTGTGGCTTGTGGTAGGTGCAACACATGTAAACAGACGGGAAATGAAACTAAGAAAAGACTAACGTTTAAATCATGTAATACAGATCGGAAATATGATATCAAGAATTTGATCACCTGTGACACAACACATGTTGTGTATGCACTGTCCTGCCCGTGTGGTCTCATGTACGTGGAACGCACTAAAAGGCCCCTTAGAGTAATGTAATCTATTCTATCGGGTACAATTATATGGATATATATATATATATATATTTTTTTTTTTTTTTACATATCTTTGTCCATCAATTTTTTATTCATATGCCTGCATGAATGGGTCAATATACAGACCTAAGTATTTGTAAGTTTTTATGGTCATTATATTAAGGATATGTTTTGTTATGAATTTATGCGACATTTTGGTCATGATTGTGTCGGTGATATGATGCTTTAAGTCACGTAGGCGATTTTGGTAACATTAGGGACACACATGTGATGTGACATGCTGGCATATAGATGGGTTTTCAATCGAACCCGTGGGTGCTAGCATGTGTGTTATACATCTTTACATATGTATGGCGTAAGGTTAAATTAATGATTAAATGAATCCATGAAGGACATTTGTGACCTATAATATTATGGTTTTGTTGAATTTGCATGCTCATTATCTCTGCCCACCATTGAGTCTAAGATTTATGCCTGTAATTCATTTTGGTTGAGCTTTCAAACAATGAAGTGAATTCGGTCCAGGCTCTAAAAGGTTAATGGAACATATGGACAAATTAAGTTTAAAAAGGGTTAACAGCACTGTTGAATACCAGTCTGCTCGTATCTCTTAAGCCTCGTACACATGGGACGACGGTCGTATACAACAGGTGGTATGAACGACCGTTGTATGCGAAATCGATCGTTCATATGCGCGATTAGAACAGTCGAACATACGACGGTCATACAAGGGAGTTGTATGAGCAGACTAGAAAACTTGCTCGTACCAACAAGCGGTCATACGACCGTTGTATCATGTGTACAGAGCAGTTGGTACAACAAGTTGTATTGTGCAAAACACGCATGCTCAGAAGTAAGGAACGGCCGGATGCTAATTACATGCACTTGAACGTTCTTTCCGTGGTTGTACGATCGTGTAGTGCAGTCAGTATGCACGTTACATTATCCAACATACGATTTGAGACAATCGTAAGTACGATCGTCGTCCCGTGTGTACGAGGCATTAGTGTGCGAGCCGAACGAACGCTGATTGGGGAAAGAACGTATGGTAATCATTGACATAGGCAGCTCAATACAGGGGCGGAGATGGGTATTTAAACTCTATTGCTGTGCCTTGTAGCCACCCCCTCTGTGACGAAGTCGGAAGTGATGAAATGTGTCAGCGGACATGGCTGCATGGCAATAGGAACGGGTTACCGAACAAACGGTCCTCTGAGTGCTAGGAATCGGCGCTGGTAACAGGGATCAAGCGAACTGAACCTGTAACGTATTACCCACGCGCAATACTGCCATACAGCTGGTAAGCCTCTTTCCATAAGGGTGTACTTTCAGCACATTGGTGGAGGATCCTTTTATGTGTAAGGAACACTGGATGAGGATTATTCATTGAGATATTGTTCGGTTTCTACACCATTGGACACTTGTTTTTCATCTTTTTATTTTTGGAGCAATTATTGTTATTTCACATTTTGGACATATGATTCAACTTTTGCAATATTAATTTAGTTCGAGCGCTCTTGTGAATTTTTAGCATTTCACCCATTTATATATATTTGTGTTTTAAGTAGCAGCTGTTTGTAAGTTTTCACTATTCACGCAGCGGTTTGCATTTTATTAATGTTACTTACGGTACCTTGTCCCCTGGATCCAACGATATCCCCCCGCTGTGTCTGCGGGCTGTGTCCTCCGCCCGATGTACTGTGTGCTGGGCTCCATTTCCTGCGAGCGTCGCCTCACATGGGGGCGGAGTCCGGCGGCAAATTCAAAAAGTTAAACACACATAATACATACAGTATACTGTAATCTGTAAGATTACATTACTGTATGAAATCATTTCACATCCCTTTTGTCCCTAGTGCTTTGCCCAGTGCCCTGCATGCACTTTTATATTATATATGCCATTCTTTCTGCCTGGTAACTTGAGAATGATGTCCATGGCATCTAAAAAGCGTCCCTTTACGTCAAAAACAGTTTTTGATCAGCTAGAAAACAGCGATCGTAAATAAGAATCATCAGAATTGAGTGATACTGATTTGTGGGGAAATTCGTCATCAGACACTGAAAGTGACAAAAGCGACAATTCTGCAACCGAGCAACTTTCAGTGTTTTTGGCATGATTACATTATTGAATACATTTTATTATTATTATTATTTTAATATTTTTGATAATTATAGTTATTTAGCTTATATATTATTTTCATATATATTATCATTTATGATTTCATTATTTCAAACTTTATTATACCCGGGATGTCTACTAGACTCTTGTCTTAAGTGAGTTATTCCTAAGAATTACAGGCCTACAATATCAAACGCCAAATTTCAATGCGAAAAAATGTACCGCTTTGAGATGCAAAAATCTGACAATCATACTGCCGAGAGGTTAAGGACGTTATAATTCAATCTTTCTGCAAGTTGCTTTCTTTCTTCTTTTTTTTGTGCTGTTATGAATCTAACTTTCAGGCACCTTTCCCACTGCCGCGACTTGAAAGTCGCATGATTTTAACGCGATTTTGCGGCCGCGATTTTTGACGAGATTTTGCTGCGATTTCAGGGAATGCCTGTGTAAACTTGAGGTCTATGGACATCAAAGTCGGACCAAAGTGGTACAGGAACTACTATGCAGTCGGTGTGACTTGAAGTCACAGATATGAATGGGACTCATTGAAAATCATGGGATGCGACTTTGCAGTGCCAAGTCGCAGGACAAGTCGCACAAGTGTGAAAGGGGCATAAGTGGCATATTTGGCATGTCCATATCAGTTTCCAAAATAACAGAATCAGTTTAAAGAATGTTACATGGGTTTGCAAAAAAAGAGACACAGTTCTACTTTACCAAAAAAAAAAAAAACATTTTATTTTTCACTTAAGAAATGGTAAGGCAGATGGGTTGATACATTTCAATTAATTACATTTCAGAATTAAATCTAGATTATGTGTTTGTGATCAAATAACATCAATAAGTTGAAGGCCTGCTACAAAAGACAAAATGACTACACCAAACAGACCGATGTATCCATAAACACCTCTATATCTTTTTTCTGGATCTGTAAAGAAAGAAAAAAATATATTATGCACATGAGAACTGTAGACAATTTTTTCTATTTTGGATAGGATAAAATATGGTTATAATCCCTGTCAGGTATTTTGCCATGTGTGCCCCATTGGTGAGATTTTCATTTACTTCCAGTCCTATAGCCACAACAGGGAGTGAGAGGAAATCCCTCAAACATTATCAGGGTCACAAGAAATGGTGTTCCCATTAAGGCTTCATGCGCACAGGGTGTTAAAAAAACATCAGTAGCTTATCAGTGATTTTTTCAGCTTTTATTAGCGTCATATTACTGCCATTTTTGCACGTTTTTAAAGGGCCAGTGTTTTTTTTTCCCCCATCAATTGATCTAAAACGTCTAAAAACTTTGGGGACCAGTGTCTAGCCGCGTTTTTGGGCGGTTTTAAGTGTTTGAGCGTTTTTACAGCTGAAAAACCTCTCCCACTTGTCTTGGGTTTTTTTTTTTTACAGTTCAAAAACGTCACTGCTAAAAACAGTTGATAACAGCCTGTGTGTGCATGAACACCTAGGATAACATGATGAAGGGTTTATGGACTGTAGAAAAAAAAAAAAAAACGTCTGCAGCTAAAAACAGCTGCTGTAAAACAGCCAAATACATCCAGTGTGCCTGAGGCCGATTTCTCTTCTACTGTTCCAGTGACATCTCAAAACTTGGCATTTTTTTTTTTTATAATTTTGGTGGTAATGGTCACCAGGACAAACAGAGGGCAATGCCTCGTACACACGGTGCAACGGTCGTACGACCGAACAGCCAAAATCGTATGTTGGCTGTTGTATCTCGTGTACTGACATGCATTAAACGATCGTACGACCAAGCAGAATGTAGTGACGTGTTATGAACGTATAAAGAGAAAGTTCAGGTGCATGTAATTAGCGTCCGGCCATTCCTGACTTCTGAGCATGCGCGTTTTGCACAATACAACTTGTTGGACCAACTTCTCTGTACACACGATACAACGGTCGTAAGACCGCTTGTTGGTACGATCAAGTTTTCTAGTCTGCTCATACAACTCCTGTTGTACGGCCATCGTATGTTGGCTGTTCTAATTGTGCGTACTAATGGTCGATTTAGCATACAACGGTCGTTCGTACGACCTGTTGTATACGATCGTCGACCCGTATGTACGAGGCTTAAATCTCCCTAACAAGAACATAGACAGCGATAGAAACCGAATAGGTGTCCTAACTACTCAAAGTTTTGACCTCAGTTATACTCTGACCAAAAGTACAAATGTGTCTGCATATTTTCATGTACACATTCCAATGAAAGTAAGCATGATTTAAAATGTTCCTTCAAAATTAAAAAGTAGAAGTTTGGATGGTTTTGATTTCTGTACAGCTAATTCTGGGAGACTTCCCTAGCTGTCCCACACACATATTCCAGTACAGCCCCAAAACACATTGGGTTAAATCCCCCCCCACCTATCCTAAGGACACCTTTGGAATCCCCATTGTCAGTAAGGTCTGCACATATGTGTTCAGCTGGCTTCCACGGTTACCCCTACAGGACTAAAGCCCTGTACACACGGTGCGACGGTCGTTTGAAAACAGTCGTACGATCATCCGACCGTTAGTACACGCGATTAGAACAGCCGACGGTCGTACAACAGAAGTTGGATGAGCACACTAGAAAACTTTTGTTGTACAACAAGTGGTCGTACGACCGTTGTACCATGTGTACAGAGAAGTTGGGCCAACAAAGCTGTACGTGCAAAACACGCATGCTCAGAAGTCAGCAACGCCCGGAAGTGTCCATTCGTGTAAACCAACGTTCCTTATTCACAAATCACATTCACCTGAAATTCCTCTTTATACACTCGTAACATGTCACCACATTAGGCTTGGTGGTATGATCGCTTAGTGCACGTCAGTACACGAGATACAACAGCCAACATACTACTTGGGCCGTTCGGTCGTATGACCGTAGCATCGTGTGTACGAGGCTTTAGAGGGCCGAAACTGAATTGTTTTAAACTGTATAATTAATATTTAGGCGTCAGCCCACTCCAGCTAAAACTGAGGTGCTTCTTCTCCAGATGCATTCTCCATGATATACAATAAATTAAAATTATGAGAGCTGAATACTGACCAATATACTGTTTGTGGATCCTGGTAAAGCCAAACAAAGTTGCAAAAAATGTTATTTTGCAATATAATCGTTAAAGCGGAGCTCCACTCAAAAGTCAAGGTCCGCTTTAAGCAATCCTCACCCCCTTCTATGCCACATTTGGCATGTCATTTTTTTTGGGGGGGGGGGGGGGGGGGGGGGG
>BLSH010072678.1:78897-94439 GCA_018402905.1 Glandirana rugosa | reverse complement strand
TGAATCTGGTGCTTTCTGTTCTTCAAAAACCACCTTATGAAAAGATCAGGGAGATTCCCTTACAGCTTCTGTCGCAGAAGGTGGCTTTCTTAGTTGCCATCACTTCTGCCAGACGGGTGTCGGAATTGGCTGCCCTATCGTGCAAGTCTCCTTATTTAGTGATGCATAAGGATAAGGCGGTCTTGCGACCCTTTCCTTCTTTTCTTCCGAAGGTAGTCTCTTCTTTTCATATCAATGAAGATATTGTTCTGCCTTCATTGTGCCCTCGTCCATCGCACCGAAGGAATTCGAGTTGCATGCCTTGGACGTAGTTAGGGCCTTACGGGTGTACTTGGCTGCTACAGCTCCTTTTCGTAAAGCTGACGCCTTGTTTGTTCTGCCAGAGGGCCCGCGCAAAGGATTGGCGGCCTCTTCGGCTACGATTTCTCAGTGGATTCGAAAAACCGTGACCCGTGCGTATTCTGTTCGGGGCAAGGTTCCCCCTTTTCCGGTCACGGCTCATTCTACCCGGGCGGTTAGTACTTCCTGGGCCTTCATACACCAGGCCTCGGTGTCACAGGTGTGCAAGGCGGCCACTTGGGCCTCGGTTCACACTTTCACTAAGTTTTACAAAGTTGATGTGTTTGCATCTTCGGATGCTGCTTTTGGGCACAAAGTTCTGCAGGCGGCAGTGTAGGCGTGACTGGCGCCTCCTCAGAGGTTCAGTTGGGTACAGTTGTTTGCGTTTACCCACCCCTCTTTTTTGACACAGCTTGGGGACGTCCCCACAAAGTCAATGGAAAGCTGTGTCTGTCAGTGAACGTAAGGAGAAAAAGGGATTTTATTAAAACTTACCGTAAAATCCTTTTCTCCGAGTTCACTGACAGACGCAGCACCCACCCCTCTGGGCTCTGTTTTGGTACGGCTTGAGTACGAACTGAGGAGCTATACTGTGAGGGGGTTTGATGTAGGAAGAGAGGACGGCCCCCAGGGGAGGGGCCAGCTGATTCTTTTTCCTGCCTAGTTAACTCCTAGTTGGACGAACATAAAACCCCACAAAGTCAATGGAGAGCTGCATCTGTCAGTGAACTCGGAGAAAAGGATTTTACGGTACATTTTAATAAAATCCCTTTATTGTGTTCAGCTGATATAAATTATGTCCTTGGGACCAATGCACAAAGTCAATGATTAGACATACAGGTCTGGTACATGAACAGATGGTCAACAAATCCTCAAAAGTGGACAAGATGTATGCTAACCAGATTCTGGTAGTCAAAACGCAGGGGACAAATCCTTTGGATGTCAGCTCCACTCCGGCTCCTGTAGTCACGATGAAGGTGCCCTCAGCTATGGAAAACCGCCTTCTTGATGGATCCTCTCAGATCTCCCCGGCCAGGATGGCGGATATCTCTCCAACACTCACCAAGGATATTAGGAGACAGAGCCACAATCGTGTAATACCGCTTTAAAATTTATTTAAGTAAAAAAAAAAAGGATTTGTATAAACTCACTTTGAGTACACATGTAAAAGAGCTCTAAAAACAAAGTATGGTGACAGAAGGTATGGGGACCCAACGTGTTTCGGCTCAGAAGCCTTCATCTGGGGTATTCCCCCCTCCTGTCACTACCAATGTTTATAGTAAATGAGTATAACTTTAGACAATCCTCTAGGGAGCCATGGAACGGAAGTCCATTGATTTCTAGCAAAATGGCGACTGCGGCGTGTGTTCCACGCCTCGTATTGGTAAATGTGCGTTCCAAGCCTCTATATGGTAGGCAGGAACCGGAAGGGTCATAAAGCCGGCCTTAAAAAATTTTATTTTTTTATTATTTGTATTGAAATCTATTTGGGATGGTGTAATTGTGCCCAAACATGGTGACAATAAAAAGAAAATCAGGCTAAATACACTGTGAGATGAGACATTTGTGTCGTGTAAAAGTGAACGGAACTTCTAACACGCAAGTGGCAGAGCCTCGGCAGCGGAAGTGATGTAGCTCTGGCATCCCAGTGTATCACGCCCCGCATCATGACGCAGCTGCGCTATCCGACCACTGGGAGATAAGTGTATGCAGAGGGAGTACTCTTCTCTGCGTCCCTCCGTATATATGAAGGGGAATTCCGGCGTCATGACGTCAATCCGTCATGCGGCTACAGAATAAAAGAACATGAAGAGAACGATGGCAATTGGTACGATTGATCGTATGGATACGATCGGCCATGTATGGCTTAAAAAAATATAGATTGAAATACCACCAGGTGATGGGCCTGAATGTGCAAAAATCAGCAAAAAATCTGTAAAGAATCAGCAAAAAATCAGTATAATTGTGAACCTAAAAGGGTATGGTTATAATCAATACAAAAAACAAAAAAGGGTACAATTCTGATAATAAAATCAGAGAGTATAGTGGTTGCCGTGATTGTATAACAACCCTTCATATACTCAGCCTAAGATGAAAAAATGAGGGAAGTGAATAAAGTGAAAAAAATGTGACCGATTAAAAGATGTAGGAAACAATCATACAGTGATTGTGTAAAAATAGTTCTGTTAGATATAAGAATATAATTGAGAGAAATGTACATATGGTTAAAAATATTTTTTATATCTCCCCACCAATATTTTCTTATATGGACAAGGAAAAAATATATATACAATACTGCCAGACTCGCCAGATGTGTGTCAACAAATGGACATGGGGTTTACAGAATCCACACCATATTAGTATAAACATATGATAATTGGCTAAAATCTGAAACCTGGGTAATAGGAATATAGTCAAACTTGGGTGTTAAAACCGAAAAACGGGTAAGTGGTTAAAAAGTGGTAAGTGGGGATATAAAATCCCACCTTGGTGTGAGACACAGGGACAAGAATAAAGGGGACGGGGAAGGTGACGTGCTATATCAGTTGGATATCAGGACTGGACATCAGAAATAATATGGCAGATTAAGACATATTAATGAACGAGTTGATGTCCCAATCGACATTCATTCCATGGGGATAGAAATTCTTAAGCCGATAAATCCACGAAGTTTCCAACTGGGAAACTCCTCTTTTGATCCAACCTCCTCTCCAGGGGGGGACATACCTGTCTATGACCTGATAGAGGGTACCATCAGGGTTACGATCATGATATTTAAGATAGTGCTTGGGTACACTGTGATTTGATTTACCTTTGATGATATTGGTAATGTGTTCGTTCACCCTGATGTTGACAGATCTGGTGGTCCTGCCTACGTATGGTTTGTTGCAAGGGCATGTTAACATATATACCACGTTTTTGGTTTCGCAGGTACTGAAAAATTTTAGGTCATATCTCAAGCCAGTGACCATGGATGTGAAATCCGGGATCCTCCTGTTTTTACATTTGTTCAGTTTGCATACTCTGCATTTTTGACATTTAAAGAAACCTTTTAGATCTTGGAAAAAAGATGGTTTCCTGGGCGGGTCGATCACATTAGGTGCCAAACTATGTCTAAGTGAAGGGACACCTCTGAACACAATGTGGGGTTTCTCAGGTAGCAAAGGGCCAAGTATCTTATCATTCCGCAGGACGTCCCAGTATTTATTCACAACGTTTTTGATCTGTCTGTGTTGTATAGAATACCCTGTGAAGAAAGACCACCTTGCATCATGTCTGTCAGTCTTAGGTTTGTCCACCAAAAGATCTGTGCGATCCATCTCTGTAACTGCCTGGATTTCTCTGTCTAAATCGTTGGTCTGGTATCCTTTCTCCAAGAAACATTTTTTTAGAATGTGAGCTTGCTCTCTGAAACTCTCTAAATTAGAGCAGTTCCTCCTTAATCTTATGAACTGACTTTTAGGAATGGACTTTAACCATGTTTTGTGGTGGCAGCTATCAGTTGTAATGAAACTGTTCCTATCGGTAGGTTTGAAAAAAGTCATAGTAGCAAACCTACCAGTGCTAATATTGATGTCCAAGTCCAAAAAGTGTATGTTGGTGGTACTGCTTTCTAGGGAGAGGGTAATCCCCTGTTATCATTAAGGATGGCAAAAAAGGTTTCCAGGGATTCCTGATCTCCCCGCCATAGGAGGAGGATGTCGTCTATATATCTGGCCCAAAAGACTAATTCAGGTCTACCAAGGGCGTAGACGACATCCTCCTCCCACTTAGCCATAAATAAATTGGCTAAGCTGGGGGCAAATTTAGCCCCCATCGCGACCCCTTTACATTGTGAGTAAAACTGGTCATTATGCCAAAAATAGTTGTGTTTTGTGGCAAAAATGACCAAGCTCAATATAAACTCTCTTTGTAGATCAGGTAAAGAGGCATCCTGTCTTAAATAGTGGTTAACCGCTTCAAGTCCCAATTCATGTGATATGCAAGTGTATAGTGAGGAGACATCCGCCGTGGCAATGATGTCACCCTCTTGTAATCTAATGGTCTCCAGTTTACGGATGGTGTCCTTTGTGTTTCTGAGATAAGATGGCATCTTGACAACGTGTGGCTGTAGATAGAAATCTATGTATTTCCCAATTCTTGAAGTAATGGAATCGATGCCACTAATAATAGGGCGACCTGGTGGGTGTTCAGCATTCTTATGAATTTTGGGCAGAAAATAGATAACCGGAATTCTAAGACACATAGGGACAAGAAATTGCTTTTCTTTCTTATTTAAGATACCGTTTTTGTGCCCCTTGTTAATGAGTTTGGTTAATTCACCTTTATATTTGTTTGTGGGGTTGGTAGGCAGTGGTTGGTATGTCTCTGGGTCATTGAGAATGTTTTCCATTTCAGCCATATAATCACTCTTATCCATGATCACTATGCCCCCACCCTTATCAGCAGGTCTGATAATCAGGTCCTTATTGTTGCACAAACTTTCTAGTCCTTTCATAAGAGAAGGTGGGGTGTAGCATTTTTTCACATTCATAGCTTCCAAATCACGTAGAACCAGATCTTTAAAAACATTAATGGAAGGGGCAATAGGGCCAGGGGGATTGAAAGTGGAGGGGTTCCTTAATCCTGTATGGACCCAAGAGTCATTAATTAAGGTAGACCTCATCGGGTTAGTGATGAGGTATCTTTGTATGTTTATTTTTCTGATAAACTTTGGCAAGTCTATGAAAGTGTCAAATGTATTGAGTTTTGGAAGAGCGAACTTGAGGCCCCTATTTAGAACATTAGTTTCATCCTGGGTGAGGATTTTCTTACTTAAATTGAAAATGCCAGTATTGGATGCTATGTTTGTACCCTTTTTTCCTCTCTGATGTTTCCGCCCCCCTCTAGTCCCTCTCTTGTGTCGGGGCCGCGTTTCTGTGAGGGATTGGCCATGGGAAAAACCCGTGGTGGTGGAGGGGGGGGGGGGGTAATTGGAGTTATACCGGAAGGGGGATTGGTTGAAATCGTGATGCCCTTCCTGGTAAGGAAAAAAACGGTCCTCATTATATAGAGGAGAATATCTATTAGAGGTTTCCAATGAGTAATGTGGAGTGGTGGGTGGTGGTTGGTATGACCTATTCATATGGGGTGGTTTGTAAGGCCTGGGTCGTCTGAACCCTTGGTCATATTGATATGGTTGAGAATTGTAGGCTTGGTGTGAAGAGGAGCCCCGACCTCTATGTGTATCCCCGGCACCCCAATTTCTGAAGGGTCTAGGGTACTGGTGATAAGAGGGAGAACGATAATCTGTAGATTCTTCTCGTTTGTGTGTGAAAAAAGGTTTGTACACCTGTCTGCCCCTGTTTTCACCATTTAGATGACCTGAGGGTTTAGGACCCTCACCTGGGCCTTGCCGACACTGGGAGTAATTATTATCCTCACTACTGACACCAGGTGGGGAAACTTCTTTCTTTTGCCATATAAATACATTAGATGTTTTGTAGTCTTCGATGTCCCTGGAATATTTTTTCTGTTTTTTGAGCTTTTGATCCTTGTCTTCCTTCTCAAGATGAGTCCTGAGATTGGACGACAGATTCAAATACTCAGCCGAACTCTTAAAGGGCAAGAGTTTGTCTTTAATTTCTTTAACCTCTTGGTCAATGACTGCTAATTTGGACCGCTTCCTGGAGTTAATGAACCCCAAGGACTTGAGTCCGGCCTCATTATAATATTTGAACCAGGATTCCAAGTCAACTTCCCCTGTTGGGGGTAGATTTCCCATCTAAGGCTCCCTGGAACCATATTCTCACTGATGTACTGATCCAAGAATGCTATATCCCATTGGAGGTGCAACTCTGTAACCATTAGATTTTTTTATCTGAGAAATAGACCCCCTATTTCGGTGTCTGTGTCAGTGGCCACAAACACTCCATCTGTATTCAGGGTTCTTGAGGCCCTATAGTCAAATACATCCATATTGTAAAACCTTTAAGGCTTAGAGTAGCTGCAGGGAAACAAGATCCAAAGATGAAGTATAAAAATTACACGATTGTGGCTCTTTCTGTCTCCTAATATCCTTGGTGAGTGTTGGAGAGATATCCGCCATCCTGGCCAGGGAGATCTGAGAGGATCCATCCAGAAGGCAGTTTTCCATAGCTGAGGGCACCTTCATCGTGACTACAGGAGCCGGAGTGGAGCTGACATCCAAAGGATTTGTCCCCTGCGTTTTGACTACCAGAATCTGGTAAGCATACATCTTATCCACTTTTGAGGATTTGTTGACCATCTGTTCATGTACCAGACCTGGATGTCTAATCATTGACTTTGTGCATTGGTCCCAAGGACATCATTTATATCAGCTGAACACAATATATGGGCTTTTGGCCCCCCCTGTGTTTTTTCTCTTTATCTTGGCGCTGTATTTATGTGATTTTACTAGGCAGAACAGGCAGTTCTAGCAGCAAAAAGAACAGCAACAGGCACAGCCCCTCCCAGGGGGCAGTCCCCACTGGCAGATAACCCCACACCCAGCTCTGCTAGCTCCAGTTTTTTTCTGCCTAGTGCAAGAAGTTAGACCTAGGCTCCCTGTTGGGATCTGTGGTACCTCTCTGGGCCTACAATCAAGCAGCCGTGCTGGGCAACAGGCTAGTTCTTGGATCCAGGTAGTCTCCCCAGCCGGCCATCACCCGTTAGACCGACTACTTCACGCTGGGTCGACCGTGACAGACCCTAACCGAACAGGGTGGCCTTGCGGGTTAAACGCCCCGCCATCGTACGTCCAGGGCCGACAGCTCCCTCCGGCCTAGCCGGGAGCGTGTAAGCTGTCTCGGGTGGGATCCCCCGCATGACTAGATGGGGTAAGTACGTTCCCCCCCGAGGGGGAGCTGGTAGGTCCCCCCTCCGGGGTGTAGCATAATGGGTTGTCTCCCCCCCCCTCCAGTACCCCGCTGTCGCACCCCCCTTCCCCTCCCTGGGGCTTCCAAGGTGTGATTTGGGTAATGGGACCTAGGTGGTCCCCCTCTGCCGCCCCCCACATGCCTCGTGCTCGGCGGTCGGTTCGTCTGCGGCCATTTTGCTGGGGTCCGGCTGCCATTTTCTTGTAGCCGGCTGCATTTAAAAGCATTTGGGATCGGTCGGCGGCCATTTTGGTGTAGCCGCGGCGCTGTTACATGGGGTTTAGGCCTCTAGTGTGCATGGGCGGCCATTTTCCTGTAGTTTCTACACATGGAAGGCCTGTGTGTTGCTGAGGGGCGGTCCTGGCCATTTCTGGCGCCGATTTGCCCCCCAGCAAATGTGACAAGCCTTGTGCAGCTGTAGGGTGGGGGGTGCAGTGGTCTCCTGGCAATGGGCCTCATTCTCTTGGCACTGCCAGGGTGGGTGACAGAATGGCAGCCGATGCGTGTGCTTCCCCACCGGACCTCTCGGTGTCTGCAGCCAGCACTTCAGGGGCCCGTCCCTTGTAGACGCCATGTCCACGGTCCTGGAGACGTTTGTCTCCCGGGTAGAGTCGCCGTTTATCCGCAGGGACACCAAAAAGCACCCCTTTGCCCCCCCTTCCTCGGGGGAGGACTCGGACCCCGAGGGGGGGCTCCTCCGTGGCGGGGACCCCCCTTGAACTGTCAGCGAGATCCCGGATGCTCCTGATAGCGGGGATGAGTCTGAGGTGTTCACTGCTGCGCACGAGAAGGCTCTTGTAGATGCTCTGATAACCTCCAGTGCGTGAGACTCTGCAACTGGAAGAAGCAGCGGGACCCTCTCGGAGGGTGCCCGTCCCCTTCGGGTCACATAGACCGGGCCCTGCGGCTAAGGTCTTTCCGTATGTGGATTTTGTGGATACATTTTTCTATAAGGACTGGGCTCGGCCTCAGAGCTCCCTCCCCATTCCGAAGCGTTTCGCTGTGCGTTATCCCTTTTTTGAGGATAAATTATTGCAGAAGTGGGCATCACCTCCCGTGGTTGATTCCCCCCCCCCCCCGTGTCCCGCCTGAGTAAGGCGACCACCATAACGGTGGAGGGCACGCCTTTAAGGACCTGGCTGACAGGAAGGCAGAGGCTTGCGTCAGATCCCTATTTGTTCTAACGGGGTCTGCCATTTGGCCCATTGTGGCTTCTGCGCTGGTGTTGCAAACGCTCACTGAGTGGGCGAAGCTGCTACACAGCGAGTTGTGCAAGACGCAGGCTTCTCCTGTGTGTGCATCTTGCAGACCAGAGGGTCCAGGGGGCTGTGCGATGCTGCTCTGGACGAGGCCCCCCTGATATCCAAGGCGTCTGCGGTCTCTGTAGTGGCTAGGCGGTGGCTTTGGCTGAAGTGCTGGTCCGCGGACCAGATTTCTAAGAAGGCCCTCGCGGACTTGCCTTTCCAGGGGGGGTGGCTCTTCTGTGACTCCTTGGACGAGATGATCAAAAATCTCACGGGAGGGAAGAGCACCTTCCTCCCGGAGACTAGGAGGAGTTCGTACCCTGTGGCCCCCGCGGGTGGACAGAAGCGTTCCTAGCCTCGTAAGCGCACCAAGCCAGAGGGCAAGGTCTCCTCCGCATGAAGGGTTGCCCCCACCCGGCGTTCAGGTGGGGGGACGTCTCCTGGGGTTCGCAGGCAGGTGGTCCTCCCGCATTTTGGACCGCTGGGTCCTTGAGGTGGTCTCCTAGGGGTACAGCATAGAATTTCGTTCCCGCCCCCCAGACAGGTTCTTCGCCTCCAACCTGCAGCTGCCTGCGGGCCCTGTTTGGGGCTGTGCAGGACCTGCTGGGTCAAGAGGTGATTGTTCCAGATCCACAGGCGGAACGTTCCAACCTTTTATTCCAACCTTTTCGTGGTTCTGAAGAAGGACGGAGTTCGTCCCATCCTGGACCTGAAGGACCTCAACAGGTTTGTGCGGCCTTGCAGGTTTTGCATTGAGTTGGTCCGCTCTGTGGCAGCGCCCTGCACCAGGGAGATTTCTTGGCCTCTCTCGACATCAAAGATGCGTACCTGCATGTCCCTATCTGCGCCCAGCACCTGCTCTTACTGCGATTTGCGGTCGGGGAAGAGCACTACCAGTTTGTGGCTCTCCCGTTTGGCCTGGACTCGGGTCTTCACCAAACTACTGGCCCCGGTTCTGGCTCTGCTGAGGCAGAGGGGCATCGCGGTGGTGGTGTACCTGGACGACCTGCGTGCGGAGTTGGCTCCAGCGCTCAGGGACGATGTGGTGATCACCCTGCACACTCTGCAGGAGTTCGGGTGGGTGATCAACCTCCCGAAGTCGGTTCTGAATCTGTCTCACCGCCTGGAGTATCTGGGGCTGGTCCTGGATGCAGCCCAGGCGAAGGTCTTCCTCCCACCAACCAAGCGACAGACACTTCAGTCGGCGGTTCGGTCTCTACTGTCCCAGAAATGGACCTCAATCCGTTTTGCATGCGGGTCTTGGGCCTCATGGTGGCCTTCTTCGAGGCAGTCCCTTATGCTCAGTGTCACACCCGCGTTTTGCAACGGGAAATTCTCCTGAGATGGGACAGGTCCCCATCTTCACTGGATCGGGTGATCAAGTTGGATCACCAGATGAGGGCATCGCTGCTCTGGTGGCTGCGGGCCCCGGCTCTTTGGTCGGGGAAGTCCTTTCTCCCCCTTCACTGGACAGTGATCCCGACAGACACCAGCCTGACAGGCTAGGGCGGAGTCCTGGGGCTGTTCTTGGCCCAAGGACGGTGGTCTCAAGAGGAGTCTCTTCTCCCGATCAATGTCCTGGAATTGTGGGCGATTTAGTGCTGCCTCTCCCATTGGACGCCGAGACTACACGGGTGCCCTGTCCGGCTGTGGCATACATGAACCACCAGGGCGGGACGAGCAGCTCGGTGGCCGCGGAGGTGACTCCCATCCTGTGCTGGGCAGAAAGCCATGTTCCGGCAATTTCTGCCGTCCACATACCGGGCGTAGAAAATTGGCAGGCGGACTATCTCAGTCGTCAGGGCCTGGACAAGGGAGAGTGGTCCCTACACTCGGATGTGTTTCATCAGATTTGTCTGAGATGGAGTGTTCCAGACGTAGACTTTGTTGGCGCCCCGCCTCAATCGGAAGGTGCAGACCTTTGTGAGCAGGACAAGGGACCCCTATGCCTTTCCTCCTCTCAAACTGCTTCTGCGCAGAATAGAATTGAGGGTATTCCGACCGTTCTGGTAGCTCCAGATTGGCCAAGGCGTCCTTGATACACAGACGTAGTACGGCTGGTGGTGGACGTTCCCTGGTGGCTCCCGCTTCGCGAGGACCTTCTGTCCCAGGGGCCCATCTTGCACCCTGCTTTACCCTCTCTGGCTTTAACGGCCTGGTTATTGAATCCCAGGTGTTGAGGGAACGAGGGGTTTCGAACTCAGTGATTCCTACCATGTTGAAGGCACGTAAGGCCACCTCACGTAAGAGTTACCACCGCACCTGGAAGGCTTACATTGCCTGGTGCGAAGCCGGGGGGTGGAACCCTCGTTCTTTCTCTGTGTCTCGAGTTCTGGCCTTCCTACAGAAGGGCCTCGACCAGAAACTGGCGTTGAGCACTATCAAGGGTCAGGTTTCTGCTCTGGCGATCTTTTTTCAGCGTCCTTTGGCGACGCATTCATTGATCCGTACTTTCATGCAGGGGGTTCGACATGTCGCCCCCCAGGTACGGTCGCCTTTGGCACCATGGGACCTCAATTTGGTCCTCTCGGTACTTCAGAAGCCGCCCTTTGAAAATATCACGGGAATCTCTCTGCATTTGCTTTCACAGAAAGTGGCTTTTCTGGTGGCTATCATATCCGCTCTGCGGGTGTCTGAGTTGGTGGCTCTGTCTTGTAGGTCTCCTTATCTGGTCCTACATAAGGATAAGGCGGTCTTGCGCCCGTCTCCTTTTTTGCCGAGGGTGGTGTCCTCTTTCCACATCAATGAGAACATTTTCCTTCCTTCCTTCGCTATGCCCCACGCCCGTCTCACCCTAAGGAGGTTGTTTTGCATTCCCTGGATGTTGTTCGGGCCCTGCGGGTGTATCTGGCGACTATGGCCTCCTTTCGGAGGTCGGATGCTCTTTGTCGTGGTGGATGGTCCACGCAAAGGTTTGGCGGCCTTATCGCCACTTTCTGACGTTGGATTAGACAGGCGGTGACCCGAGCCTATGCTGTTCGGCGTCTGGAGCCTCCTTTTCCGGCTACGGCTCATTCTACCAGGGCGATTAGCACTTCCTGGGCTTTCCGACATCAGGCGTCTGTGTCTCAAGTGTGCAAGGCGGCTACTTGGACCTCTGTGCACACTTTCTCAAAGTTTTACAAAGTTGATGTTTTAGCATCCTCGGATGCTGCGTTTGGCTGCAAAGTTTTGCAGGCGGCCATGTGAGACACGTCTGGTTCCTCACTGAGGGTTCGGTTGGGTGTAGTTCTGTTGTTGTTCTGTTACCCCCCCCCTCACTCTCATATTTGGCACTGCTTTTGGACGTCCCACTTAGTCCTAAGAATCGCTGTGCCTGTCGACGAACGAAAGAGAAAACGGGATTTTTTGACTTGCTGTAAAATCCCTTTCTCTGAGTTCGTTGACAGGCACAGCACCCACACCTCTGGATGTTGCACTGCTTGTTACAAACTGAGCTAACAGAGCTGGGTGTGGGGTTGTCTGCCAGTGGGGACTGCCCCTTGGAAGGGGCTGTGCCTGTTACTGTTCTTTTTGCTGTTAGAACTGCCTGTTCTGCCTAGTAAACTCCTAAAGAGGGCAGTATAACCCACTTAGTCCTAAGAATCGCTGTGCCTGTCGACGAACTCAGAGAAAGGGTTTTTACGCTAAGTCAAAAAATCCCGCGTGGTTTTTTTTTGTGTCCCCCCCCCCTTTGGCCCGTTGTGCTGCAAATTAGGCCAATTTATGCATTTGAAGGGGCGAGATCCGACTTGCGGGGTGACAGTGCGACTTCTGTGAGGACCCATACACACCTAAAACGCTGCTCTCTGCAGCTCAAATGGCCAAGGAGCAAAATACCATTTATTTCAATGGCTCCTGTTAACATGTGAGCGTTATGTCACCTGAAGCTCAAAAGTACAAGCTTCTTTTTAGGCAGATTACAGGCTTTTTACATCGGTGACCATTTTACCTGTACAAAATTGTGTGACTTTCTGCCTGAAACAGAACGCTCAGGTGTTAATGCAGCCTAATAGAAGCCAATGCAAGTCACCCAGGAGCCTTTTTCTAAGTCGGAGCGACTTGAGTCGCTCCTATTAGAAAAAAGGCAAGAATCTGGGTAGCCTGCCAATGCTGATAAAAGAACCAGAGATGCAATGTTTTTATACTTGTCAAAGGCATGAACTCTTGTGTGTCGAAGAGCTCAGTTTAACCATTTAAAGGCAATCTTTTTTGACATTTGTTGCTTACAAGTAAAAAAATCAGTATTTTCTGCTATAAAATCACTTAGAACACCCAAACATATATTTTATGTATATAATTTTTTTCTTTCTGCTGAGACCCAAGAGAATACAATGGCGGTTGTTGCAATATTTTATGTCACACGGTGTTTGCGCAGCGGTCCTTCAAACATAATTTCTTTGTAAAAAAATACGCTTTACTGTTTATTTTTGTTTAATTAATTAAACGTAGCCCTTATACATACAAGTGCACTGATTGAAGGCTTGTGGTGGTTAGGCACTTACCCCCCCCCCCCCCATTCCTGCCCAGACCAATTTTCAGCTTTCAGCGCTTTTGCACTTTGACATTTGCGCGGTCATGCTACACTGTACCCAAACAAAATTTTTATCGTTTTGTTCCCACAAATAGAGCTTTATTTTGGTGGTATTTGAGCACCTCCTATGGTTTTTATTTTTTGTGCTACAAATAAAACTTGAAAATTAAAAAAAAAAAAAAAATTCTGTTTCTGTCACAACTTTGTAAAGTACATTTTCTCCATCACTGATGGGCACTGATGAGGCACTTATATTGGGCACTCATAGGTGGCACTGATAGAGGGCACTGTAAGGTTGTCATTCCCTGGTGGTCTAGGGTGGCATCTGAAATTGGCACGGAGTGCCATGCATGTTGGGCATTGTGCCCCTTACCTGGTGGTCTTGGGTGGGCCCTGGACGGGCTCCGTGATGGTCATGAATGGCGATCCTAGGGGGGCTGCGCTGATAATCAGCACAGACCCCTGCTGTCAGGAGAGCCACCTATCGGCTCTCTTCTACTTGCGTCTGCAGACACAAGTAGAGGAAAAGCCGATAAACGACTCTTCCTGTTTACACTGTGACCAGCCGTGATTGGTCACGGCTGATCACGTGGTAAAGGGCTTCCTAGATCGGTAGTCAGACTGACACACCGTGCCACTGATAGCCACTTGTGGGTTATCCTGAAAGACATCAGTAGACGTCCAGTCAGGATAAGGAAGTGGTTAATAAATGGTTAATTTAACCACTTCAATACCAGGCACTTACACCCCCCCCCCCCTCCCGCCAAGACCATTTTTCAGCTTTCAGTGCTGTCGCATTTTGAATGACAATAGCGCGGTCATGCGACTGTGTACCCAAACAGGATTTTTATAATTTTGTCCTCACAAATAGCTTTCTTTTGGTGGTATTTGATCACCTCTGGGTTATTTTTTTGCGCTAAAAATAAAAAAAGACTGAAAAGTTTTTCTGCTTGTCACATCTTTTTAAATATGTACATTTTCTCCATCACTGATGGGCACTGATGAGGCAGTACTGATTGGCACTGATGATGAGGCACTTACATGCAGCACTGATAGAGGGCACTATGGTGTGCATTCCCTGGTGGTCCTCGGTGGCATATGAAATAGGCAAAATAAAGTGCTTCTGGGTGCAGGCACACACCACCACCAGGCAATATATTGCGCTCACCTCCAGGTCGTTCACCAGGCAATATATTGCGCTCACCTCCAGGAACGACCCTCAATGGATCAAGTCGCACAGTCCCCACTGGGGTACCGTCCTGGAGGTGAACGCAATATATTGCCTGGTGGTGGTGTGTGCCTGCACCCAGAAGCACTTTATTTTGCAAGAAGGAGCACCTATTTGGGCACTTATGATTGCAGTGGCACTTTGTGTGTGTATTTTGCACTAATATTGTTCCATGTAGGAGCAAGCATTATAAACACTACTGGATCAGCATTTTTCAGTGGCACTTTATGAACTTCATTCACTTTTTTATCATATTTGTTGCACAGGTTTTTATTGTTATAGCTTCATGTTATGAATCCCCTTATGACTGTGTTTGATACCGGATTCTAACCACTAGGTGGCATTATTAATTCATACTTTTTACACACAGTTTGGCGTTTATGCAAATTCATGATGTATAAACTAGCTTATGCTGCACTTTAGTCACAAGGGGGCACTGTGCTATCAATTAATTTTTTCACATATCATTAATTATTTTATTTACTTGGAGTAGATTGCGCCTCACTACCGTTACATTTATATCTGCATGTAGTATTAGGGATACTATTTAAGTGGCGGGCGGCAATCCCCTATTTATTTATTTATTATTACTAGTAGCGCTGTTTTATTTGTGAACATTTGGTCTTAGTCATCCCAACTTTTACTGCTGCTACTATGGACATTTTTGGTTTTATAGACAACAGAAACCTCAATCTAGATGAGATTTTTACTGAGCAGAGTGAACCTAATGGGGACTTAGAACAAACCCATGAAGAAACTAGGTAGGCTATTGGAGAAAAAGGTGTCCACTTGGTGGGATGTTGTCACCTTTGATAGGTATCTCAGGGTTGACATCATACCCAGAAAACTGAGATGGGACGTACCCATCAATGATGGACTATTGGATGAGGAATCAGTGAGAGATTGGGAGGAGTTTTTTAACCTCAAAGGTAAAGAATTGATTCAATTCTTACTGAAAAGGAAACAGAGAAAAATGAGGACACTCGATGACGAGACCAAAATCCACAGGGACCGAGTAGAACCCTTTAAGGATACACCTGAATACAAAAAATGTCCATAGACATAAACAAAAATGTAGATAAAACTGATTCAGACACTAAGAAAAGGAACGGGGGCAAGTATCAGAGGATTTGAAGGATTTTAGTCATAAGCAAATATACAAGTGGCAGATCAAACTTAACCTCTACAGGTCCGCGCTATTGACAAAAGACGTCAACAGCGCGGACCTGAAAATCCGGGGGGACGTCCATGGACGTCCGCCCCTTTACACGCCCCCTGCGCGCTCGCACATTTCCCCGCCTGCAGGTACCTGCAGGGGGGCCTAAAAGTCCAGGCGCGAC
>BLSH010072678.1:51235-65121 GCA_018402905.1 Glandirana rugosa | reverse complement strand
TACACATCTAAAAAAAAACCTCATCTCTTCAGCACACCTGCAAGTAAATGATAAAGGTTGTTTAAGTGGAGTCTTTTCTTTTAACAGGTCTGGAGAATTGCAGGTAAGTCCTGGTTCACACTGCTGCACTGTGCAAGATTGTGTCTGATTCACACCGCAGTACAAGTCACATGCGCTGTCCATGCGATGCGATTTCAACCATACAGATAGTATGGCTGAATTTGCATTGCATTCGGACCAAACTCGCACAGGGCCCTTTTTTTTTTTTTTTTTGGTCTGCACCAGAATTGGATTGCATGGGTGTTCAAGCCCTTGCGATCCGATTAATGTCCGAACTGTTAGTTTGCACTGTGATATGTGAGCTGAAATGGGGGTGTCAATAACAATGTATTGACACTCCCAGCAGGTCACACATGGCAGTGTGAAATGCGATGCAGGAACCTGCAGTGGATTTGCAGGGTTCCCGCATTGCACAAGTGTGACCCAGCACTCCTAATGAATTTAGCTGGTGGATAGGCAGTGTTGTACATCTCAAACTGAGCCTTTGTCTGTCATTCACCTACCTATTACTAAAAAAAATTGTGATTGTGATCAAACATTTGCAAGCAAGTGTGGCTTTGTCCTCCGACCCGGGAATGTCATTGTGTTCACCCGGAAGTGCCTTTGCTGGTCAGGATCTCTATATAAGTGAATATAGCAAGGTTCCATTTCAGCAAAGAGGAGGCGGCTACTCATTTGACGGGTAAGTGTAGGAAATATACTTGTGCTTATGCCGTGTGGGGGAGGATGTGGTAGCTATATTTGGTGGGGATGGGGTTAATTTATTTGTTCATGTAGGATCACCACACATTCACTTCCTGCCAGGGCAGCCATCAGAAATTTTGGGGCCTCTTAAACCGCTTTAGACCTGCCCCCCCTTCTGACCACCAACATTCCACAGGGCCTTCCCACTGGTCCATTCCACCACATCCGCCCACTGGCCAGAGGTGTACACATAACGCAGCCCCAGTAGGAATTATACACCATGTCACACTTACCGGGTGTAGCCTGCCAAGCATGACTCATTCAAGTGCAATGCACGCTAGTGTGGTATCCAAGGGGTTAAAAAAACAGTGCACAGGCAGCACAGCCTCACCGAATGCTTGCAATAAGACCTCGTGCCAAACTATAGGTGCTAGAGCTCTCTCTCCATGTGACCCAAGTTTGGTATTTTTATCGCCTGTGGTTCAGGAGAACAGTGTCCCCAAACTGGGTGCCCCCCCCCATAGACTCCTATGTTAAGTCCGAAGTTCACCTGACAATTGCCGGTCAATGACGGATCAATTTGAGGACCTTGTACGACCGAACCATAGATGCCAGAGATCCCAAAACTGGCCCAGTTGTTGCCCAGGGAGCGCTCTCTATGTGACTAAAATTTGGTATTTTTATTGGCTAAGGTTTGGGAGAACAGTGTCCCCAAACTGGGTGTCCCCCTCCCATAGACTCCAATGTTAAAGACTGCTAAAGTCTTTGTTGTAAGGGCCCTTGAGACACTGGGGCCCCTTACTACAGTACTGCCTGTACCCCCCTGATGGCGGCCCTGTTTAATGCTCATGCGCACACATCACTTTCTGGTTACAGGCACATTACACTTCCTGCATGTATTCTGTAAATCAGTAAGGAGTATATGTGTGTATATAAATATGAGACAGCTGCTTTTATATTATATATATATATATATATATATATATATATCCAAGAGAGTTGCTTATATACACTCCTTTTACACTTGACCGACTTTTTCTGAAACTATTCATATCTGTGCTACTTTGTGTTTCCTCTGGACAGTGGGTAACGTTCCTGGAACCCGACTCCTCTGGTCTCATGAGCTGGGCTCTTGAGGGTATCAGGGGCACTCTTATGATCCTACCTATTTTTTCCTCCAGCCCAGTGCGGTCCTCTACCAGAGGGTAGGAGGAGACTGCAGCTGCCTTGGGCCTTGGTGCCTGGGGAGTGCCAGTACCGCCATGGGGTCGGGTCCCGAATCGCACTGGCCACATGGCCTATAACGGCGTCCATCTCTGCAGGCCAGCCAGGCTATGCGTGCAGGAAGCCGGGAGCGTGTGTGTGTGTGTGTGGGGGGGGGGGGGGGCGTGCACAGCCTATGCATTCCAAGCTGACCTGAAGGAAGTGCCAGAGGGTCATTTCCGGGGCTGCCGATGTCATCAGTGGGCACCAGAGATGCTGATTCCTGTCTCCTTAAAGGCGCGGACAGGGCACCCTGGGCGGCTGGTGCTTGATGGAGAATCCAGCAGAGGCTGTGAAACACCACAAGGACTACATAGATCTGGCAGGGGAGGCAGGTCCTGGCACCAGTACCGCTCAGGTAAGCTGGGATTTCTGTATGTGTCACTGTGCTGATCCTGGGGGGGGTTTTTCCTTGTACCTTGGGGGAGTAGGTGAAGGGCGCACCATTCTTTTTCTCCTGCACAGAGGTATTATGGAGTATGGTAATGGCACATTTTGCAGTCTGGTTTCATTTGCTTTGTGTTGCAGGCTAAGATTCAGGACAAAGCCTAGGCGCAGCCACCTAAAAGAAAGTGTGCAGTATGCATGGGCAAACTAAGTTCTTCATGGACTAAGGCAGCCTGCCAAACATGTATTGCCAGCTTAGTTAAAGATGATCCTGCAGTGTCATGTCAGAAGATGCTGTTCTCTGTTAGAGATGCTTTTAGCTTGTTTAAATCTCTAATTGCCAAGTTTCAGGTTCCCTCACAGGGTCCATCTTCTGTAAGTACCTCGGCTGTCTCAGGGGCTCCTCAGAAAGCGAGGAGTCTGAGGAAGAGGATAGATCTCCCCGGTCTTCCCAGGAAGAATCAGGGTCAGATGCAGAACCTAGAGATAGGGAATCCAAAGGCGCAAGGTACAAGCTGTCCCTAGACGAAGTAGATGACTTGTTAAAAGCAATCTACACTACCCTGGATATGGAGGAGAAAAAAAGTTCAGATGTCTAAGCATGACCTCATGTACGAGGGAATGCATAAGAAAAAAGCTAAGGTTTTTCCAGTGCATAGTTCCCTTCTGGATACAATCAAGTTAGAGTGAGAAAATCTTGAGAGAAAACAGTTCTTTTCGTGCAACCTTAATAACCACTTCAGCCCCTGAAGGATTTCCGGCTTTAGGACCGGAGCCCTTTTTGCGATTCGGCGCTGCGTCGCTTTAACTGACAATTGCGCGGTCGTGCGACGTTGTACCCAAACAAAATTTGCGTCCTTTTTTCCCCACAAATAGAGCTTTCTTTTGGTGGTATTTGATCACCGCTGCGTCATTTCTGATTGCCGCTATAAACAAAAGAATAGCAACAATTTTGCAAAAAAAACCCAAATTTCTTACTTTTTCCTAAAATACAAATCCAAAAAAAAAATATAAAAAAACATTTTTTTTCACCGTTTTTGGCCGATTTATATTCTTCTTCATATTTGCGATAAAAAAATCGCAATCGACGTTTATTGATTGGTTTGCGCAAAAGTGGTCGCGTTTACGGATGATGAGAATTAATTTTTGGGGTTTTTATTTGTTTTTTATTTTTTACTAGTAATGGCGGCGATCTGCGATTTTTAGCGGTACTGCGATATTTCAGCGGACATGTCGGACCATTTTGACACTTTTTTGGGACCATTGGCATTTATACAGCGATCAGTGCTATAAAAATGCACTGATTACTGTGTAAATGCCATTGGCAGTGAAGGGGTTAACCTGCAGGGGGCGCTCTAAGGGTTAACTATGTTCCCTGGGCGTGTTCTAACTGTATGGGGGCTGCCCTAGCAGGGGAAGGGAAGTGGTCACAGCCTTCACGTACAGGAAGGCTGTGATCACAGACCTTCCCCCTCACACAGAGCGGAGGTCCGTGTTTACATACACGGACCTCCGCTCCGGGGGGGGCCATCGCGGGTAGCCGGCGGCAATCGAAGCCGCCGCACCCGCTCCCTGGCCCTCCCCGAACACAGTGAGCGCGCGGGCGCGCCTCCGGCGGCGAGCGCACGCTCACTAAACTCGTTCCCGTAGCCGCCGTCGTATGACGGCGTTTTGCGGGAACGAGCCACTTTGCTGCCGTCAGATGCTGATCGGCGGTCGGCAAGTGGTTAAAAGAAGGTTTCCGTTTGAGGAAGACACTTCACAGCCTTGGAACAAGCACTCAATTAGACGCGCCTCTGTCGAAGATCTCCAAAAATTCGGACCTGGCGTTTGATAATATGGAAACGCTCAGGGATCCTATGGATAAGAGAGGAGATATTCTGTTGCGTAGGGCTTGGGACTCCTCTATTGTGAATCTTAAGCCAGCTTTAACATCAACTTGTGTGGCCAGAAACCTAGAAGTTTGGTTAGCGAATATACAAATGCACCTGATGGTTGGGACATCTAGGGAACAGATACTAAAATCCCTCCCACTCCTCTTTAAAGCCATGGGATTCCTGGCAGATTTATCAGCGGAAGCGGTCAGAATGGTGGCTAGGACCTCGGCCTTGGTTAACTGGTCGGGTGATGCTTCCTCTAACTTGTGCCGTATGTGGTCTTCCTTTTTCAGGCGACCACCTCTTTGGTCTAGGATTACAGGAAGCATTGGAGAACACGGCCGACAGGAAGAAGGCCTTCCCCGACAAAAAGAAAAAACCTGGGGGGGCGTGGCCCAGCAGGGCATGTGAGCAGTCGCTTCCTCATAGAGCTCCCGCACATTACCCTGAAACGATCCGTTTTCCAACACTGCAGAAGGCTCGTTTTGACCCCTGTACCACTTACTATACCTGTGGAGTTGCTTCTGTGGGGGAAGATATAATTTTCTTCAGGCTGGCTGACATGATGACCTGGGCAAGCAAAGGAGACTGTCCACGGCCTGAGATCTAACATGGCGCGGCGGCGGCCCTGCCACAACGCACTAAAGGCCAGGACAAAACGAAAGACGGCAGCTGCAAGACACCAAAGCCACCAAGGACCAGGTGGGAATATAGTGGGGACTGAGGACACAGACGAGGTGGAAGGAGAACAACCAACTCTGGCTGATATTCTGAGAGCTGTTAACAAGTGTACTGCCTCAGTAAATACATTACAAGCTTGCTTTGGGGGCCTAAAAGAAGAAGTCAGTCTCATAAGACAGGATCTTCAAAAAATTTGAGAACACACAACGGCTGCCAAGAGTAGAATCAGTGACACGGAAGACAAACTTCCCACTATCATTAGGGGTACACAAGCTAATACCCGCCAAACCAAAGCTAATGCCATGAGAGCGGAAGATTTCAAAAACCGTCTTAGACGGAATAATGTCCGCATAGTAGGATTACCCGAAGAAGTGGAGGGCCGTGACCCCACCGAATTTGTGGAGAAATGGCTGGTAGAGATCTTTGCAAAAGACGCTTTCATTCATTTATACACGGTGGAGAGAGCTCACAGAGTTCCCACGAGGCCATTACAGGCTACCCACCCCTGCCAATCTTAGCAAGGCATTGAATTACAGACAGGGAGATTGTATTGAAACTGGCCAGAGAAAAGCAGAATATCCAGTAAGGGTCTCCTTCTATCCAGATTTTTCTGCAGGGGTGCAAAAACAGAGGGCCTGCTTTACTGAAGTTAAGAAATGCCTCCAAAAATTGCAAGCCTCATATGCTATGTTGTACCCAGCCAAGCTTTGAGTCATCGCAGAGGGTCAGACCCATTATTTTGAAACAGCCGCAGCAGCATCTGCTTGGCTAGATGCACATGAGCAACATCGGAGACGAGCCCGGAGACCTGTGGCTGCAGAGGACTGATGACAGGATACCTAGGTGAGAGATATGGCGCAACACACCAAACAGGCATGAGGCCTATACACTTATAAGCGCAACACTGGAAATTTACAATGCTAAGCAATTAAATGCAATGCGAGTTCAGAACTGAGTTTTTTGTTACCCTAGATTGTTACTCCCTTGTTTACATAGCCTGGTCACCTTTACTGAAGGAATGACTAATGAGGGATGGGACCAGCTACTCTACAGGAGGAGGAAGAGAAATGATTCTTGCTTATGGCTTCGCATGATTGCCTCTTTGAAACCTGAGTACTATGGATCATTCAGGACCATATAGCAAGCGTTTCTATGGCAATCTCTGTTTCTAGTTATTCTTTATTGTTTTTCACTGGCACCGTTGTGCCTTTCAGCCAAATACTGTCATTCTGCCTTAATCCATGAAGCAGCATCAGCTATTACTCCTGTCCACTGGGGGGCACTGCTCTCTAACAAACTGTTCAAGTCTGGAACATTTTGGTTTGACCCGGAACAGATCGTAACAGGGGGATTTCAGAACCTCTGTGACTTATCTGAGTCCCATCACAGGAACTATCCTACACTAATCATGACCACCCCAACTAACTGATGGCGGTACCGGCATTATCTTGGAATATTAGGAGAGTTCATGACCCCTTAAAACGTACTATGGTATTTACCTCACTGCGCAAATACCTGCCTGCTATATGTGCCCTACAGGAGACCCATCTCACAAGTGAAACAAAGCCTTGGATTATGAAGAATATGACTCTTTGATAGATGTTGAAGGGAGATATGTCTTTCTGCACTGTAGGTTTATTCTTTGAAATGTATACTTTCTTTTTTCTACATCCCACCCCCCCATGGCAGCCACTCGCTCCGGAGGCTGCTGGAGTACCAGTTGAGATACCCAGACGTACCCTTGTTTGCGATGGGGGATTTCAATTGATATTTAGAACCAGTACTAGATAAACATGCCCCTTCAACAGCTGGGGGGATGACCCGTAGAACTGGCTTGTTAAAGTTTATTGAGGAGGTGGGCTGGATTTACCCCTGGAGGAACAGACACCCCAATACACGGCAATTCTCTTGCTTCTCTAAAACACATTCATCCCTATCCTGCATTGACCTATGCCTGTGCTTCACGCCAGTGGACAGATACATAGCAGGGGTAGAATATGCTGTACACAGCATCTCAGACCACTCGCCCTCACTCACACAATTAGAGGTTCGTCTTCCATCGACCTTGAAAAAGGCCGCATGGAAACTAAATGCATTTTGGCTCCAGCTTTTCCCTTCACATGCGCCTATAGTCTTAAAAATAACGGAATTCTTGAACAGGCACACTGGGGTGATGGACATGTCCCTCAGAAGGGCTTTAAAATTCTCCCACGCGTGGGATATTTTTCACACAGAAATTGAAGAGATCCACTGGTGCTCAGAGGGAGGGGCTAGAAAAAAATTGTACATGATCTGGAAGCTGAGTTTGTTAACTATCCAACTGATGACAGCAGGGAGGCGTGGATCTCTGCTCAGATGGTTTTGGATAAAGTCCTTGCCTCTGCGGCAGATAAAAAAATGCTTCTTTAACAGATTTGCATACTATGAGGAGGGGGAGCATACCGGTCGCCTGCTAGCAAAAATTGCCCACTCCCAGCAATCCTCTCCATCTATTGGGGCCTTGAAACTCCTGACGGGTGAGATAGCAAACTTGCCTGATGAGGTAATGTCCGTATTGACAAATGATTATTCCACCCTAAACTATTCCACTGAATCCCTGTATGACTATTTGGGGAAAATGAATCTTCCTTGCTTATCTGTAGTGTTTAAAAGTCAACTGGATGCCCCTCTAACTCTTAACGAAGTGCAGAGAGTGATTGGTCTGTTCCCTAACTCAAAGGCCCCGGGAGCTGATGGGTTACCAATAGAGGTCTATAAGCAATAAGCAATACATGGATCAAATATTACCCAAGCTGCTAATGGTGTCTAATGACGCTAGAAAATCAGGAAGACTGCCCATCTCCATGACGAAGGCTAATATAGTGTTAATGTTAAAACCAGATAAGTACTCTCTAGATCCAGGTTCATAAAGACCAGGGATATGCAATTAGCGGACCTCCAGCTGTTGCAAAACTACAAGTCCCATCATGCCTCTGCCTCTGGGTTTCATGCTTGTGGCTATCAGAGTCTTGCTATGTCTCATGGGATTTGTAGTTCTGCAACATCTGGAGGTACGCTAATTGCATATCCCTGATATAGACCGATATCACTCTTACAGACCGATGTAAAGATATTGGCTAAGGTATTGGCCTTGCGACTCAATGCTGTTATCTCATCCATTATACACCCTGATCAGGTGGGATTTATGCCTCAAAAATCCACAGTCATAAAATTAAGAAGGATGTTTCTCAATATCCAGACACCATCAGACTATATGGGTGATAGAGCATTACTTTCCTTAGATGCCCACAAGGCCTTTGACAGCATTGAATGGGACTATTTATGGGCGGTCATGCAGAAGTTTGGCTTTGGGGAAGGCTTTATCTCCTGGGTTAAACTCTTAACTGTAGCGGCCATAAGAGAGGCGGGGAAAATATCCCCTGACTTCAAAATGTATAGGGGTACATGGCAAGGGTGCCCATTGTCCCCTCTCCTGTTTACCCTGGCCATAGAGCCCTTCTCTGCTGTGATTATGGCGAATGCAGCTATTAAGGAATTTATATATGGGACCATCCATGAAAAGGTGATGATGTATGCCGATGACACCATGCTTTTTCTGGGAGATACCAATACATACTTAGCAGAGGAGAGTCATAGGAGAATTTGGGAAGTATTCGGGACTTATTATTAACTGGTCCAAGTCTTCCTTGATGCCTCTGGATGGACAGATAGACCCGCAGACGAAACAAATACAGCAGATACTGATTTCCACTCAAATCAAATACCTGGGCATATGGGTTACCCCCTCTCCCCGAGATTACATTTCCCTTAATCTTACACATTTGCTGAATGGATCCTGGGATAGGATTGGGCTCTGGATGAGATTAAAACTTTCTCCAGTTGGCAGGATAAATCTCATAAAAATGATCATAATGCCTCAACTGCTGTATGTTCTGCTTAATACCCCGGTCATCATCCCTCTTAAAAAATTTTGCGTTATAAACTCTCTTTTCAGGTCACTAATATGGTCAGCCAAATTGGCCAGGATAAAGCTTGAACAGCTCCAGCGTCCTAAGTAGACAAAGGCCTTGCACTCCCCAACCCATGGGTATATTACCTAGCTTCAGAGTTACAACATTTGGCAAGGACCGTTAACCCCAACACTGACTGTGCCTTGAATCTTAGAGATTCGACCGCGCAGCTCCTTAAACAATCGGTGGGTATGGAGGTGGTGGAGGGACTGGAGGCAATGTAATTCGGTAAACCAAACAAACTCTACCCAACTTATGTTTTAATGCAAAAAGTGTGGGCCAAAACTAGGATGCTACAGAAGATAGCAGGGTTCACTAGGTTTAGCCGAATCTGGGATAATGAACAATATCAGGAACTGGCGAAGCTAAAGTGCAAAGCTATATGGAAATGTTATGGCATTACACACATAAATATTTTCTCAGAAGGGAGACAGATGTTTTTTGGATCTTCAGTCTGCCTTTTCGCTCCCATCAACTATGTACTTTTACTACCTACAGCTCAAACATGCGGTTAAAGCACAACAGGAGGTGGAGGTGTGGACAATGGACCAGACCCCTATATTTAACTTTATGTACGGGATTACCACATACAAGGGGTTTATATCCTCAAGCTATGCGATGCTTTTGAATCTTGTTCTGCCGGAATCCAACTTTAAAGCGATAGCGCAGTGGGAGGAGGATGTGGGCGTTTTCGAAGAGGATCAATGGGAAGAGGTCTTGCTGACAGTCACACAGTGTTCGCTGAATGTGGCCCAACATCTTTCACAACTGTATATTGTTCTGAGGGTTCTTTATACACCTGTCAAGCTGGCCAGAATGGGTCTACAAACAATACCCTCCTGTACTAGATGCTCTAGAGATCATGGGGACTTGATTCACATGCTGTGGAGGTGTCCCAAGCTCCACAGATACTGGATGTCTGTTATTAATACTCTTAATCAAGTATTTCAGATAGCACTTCCTTAGGATCCCAAATGCTGTATATTAGGGATAGTAGATGTTCTGCAGGTAGAGGAGATCCCTAGACAGGCTATAGGGAGAGCACTTTTTCAGGCCAGATTGTTAATATTAAAACACTGGAAGTCGACTGAACCCCCTCCAGTTAAAGAATGGCTGAACAAGATGGGTGACACTCATAGATTAGAGAAACTTATAGATCAGCACAGGGGAACCGGTGGCAAATTTGAGAGGCTATGGGCGCTGTGGTTACATGTGTCCCGGCGGATCTGATCATGGACAGGCTACTCTTGTAGGAAACATAATAGGCTCAAGTAGAAGTAAAACACCTGGATGGCATAGGGGTTGTAGTCACAGTAAGGGTGAACTGTCAATCTGTTATTCCGGAATGAACTTTTGTGCCTTCATGAGATGTGATGACATAAACTATGTATGTTCATGATATAGATTCTTATATGAAACTAATGTGGATTCATGCTGGATGATGCAATGCTTTATGGATGTAAACTGTATGCCTTTGTGGATTAATAAAAGCCTTTTTGTTGAGAAAAAAAAAAAAGAAAAAACCTGCAGCTAGAAAGTTTTTTCCTGGCCAAGGCAGGCAGCAGGATATGGGTGAAAAAGTCAGTAGGCCCAAAAAGCATTGGACCCTCCTCAGCAACCTGCCAAGCTGCAATGACTGATGATTGAGGGCCTTCACCCACAATGGACAGAGGCTACCTCGAGTCCTTTCATCAGGGATTTAGTGGGCAACGGATATAGGCTGGAGGTTTTGTCTCATCCTCTAGAAAGGATGTTGGTCACTGTCCCTCCCAGGGATTGGGTGAAGGCTACGGCCCTGGGTCTCCTGATTGGGGATTTAGTGGATCAGAGGGTTCTGATCCAGGATCCCTGGAAAGAACGGGGACAATGCTTTTATACTCATGTTTTCGTAGTAAGAAAACCGGGAAAATATCGGCTTATTCTGAATCTTCGGTCTCTGAACAATGATCAGATACAAAAATGTCAGAATGGAAACAATCAGGGAGCTGCTTTTTCCAAACTGCTTCATGGCAACTTTGGACCTGAGAGATGCATATCTGCATATCCTTATCCACTCAGCTTACCAGAAGTTCCTGAAGCTAGCAGTCAGGATGGGACCAGAGGTCAAACAATTTCAGCTTCAAGCCCTCCTTTTCAGGTTGCCTTCAGCCCCAAGGATCTTTACAAAGGTGCTTGGGGAAGCACTGGCACCACTGAGGCTGAAAGAGATCACAATTATCCCTTATTTGGTAGACCTTCTAGTTGTGGCAGATTCATACCAGAAGCTGGAGAGGGATCTCAAGATGGTGCAGAATTTTCTTCAGTTCCTGGGCTGGCTTCTTAACAGGGAGAAGTCTTCCTTGATACCAGCCCAGAAGGTGACTTACCTGGGATACAAGATCTATTCAGTATCTCAGAAGATCTTCCTTCCAGAGGAAAAGGTGACAAGGATAACGCAGGAAGTTGCAAATCAATCACTGGATCTCTTTCAGAGAAATTTCCAGAGCTCTAGGTCTGATGACTTCTTGCTTCCCCGCAGTTCTGTGGATGAGATTTCATCAGAGACTGCTGCAACAGGTTCTGCTCAGGAATTGGGATGGCTTCTCAAGCTCCCTAGACTCAAGAATCAGAATACCTTCCAATGCAAAGGGAAGCCTATGGTGGTGGAGATCACCTCTTCAAATAAAGAGGGGGTTACCATGGTCCCTCCCTATATCCTGGAGAGTTACGACAGATGCAAGTTCTTGGGGATGGGGAGCCCAGCTGAACAACGAGGTGGCACAGGGGAGATGGTCCCCCAGGGAAGAAGTGGCCTCTTCAAATCAGAGAGAGCTCCTGGCAGTTCTCAGGGCCTTGGTAGTCTTTCAGTCAGAAATCAGAGGTCACAACATACAGATTCTTTCGGACAATATTTCAACTGTTGCATACCTCAACAAGCAAGGGGCATGAGGGGTCGGACCCTTCAACTTATAGCCTAGCAGATCCTGTCTTGGGCGGAGAAGAAAGTAGTGTCTATTTTGGCGGTGCACCTGAAGGGGACGCAAAACAGTTTCGCGGATTATCTCAGCCGCTCGCTACCAGGTGTATCAAGATAATTGGTCCTTACACCCAGAGGTCTTTGCAAACATTGCCAACCAATGGGGTTTTCCAGAGACAGACCTGTTCGCAGGTCAGGACAATCGCAAGGCAGAAAATGTTTTTCCTCTGAATCCGGCAGATCAGTGTCTAGGGATTGATGCGCTGACAAATCCTTGGCCATGCAATCTTTGCTATGCCTTCCGCTGGTCAGGCTGATCCCAGAGGTTCTCTGGAATTTTCTACAGGAAGAGACGGATCTCATTCTAATAGCACCATTTTGGCTCAAGAGGCCATGGTTTTCCTTACTTCAGGCGCTGGTGTCGGAGCCTCCTCTTAGGCTCCCAGAGAGACAGCATTTGCTGTCCCAGGGCCCAGTGGCTCACCCTCAGGTAGCATCATTAAACTTGATGGCCTGGTATCTGAGGAAAAGATACTAACCTCCCATGGATTTTCTGACAGGGTAGTCAAAACTCTAGTCAAATGCAGAAAAATCATGACAAGAGCAATATATTCCAAAAATTGGAAAAAAATTAAACTCTTGGTTGGTAGAAAACCAGAGGACAACAAAGAATATTCTTTCAATTTTGGATTTCCTACAGGAGGGCATCGACAAGGGTCAACGCTGTCAGTACATTAAAAGTACAGGCAGCAGCTATCAGAGTATTCCTCCAGTGTTCACTCATGGATGATCCCTTTGTAGCCAGATTATTTAAGTCCATTACTAAGTCTAAGCCGGTGGCTGTCACAACTTGTCCTACGTGGGATTTGTCCTTAGACCTTCAGGCTCTGACGGAGGCCCCGTTTGAGCCTCTGGAGGATGCTTCAGTTAAGTTACTTACCTTAAAAACAGTATTGTTAGTGGCCGTAACCACGGCTCATAGGGTTAGCGAACTACAGGCCCTTTCAGTTAGAGAGCCCTTCCTAAGAATTTTGGAAGACAGGGTGGTGCTGAAAACCGACCCGGGATTTTTGCCTAAAGTATCCAGCATGTTTTACAGATCTCAGGATATTATCCTCCCGATAATTTTGCAGTTCTCCAAAAGGAAATTTAGTCTCCTGGATGTCGGGAGAATTGTTATAGTTTACCTAGAAGTCACTAAGTCCTTCAGGAAAACAGATACGTTTTGTCCTCTTCTCAGGCTCATATAGAGGCAAAGGGGCATCCAAGGCTACCATAGCCAGATGGATTAAGCAGGCAATATCTGTAGTTTATAGTGCTAAAAAGGTTCCTCCGCCCTTCGTTAATGCGCCCTCAACTAGATCCTTGTCTGCATCTTGGGCTGAGAGGGCTGGTGCATCCCCTGAACAAATATATAAAGCACCCACACGGTCAAGCTTCTCTACTTTTGTTAAGCATTATCACCTGGATCTCCTGTCAGCTCAGGAGCAGGCATTTGGACATAAAGTCCTCCTAGCAGTGGTCCCTCCCTAGCCACTTCAGCCCCGGAAGGATTTCCAGCTTTAGGACCGGAGCCCTTTTTGCGATTCGGCGCTGCGTCGCTTTAACTGACAATTGCGCGGTCGTGCGACGTTGTAGATCCCTCCCTGGTGACGATCCTCCTGAAATACAGGTTTACGGACGAGGACTCGACTGTCCTCTAGGTCCACTATTACGAATTGTTTTCATCTCTTCGAACTGGCACACCCACGAAATATATAAACAAGTCCCCTACGTGGTCGGGAGAGTCGGGTTCTACGTCTGTTCCTAGATCAACTCCCGCGTAATTGCTTCCCGCCTCCTTGGAAAAATCGTGATATTTGATGTCTATAACGGACGAATTAGGTAGACCGATACCATCGGAACCTACGGGGAAACGGAGATATACTCGGACTCTTCTCCTGTTTTGCATAGACAAAAGGACTTCCT
>BLSH010072678.1:31763-43516 GCA_018402905.1 Glandirana rugosa | reverse complement strand
CTTTGAAGCCAAAGCCGGGTGCCCACACTTGTAATGCCAGGGCCGCCGAGGGGAGGGGGAGAAGAGCGAGCCCTTGGGCGACTGCATCGCTGGAGCCTGGGACAGGTGAGTGTCCGATTGTTAAAACTCAGCAGCTACACTTTTTGTAGCTTCTGACTTGTAACTGGGTGAAACTCCACTTTGAGTGATGGATGGGCTGCTCTTATGAACTGAGGAACTAGAACAGTGGCCTCAGACTGTAGAACTTAAATTGAAATTTAACTGTTGTGAACACAAGGAAACTTAGGATGCTGCTCCAGACAATCATCCATAAGGCTGGTTTCACACTGGGGCAGTAGTGGTAAAGCGCCGCTAGTTTTAGTGACGCTTTACCACTGTTATTACGGTGCTTTGGCGCTGCTATTCAGGTGGCAGCAGGGCGTGCTTAACCCCCCAGAAGGAGTTAACAAGGGGTAAAAACGCCCGTGCTGCAGCACTTCCGAAGCAGTGTTCAGCCACTTTGGAAGTGCTGCCCTTTCATCTCAATGGCAGGGGCGGCTTAGGGGAGGTGTAGGAGCGGTGTAGACACCGCTCCCGCACCGCCCCAAAGATGCTGCTTGCAGGACTTTTTTTCTCATCCTGCAAGCGCACCGCCCCAGTGTGAAAGCACTCAGACTTTCACACTGGGGAGAATTGGGGATGGAGTCTTTCAGGCGCTTTACAGGCACTATTTTTA
Source organism: Glandirana rugosa (assembly GCA_018402905.1). Classification (NCBI taxonomy): domain Eukaryota; kingdom Metazoa; phylum Chordata; class Amphibia; order Anura; family Ranidae; genus Glandirana; species Glandirana rugosa. Next base: position 42,801 of record BLSH010072678.1, on the reverse strand, counting down.
GCGCTGCAGCGCCTGAAAAACCACCCAGTGTGAAAGTGGCCTTCTTTTTCTCAATGATCAGCAGTGACAGCATGCCTTGGTGGCAGAAGAATGGACAGGGTCAGGGTCGCAACACCAATCTCAGGAAGCGGCAGGTTCAGTGCAGGTGGACGACAGCTCCTCTCCTCACAGTCACAGGCAGGCAGCTCTCTTCTTCAGATGTGCTGTGAAAGGGGTCTTATTGTTAGAACAGTTTTTGACTGCAGCTACATCTGGCACATAATTTAAATGAATGGTACATTTTCCCTCCTTCAAGTGGTTGTCAACCCGTGACAACCACTTTAACCTACAGGTAAGCCTATAATAAGGCCTACCTGTAGGTTCCCTGCATATCTCCTAAACTCTCACAGTTTAGGAGATATACAGTGTACTGTGATGTGCCCATGTCATCGGGCACATGCGCAATGAAGAAATGGCCTTTATTCCTTCACTGACAGTGTGCCCCGTTTGGCGGCTCCCGTGCGCATGCAAATCACAGAGGCGGAGTCCGCGACCCCGGAAGGAAGAGGGGCAGAAGATGGACGCTTCCTACTGCGGGGACAGCGCGGGCTTCCAATGCAGGTAAGTGTCACATAATAGGCTAGAATGCGATGCATACTAACCCATTATGCTTTTACATTGCAGGGTAATTAAGTGCAATGAAGAGGAAGTAAAACCCATTAGGGTTTACTTCCACTTTAAGGCCACTTTCACACTGGGGCAGTAGCAGTAAAGTGCTGCTAGTTTTAGTAGCGCTTTACTGCTGTTATAGCGGCGCTTTGGCGCCGCTATTCGGGTGGTAGCAGGGTGCTTTTAACTGCCCCAAAGAGGTTAAAACTACCCGCACATGGCGCTCCTGAAGCGGTGTTCAGCCGCTTCCAAAGCGCTGTCCATTCATTTCAATGGCAAGGGCGGGGGAGGAGCAGTGTATACACTGCTCCCCCACCATCCCAAAGATGCGACTTGCAGGACTTTTTTTCTCATCCTGCAAGCAGACCACCCCAGTGTGAGAGTACTTGGGCATTCACACTGGGGTGGATTGGGAGGAGATTTTCAAGCGCTTTACAGGCGCTGTTATTAGCACTAAATCGCCTGAAAAACACCCCAGTGGGAAAGTGGCCTAAACAATGATTCACACACCGCAGTGACAGCTTGCCTTACCTGTAAGCCTGGTGGCTGAAGAATGGACGCGAACAGGATTCAACCTCAGGAAGCGGCAGGTGCAGTGCAGGTGGACGACAGCTCCTGCTCTCCTCACAATCACAGGCAGGCAGGGCAGCTCTCTCTCTCTTCTTCAGATGTGCTCCAGTCCCTCCTTCCCTTAGCATCTCTGACCACACTGAAGATGGAGGAGGTGGGTGGAATGGGTCAGTGCCACACTGACCTCAGGAAGCAGCAGGCAGGTGGACCTTGTGGATGACAGCTCCTCCTCTCCTCACACTTAGTCCCGGGCGGGCAGGCAGGCAGGCATCTCTCTTCCTCAGATGTGCTCCCAGTCTCCCAGCCACTAGCCTCCCAGAGCCAGAGCCTTCCAGAGTCCCAGCGCCAGCAGCTCCCACCACCACGCTGCAGAAGATGGAAGAGGTGGGTGGAGCTACTTGAGCTAGGCGCGGAAGATGGTTCCTCCTCCGCTCTGCATGCTGGGGCGGCGCTGCTGACGTCACTGATTGCTAGACGCCGAGCGGCATACGATTCTAGCAACCAGTGCAGCGCACAGTGACAGGAGCGGAGGGAAGGGAGGAGGACAGTACTACAGCTATCAAGATAGGGGTTGGGGCTACTCTGCTGCCTGAACCAGTGGCAGTGCCAGCAGTAAGTCTGTGATCTGATCTCATCTCATCTGTGATGTGTGTACGGTAACGGCACTTAGTGTGTGAGAGACAGTGGCAGTGCCACAGCTCTTTCGGCGCCCCCTCTCTGCAGCATCTTGCGGCACCCCATGCACCCACCCAGGATCGGCCCTGGGAGCTGGACCTGCAGGCAGGCGACCAAGTCTGTCTTTCCACCAAGAATCTAAAGCATTCTTGCCCCTCAAGGAAACTAGGACCTAAATTCATGGGGCCCTTCTCAGTCAAGAGAAAAGTCAATAGAGTGGCATACGAGCTGAACCTCCACTCTTTGCTCTGAGTAAACCCAGTATCACATGTCACCCTGCTTTAACACGTAACAAGGGATCAGTTTCCAGGAAGGAACATGGCTCCTTCTGAACCGGTTCTTGTGGATGGAGAGGAGGAATATGAAGTTGAGGCCATCCTTGACTGCAAAAGAGGGGGCTTGATTCAGCAGCTGGTCAAGTGGAAGGGGTACAGACCAGAAGAAAGCTCCTGGGAACCTGAAAGGCACATCCATGCCAAGGAGCTTATCCGGTCATTTTGGAGGACTCATCCGGATCTAAAGGAAACCGCGCCAAACGGCTCTATTTAGGCTGTGTGCACCCTGCAGCAAGTGCTGTCTGATCTACAGTGTGTGTGTTTCCTGTGAGACCTGTAACCTGTTAACTGTTCCTGTAACCCGGCCTGTCCTGACTCTGTCTGATCTCTGCCTGCACTGACAATCGGCTTGCCTACGACCACTCTCCTGCCTGATCCCAATATACTTCTGCAGCCTGCCTGTTAATGACCCTGCCTGGACCCGACTATCCACCAGCCTGCTCCTTCTGTACTGCACTGCCAGCCCGTTCACGACCCGGCCTGTACGACCACGCTTCAGTTGCACAAGAGCTTTAACGGACTTCTTACTACCACCAGTGACCCAGTCCGACCCTCGTGCCATCCTGCACTCCCGAGTCACCTGTCTGCTCTACCAGGGGTACCCGAGTCAGGGTAGTAAGGGAGGTTGCCTACTGCATAAGTCAGACTCATCCACCAGGTACGTGACAGGTATCGAGTGATTGGTAAAAAAACAAAGAAGCAATTAATCTCGTCGGGGGTATACAGAAGATCCCCGTTAGGGCCAAGAATATGAGGAACACTAATCCCCCCTGACTGCTCCCTAGAAAGCCAGGCCAACAGTCTCCCTGACCTCTCTCCCTGTTTGAAGATACGTGGAGACTGAGCTAGTAACCGTTTCTGGGTAGAGGAGACGCGGATGTAAGGACCTCACTAGTCAGGGACTGCAGCTGCGCATAATGTTGGGGGTCGTGAGTCCTAACATACAGCGCTTCCTGAGTACTAGCCTCCGTCTCCACCCTGATTAAATAGAAATTGCACAACCAGTGCAAGGGAGCAAGGGGAGTGGGACTTTGAATGAGGCATGTGATGGTCAAGCATAACAATTGATACATATAATATAAGATTAAAGTGTTTATTCAAAATTCATACAAATACACAGCTGATCACAGGAAGTGACACATGATTAAAATTAGTTAGTTAGTTCAATAATAATACATAACAGGGTTTCCCCCTCCATCAATATGATTAATAGGTAACAATTGATACAATTACACAAGGAGAACTGTATGGCCCATGACTTGGTTTCCCCGAGGGAATAACCCTAAATAATTCCATGAGTTGCTCAATTGAGGTAGATAAGATATCACTATAGGAACACGACAGTATGTAGCTTGACGCGTTTCATGGCTGAATAGGCCACTCATCAGGAGCGAGCGTGTTGAGATCTAGGATAGAAAATAGATAGGGATTGTTGTAGCTAGTTCCACATGTACCATGGTGGGGCATGCATCACTAGGTGTGCAGCCCCAACAATGTACACAAGCAATATTTACACAACCTGAACATCAATAGTGTAGCACCGGATGCAGTGGGTCACCCGGGACCGTCATGACCGGGAGCTGTGGTGGCGAGGGAATTAGGGATGGAGGCATGTGATGATGTCATACTTATTTATACTTGCACTATTTGTCTGCTCTGAATGGTCCCATGTATTAAATTTTTCCCCTCTAATAGCCACTAGTTTGACACACCATTCTACCATAGTCATTCACTTAAAAATTCTGGTACTTTTTCCTATGTTTAATAGTTTGACATGCTTTCATTGCCTGGGCATTGGTGGTGCTTGCCATGGAATTGGTGGGGGCTTCCCGGTCCTTCCATGTTCGGGAGCTGCTATGCGCACTGTGGGCTCCCCCCAACCTTCCACCACTTGGGAGGGGACGGGCGACCTGTCACTGCGTGTAGACGTCACGCCACCCTGCCACATGCGCGGCGTCTTTGTGACGCCGCATTGTGGGCGGGGTTCACCACACTCGTGGGGACTGTGGGGGGGGGGTTGGCGCCGTTCGCGGGGCGCTCCCGCGCCTGCACGGTGGCAAACGGCTCTCCCTCCCCCATTGTGCTCACGTGTGTGACAGTGGTTGAGTGACAGTGGCATCTCCTACTTATGGACGTCCTTCCTGGGCGGGTTGTTCACCGGGACGTGACGCACCAGCACTCTCACTTGGACTTTGGTTTCACACTGACACAGGTATCCCTGTCTCCACCACTTTCACCAGCCTTGTCATTTTCACAGAATCTCCTCACCTACCCTAGGTGTTTACTTTCATCTTCACTTTCCCTCACACCATCTTCCATCCTTTCCACCCATTTGGATCCTACCAGTGCATCACTCATTCACCTCCTTATTTCACAGCATCCACTATTTGGTCTATCTCTGGATCGCCCCACGCCTGGGTGCCCAGTCCCGCCCCAGTGGCACCGTCGGTGTGGTGCTGCTGCTTCCCTCGCCACCACAGCTCCCAGCCATGACGGTCCCGGGTGACCCACTGCATCCGGTGCTACACTATTGATGTTCAGGTTGTGTAAGTATTGCCTGTGTACATTGTTGGGGCTGCACACCTAGTGATGCATGCCCCACCTTGGTACATGTGGAACTAGCTACAACAATCCCTATCTATTTTCTATCCTAGATCTCAACACGCTCGCTCCTGATGAGTGGCCTATTCAGCCAGGAAACGCGTTGAGCTACATACTGTCATGTTCCTATAGTGATATCTTATCTACCTCAATTGAGCAACTCTCATGGAATTATTTAGGGTTATTCCCTCGGGGAAACCAAGTCATGGGCCATGCAGTTCTCCTTGTGTAATTGTATCAATTGTTACCTATTAATCATATTGATGGAGGGGGAAACCCTGTTATGTATTATTATTGAACTAACTAATTTTAATCATGTGTCACTTCCTGTGATCACCAGTTTATTTGTATGAATTTTGAATAAACACTTTTATCTTATATTATATGTATCCATCAATTGTTATGCTTGACCATCACATGCTTCATTCAAAGTCCCACTCCCCTTGCTCCCTTGCACGTGGTTGTGCAATTTCTAAATACTATTTAGGGATGGAAGCACCAGTCTTACCAGGTTCCAGCTTCATGTAAAGTCCCATTTATTTCCCCCATCCTCCTTTTTTTCCACCCTGATTAAGTCTGCCCTCCTTTCTCTGCGAATCTTAGCAATGATGGTCTGGTACTGCCCCCTCGCACAGGCCTTGAAGGCGTCCCACACAGTCAATACATCTGCTGAGTCTGAGTTAATGGCCCAGTGCCTCCTTAAACTGTTCATCTACCACTGTGTCTGAAACCCAAAACCAAGATAGCCTCCATAGCGTGTCCGTAGGGGCAACAGAGAGATCCAGGTGCAAGAGCAGTGGTGCATGGCCCGGGACACCCCTGGGCAGTATTCCAATGTCCGTGACTAGGCAGGACAGACCTGCCAACAAAGGCCAGGTCTATCCGGGAAAATGTCCGTCCATCAGGCCGTATGTCTCCGCCCAAGCCGCCAGCCCCGAGTAGAGAGGACCAGCGGTCGTCAGCCTGTCCAGGCCCGAGTCAGGGACAAGGTTAAAATAACCCAGGATAACGGTATTCTCAGTAGCAAGTGTCGCCATCTTGGCCGTGATTTGATTTAACAGTAATAAAGAGGCCGGAGGCAGCAAGTATAAACCCACTATAGTCCATTTTAAGGAGGGAATCTGTGAAGAAATGATGACATATCTGCCATCCGGGTCCAGGGCCAAGTCCAGGAGTCTGAAGGGAAGTGTCTTGAGCACCAAGATACTGACTCTCCTTGCAAAATTGGAATAAATGGAATGGTAGTGGTAACCCACCCACGTTTTTTTTTTAGAGCAAGGGTCCTACTGCCCACTAAGTGGGTCTCCTGAAGCACACAAATGTGCGAGCTATATGCTTTGATAAATTGGAACACCAGCGAGTGTTTGATCAGGGAGTTCAGCCCCCAGGTATTCCAAGATAAGATGTTAAGGGAGGACAGGGTTGCCATCAAAGATATAGGATACAGGAGCAGGGGATGTAACCAGCCATGGACAGGATCGCTGGGCCCGGAAGGAACAGAACATAAGGTAGTGCAATGCTGAAATAGTAAACTTGGCTTCAGGTAGACATAATCATGCAACAACTAACAGGCATAAAACAAAAAACCCCCTATAGGGCAACATTCCCCCACCTTACCCATCCCCCTGAAACTGAGGAGGGTTTCCATCCCAAACCAGATCAACACGCCGGCTGCAAAGGGGGGTCCTGTGCAAGAAGTGAGCCTCACCCCTCCGGAGGGTATCTGGGGGATTTCAAGTCAAGGGAACCCGCTCTCGGTGCTGTAAGCGTCCGCCGGATCAATAAGGGTATTGCAGGAGGGCCGGATATACCCAGAGGAAGAAAGGAGCTTCCTACCAGTCCACCAGCAGGTAGTAATTGTAATCCAGCATATAGGTTGCAATGGTAAAATGCTCCGTTGTCCCAAATCTCCAGTCGGAGGGCAAATAATAAGAAAAACACAAGTAGAAAGGGGAGGGAGAACACAGGAGACTCCTGAGCAGGTCAGGGGTACAGACTGGCAGCGCTAGGATATATCCCCAGAAAGCACAACAGGTGCAATGTAAACGATCAGCTTGTCCGCAGGGCCCCTTTGTCATGTAAGGCAGATGAAACCGAACATGGTAGGGCCTATGTAGCAGTGTAAAACAAGAAGAAATGCACACTCACAGATCCCTGGGCCAGCGGGCAGGTGTTAGAGATTTAAGCCAGGGGGAGGCCATCCGGCTCCAGGGCCAAGTCCAGGAGTCTGAAGGGAAGTGTCTTGAGCACCAAGATACTGACTCTCCTTGCAAAATTAGAATAAATGGAATGGTAGTGGTAACCCACCCACATTTTTTTTAGATCAAGGGTCCTACTGCCCACTAAGTGGGTCTCCTGAAGCACACAAATGTGCGAGCTATATGCTTTGATAAATTGGAACACCAGCGAGTGTTTGATCAGGGAGTTCAGCCCCCAGGTATTCTAAGATAAGATGTTAAGGGAGGACATGGTTGCCATCAAAGATATAGGATACAGGAGCAGGGGATTTAACCAGCCATGGACAGGACCGCTGGGCCCGAAAGGAACAGAACATAAGGTAGTGCAATGCTGAAATAGTAAACTTGGTTTCAGGTAGACATAATCATGTAACAACTAACAGGCATAAAACAAAAAAAACCCTATAGGGCAACATTCCCCCACCTTACCCATCCCCCTGAAACTGAGGAGGGTTTCCATCCCAAACCAGATCAACACGCCAGCTGCAAAGGGGGGTCCTGTGCAAGAAGTGAGCCTCACCCCTCCGGAGGGTATCTGGGGGATTTCAAGTCAAGGGAACCCGCTCTCGGTGCTGTAAGCGTCCGCCAGATTAATAAGGGTATTGCAGGAGGGCCGGATATACCCAGGGGAAGGAAGGAGCTTCTTACCAGTCCACCAGCAGGTAGTAATTGTAATTCAGCATATAGGTTGCAATGGTAAAATGCTCCGTTGTCCCAAATCTCCAGTCGGAGGGCAAATAATAAGAAAAACACAAGTAGAAAGGGGAGGGAGAACACAGGAGACTCCTGAGCAGGTCAGGGGTACAGACTGGCAGCGCTAGGATATATCCCCAGAAAGCACAACAGGTGCAATGTAAACGATCAGCTTGTCCGCAGGGCCCCTTTGTCATGTAAGGCCGATGAAACCTAACATGGTAGGGCCCATGTAGCAGTGTAAAACAAGAAGAAATGCACACTCACAGATCCCCGGGTCAGCGGGCAGGTGTTAGAGATTTAAGCCAGGTGGAGGCCTCCCTTGGGGAGTTGAAGAAGTGGGTCGTCTCCCCATCCTGGACCTGCAGGCATGCCAGGAATAATACGATGTACCAGATATTTCTCACCCTCATGGCCGCTTTCACACGGTCAAAGGATTTCCTGAGCTTCTGTGTCTCCACCGAATAGTCCGGAAAGATCACCAAATTTTTGTTCTGGAAGCGCAGGTCTCCTATGGTCATGGATGGCTGGAGAATTTCATCCTGGTCCCTGAAGTTCAGGAGGTGGGGGATGAAGGTTCTTGGGGGGGCTCCCCGTGGTCCAGGTTTAGGTGGTATTTGATGAGCCCGTTCCACTGCATAGTGGGGAGACAGGCAGGCATCAGGTAAGAGACTAGCAGTAAGTCCTCCACAAAGCCCGTCGGATTCATCCCCTCAGCCAGGCCCACGATACAGAGGTTATCCCTCCTATTCCTGCTGCCCGCATCTTCAGCCCTGTACTCTAGGTCCTTCACCTTAGTTTGGAGAGTGAGGAGAGATGCAGTGTGATCAGTGATGGCGTCTCCTGCATGGCTAACCAGCTACTCAGTCTGTAACCCTGGAGCGAAGCTTAGCCAGGTCCTGCCGGACCAGACCTACATCTAGTTGCTCAGCCTCGATTTTGGCCGTTAGTGTGGCTTGACATGTAGCTATGGCCGCCATCACCTCAGCCAGCCAAGGTGGCCATGAGTCAGCCGACTCCATGAGGCCGTTCTGTGAGGCCTTGTGAGACTTGCAAGCCCAGTGGGTCTCCACGTGGGTGCAGGGAGATGGCGGTGGTTCCTCCACGAGCGATGGGAAGTGGAGCATCTTCCCCCTAACGCACGATGGGCCTGCTAATCTGCACCGTATCCAGGTGTTGGAGCAAGTAAAATCGATGAGCAGTGTGTCCCGAATCAGGAGAAAAACCAGTAACCGAAAGGAGCTTGAGCAAATGCGGCCGCTCAGGTCGCCATCTTGGACACGCCTCTGTAAATTTTTTTAAAGCTTTGCCTATGGGATTTTTAAGTTCCAAAGTTTGGCGCCATTCCACGAGTGTGCATAATTTTAAAGTGTGACATGCTAGGTATCTATTTACTCGGCGTAACATCATCTTTCACATTATACAAAAAAATTGGTCTAACGTTACTGTTTTTTTTTAATTCATGAAACCGTTTTTTTTAAAAAGAAAAATCGCTGCACAAAAACCGTGTGACTTAAAAAGTTGCAACAACCACCATTTTATTCCTTAATGTTTGAGGGTTCTGAGTGATTTTCTAGGGAAAAAAAATGATGTTTTTTACATGTAGGAGCGAAGTACCAGAATTGGCTCGGATGGGAAGTGGCTAGAAATGCAAGTGATCATTAGCTATTTAGGAACATACCTTTCAAAATAGGTTTTGATGAACCTCTGGCAGATGGCATTACCTTGTTCATCAGAATTGATTTCTGGTACTGCTGGGATCTGGTCCTCGTCTGTTTGCTGAAGGTCAGAATTGGACAGCAGACCCGCCCGACAAGCCATATTATACAGCACACAGCGTGCCACAAACCGGCCCCCTATTTTTTCTGGAGTATAGCGTAGAAATCCCACCAGACATGGATATGCACCAGAATTTGCTTTTCACAGCGCCAAATCACTTTTCTAGTCTTGGTGAAAGCAGTATCATACTGACTCTTAGGATGGTCTCAAAAATGGCGTGAGAAGACATGGTAAACATGAGTACCCTGAATCGCTTCTAAAAACAAACATTCGATTCGTTTTTTAAAGGGTAAGAACATACGTTTTAAAAAAAACTATGAAGCATGTAGGTGCCTTACCTATTAACCAACCTGCAGATATATTTTGAGCTTGGAAATTATCCTAGATTAGGGATTGGCATAATATGTGTGCATCATGCACAGGTCCTGGAAATCCTGTGACCACATTCCTGAAGATCAGATTGGCATCACAAACCACCTGGATGTGGTAACCTTTCCTGTTCCTGTATACAGTATGTGCTCCTTAAATGATGGTGCAAAAAAGGCAACATAAGTACAGTCAATTGCACCGAGCACATTGGGTATTCCGGCAATACTGTAAAAATCTATTTTTATTTCATCCCACTCCTGACGAGAATCAGGGAAAAAAATGTATTTTGGTGCTATTGAACTGAATCCAAATAGAACTTGAGTCAGGAGATGGGAAAAAGAGGACTGGGAAATTCCCACAATCTCACCTGCGACCATCTGGTATGACACCTTTCCAAAAAAATGTAAGGCTGACAGCAACTTGGTCATGGCTGGTATGGCGTGACTTCTCTGTCTAGAGGGCTTAAGGTACCCGATCAGTTGGATATAGAGCTCCATTATCAGATGCTTGGATAACCTGAACTTCTGCAGAGTCTCAGCTTCAGAGAATTGGTCCAGAAGTGTGCGCTCCTTGAAGGTTCCTTCCTTCAAAAGGACCACTTGACATCTCTCCCCCTCCTCTTCCTCTTCTGTATTGCCTTAAATTCCAGGAGACTGGATTCAAAGGGTTCCATTTCAATAAGATATCCTCTGACAGCCTCTAGACAAGTGTTTCTCAATTTTTTTTTCAGTCAAGGCACCCTTTAAATTTAAGGACAATCTCAAGGCACCTAATAACATTATGGACAGTCTTTAGGCACCCCATCCTACAGTCAGTGGATGTGTCGTAGGAGCACACTGGGAAGGGACGGGGAGAGGAAGTCGTGACCCCAATGTAATCGACTGACTACCTCTCTTTGACTCTCCTTTGTCTTAGTGACCTTATGATTAGTCATGTACACGTTCACATAAACGAAACCTTCTTATTTAGTGGAGATTGTAACCCACAGGATGTAAACACCCACAACGTCGTAATCCATTTTGATAATCTTAGTAAAAAAAGTAAAATCATACCCCACGGATTTCTGACAGGTATTACAATAATCCACGGAACTCTAACAGGAATTTAAATTTCCCACGGAACTGACTTTTT
>BLSH010072675.1:25265-35535 GCA_018402905.1 Glandirana rugosa | reverse complement strand
GTTATAAAAAAAGAGAAAAAAAAACATAAAAATTATCTTGCTTAATATTGTGTATGTTATGGCGAGGGCTGCTGTTAAAAAGTCCCACTTAGGAAAAAAAAAAAAGATCCAAAAGGCAAGAAGGAAATGATAAAAACAAAATAAACAAAAAAATAGTAAAAAAAAAAATAAATAAACGTGTCAAGGGTAACTTTTCATCCAACCGTCGAATCCAAATGTGAGCAGCAGAACGTGTTTTTTTTTTTTTTTTTTTTTTTTTTTTTTTGTTTCCGTTATTTTTTTATTTTATTTTTGTTGGCGGTCCCATAAATCAGAATCCACTTGTAACAGTCATTTTCTTTTTTTTTTTAGTCCAGTGAGTCCATTATTCTGCAGGAAATTTCCTTGCGCCTAGCATAGTTTTTTATATTTGTTTCCCAGTTCTCCGTTGTTCCTATTTAAGTGCAGGCTTTTTTTTTTTTTAAACCCTGGTTCCGTTTTTCATTATTCAAAATGTCTGACCTTCTCTGAAAAATGGCGTTTGGATGATGCAAGGTGACATTTATTTATATATTTTTTTTTTTGTTTAATGACATCATTAAAATATTTATAATCTTGACATTTAATAAACCTAGGAGTATGACATTTTACATCAAAAAGAAAAAACAAAAAAAAATTTTTTAAACTTATTTCTTGTCTTATACATTTGTTCTGTTGTGTATTCTAGAATTTTAGAGCCAATCAGGAACGGGCCTATGAGGTGACCCAAATACCAAGTCTAAATCAAATTGGTTTGGGTTGCTCAGTAAAAGGCTAAAGGCCTCGTCGCTCACATGGGTGTACTAAGGCAGTGGTCCTCAAGTGCTCCCAACAGGCCATGTTTGCAGGTTTTCCTTTATCTTGCACAGGTGCTTTAAATCGGAGTGGCTTGGTATTTTGGGCAGCTATTTTATCCAAGAGAAATTCCAAAAACCTGGCCTGTTGGGGGTACTTGAGGACCGAGGTGGAGTACCACTGTACTAAGGCTTACAGGCATGCGAGGGCTGTGTGTACCGGCACAGGTGTTCCATGCACCCCAAGCAGACAGTCCCAGTCAGATGGGACACAGCAAGCTGCACAGACGCAACCGCAGACTTCCTGTATGGGCATGCATGGATAGGCCTTCCTGCATTTGCCATGCATGGATAGGACTTCCTGTATTGGCCATGCACGGATAGGACCTCCTGTATTGGCCATGCACGGATAGGACTTCCTGTATTGGCCATGCACGGATAGGACTTCCTGCATTTGCCATGCATGGATAGGACTTCCTGTATTGGCCATGCATGGATAGGCCTTCCTGCATTTGCCATGCATGGATAGGCCTTCCTGCATTTGCCATGCACGGATAGGACTTCCTGTATTGGCCATGCACGGATAGGCCTTCCTGCATTTGCCATGCATGGATAGGACTTCCTGTATTGGCCATGCATGGATAGGCCTTCCTGCATTTGCCATGCATGGATAGGACCTCCTGTATTGGCCATGCATGGATAGGACTTCCTGTGTTGGCCATGCACGGATAGGACTTCCTGTGTTGGCCATGCACGGATAGGACTTCCTGTGTTGGCCATGCACGGATAGGACTTCCTGTGTTGGCCATGCATGGATAGGACTTCCTGTATTTGCCATGCACGGATAGGACTTCCTGTATGGGCATGCACGGATAGGACTTCCTGTATGGGCATGCATGGGACACCCTTGCAGACAGGTAGACACTGCTCCAGGTGGGTCTGATGTATGAACTCCCGCGCTGTCCATCAGGTGCAATGCCCGGCTCGTCATCTGAAACCCAGGATACATGAGACATCGGACGGCTGCACTCTGCAAAAGTGCCACTTCTATTAAAGTAGAACAATAGGCAAAACTTTGTTTTTTAATTTTGGATGGAACAAGGGAGGATTATAACCCCCTGTCAATTTGTTTTCCGCCATCTGCTTCCCATTGGGGAGATTTCACTTCACTTCCTGTCTCATAACCAAACAGGAAGTGAGGGGGAATTCCTTGGGGACCCCCCCCCAGGTCTCCAGAACCAGTGTCCCTATTGGAAGATTTCCCCTCTATTACTTTTCTGGGGACAACCCAAAATTTGGGATTTTCTTTTACTTTCGCTTTCAATGATGATGGTAAACAGGACAAATCCAGAATCTCGGTGGTGCTGACAGGGGTTCTAAATCCCTCTCCACTCTATCCAAGACTTAAAAAGAAAAAACATTTTTCCTTTAGTTATACTTTTAATATCCATATAAAAGCACAAATACAGTGGAACCTCAGATTGTAAGTAACGCGGTTAACGAGCGTTTCGCAATACGAGTAGTTTTTTTTAAAAAAAAGATTCTGACTGGGTTTGTGAGTGCCGTCTTGCACAACAAGTAAAATTTTGCCTTTTTGCATGCAATACCACATGCGGCCGGGCTTGTGGGGGGCGCTGGTGAGCCTCGGAGGTGGCCGTAAATTCTCGGAATTCCTCAGAAATACCGAAAGTGTAAACACTTTCTGAGCATTGCCGAGTGATTCCCGACGTCTTAGAGGCTCACCAGCGCCCCCCGCAAACCTGGCCATGAGCGGTATTGCATGCACCAGGCACCCCTGGAACTGTGGCCATATACAGTACTGCATAGACAAGCGGTGACTGGAACGAGTTTCCATTGTTTCCTATGGGGAAAGTCGCTTGGATATACGAGTGATTTGGATTACAAGCGTTCACCTGGAATGGGTTATTGCTCGTAATCCGAGGTTGCACTGTACAAAGAAGAGTCAACGCGTTTCACACTAGCTTAGGAGTAATGAGGACTAAACTAGCATGAAACGTGTCAAGTCTTTTATGCACCCCCTGCTGTGTGTATGGGTATTAACCCCTTCACAAATATGTGGCCCCAGTAGAATGGGCTCCCCCCCCCCCCCAAGGGGCCGCATATTTGCATGCCTTCGCCCTGGGAGCACGCCGGTCACAGAGACGGGGGGGGGGGGGGGGGGTCTCGCCGTGACCCACCGGCTTCATATGAACGATCGGGACCTGGAACTCCGGGTCACTGGATTGCTGTGATAGCCTCTGATTGGCTATCGGTGATCAGTCACTGTGAAGCCCGCCCCCATGTTTCCTTTCTTTATTAATGGAGGGGAGAGATTCTTTGTATCGCTCTCTCCATGCAGAGAGAAACAAAGCGTGTAAAAAATACCAAGATCAATGCTTGTTATAGGTCACTGCCAGGGTCAGTGTTTGGGTCAAAGGTCAGGATTTTTTAAAATTTGGGTCGGTGTTTTTTAGATGAGTTAAAAAAAAAAAGAAAAAACAAAGCAAAATGGGCACAATTGTTTGTGGGCGGCACTCTGGGTCCAAACACCACCACATGAGGAATAGCTGTGATCTCCAGGAGCTGGAGAATTTACGTTTGGTGGTGGCAAGAAATATAAAGCTACATTTATCTTACTATTTGGGGCCAGTTTTACTTTGCTTATAAATGAGGAGATATCCATGCCCATTCACTACCCCAAATGAATGCCCAATTTGTCCTGAAAAAAAAAACCACAAACCTGGATACACAAAGTCGCTGTGACGATGATTTGTGGGGTTTTAGTAACGCGTCAAAGTTGCAAAACTGTGCTTAGGCATTTACATTAATTTTACCCTCAGGTGTGAAGGGTTAATAGAGGTGGCAGTGCCATTTGCAGAGTGCAGCCGTCTGAAGTGACTTCATGTATCCTGGACCGCCCTTGTGGGGTAAACCTCAGGGGGCCACTTTTGCAGCCATATTGGGATAACGCCTACTTTATATTTATGTTCCCATTAATATAACTTTGGTCATTTTTACCATAATTAACCCCTTCTGCTTTCAGTTTCTCAGCTATAATCTGGATTTGAACACTGTGGGGAGATTTAGGCCACTTTCACACTGGGGTGCATTTCAAGTGCCTGAAAAACACCCCCCTCCACCCCTGCGGTTGAAGGACGTTACAAAACGTCCTGCAAGCAGCATCTTTAGGGTGAACACAGCGCTCCTCCACCCCTCATTGAAGTCAATGGTCAGCGCTCCCGTCCACCACCTCGGAAGGGGGGGGGGGGGGGGGGTGTTAAAAGTGCCCCGCTGCCACCTGAATAGCGGCGCAAAAGCTACTGCCCGCCTCAGTGTGAAAGTGGCCTCAGACCCCTTTCACACTGAGGTGCTTCTAAACTACCAGTGGGCGCTTTTCTGAGTGGGCGGATCGTGTGAAAGGGGCCTTAGGTTACTATGGCTGGTTGCTAAGGGGAGCTTGGATTTTTTTCCTTGGATGTTATTTGTTGCTCTTCAATGCTCCTTGCTGTGTAGAGCAGTTGTAGATGGGGGTAGCGGCTCACTTTCTGTATATTTTATGTGGACGCGTGCATGATTAATGATTGTTTTGGGCATAATGGCCCATGCACACAGCCACAGGGATATTGCACACCGTGGAGCACGGACCCCGATAAAATTCATCCCCAGGAGCCCCGGCTGCTGCATACAGCCACCTATAGAAAGAGGATGAGGCTGCGTGCAGACACCTAGGCCTGCACACCACATGCATGGTGTCTCCTGGGGGGGCAGGAGGAACACAAAATCTCTGGTGTGAGGAGTTCAAATTCAGAAACTTGTAGGCCTTGTAAGGGCAAGAATGACAGGTGCATGCGAATTGCAGCGGCCGCTCAGCCTATATGACCTAATGACAAGCTGACAGTGCCTGCATGCCATGCCTG
The DNA here is from genome assembly GCA_018402905.1 of Glandirana rugosa. Taxonomy (NCBI): domain Eukaryota; kingdom Metazoa; phylum Chordata; class Amphibia; order Anura; family Ranidae; genus Glandirana; species Glandirana rugosa. Next base: position 30,806 of record BLSH010072675.1, on the reverse strand, counting down.
GACTGTGCCCAGGACCCACCCTACCCACAGGTAACCCAGTGGAGCGTCACTAGATGCAAACAGCGCTGGCAGCGGTTAGTCTGTCTTTCGCTTCTATAGTGGTGGTCTCCAAATTGTAGCCCTTTGCGCGCCTTTATCTGGCTGTTGGGGCACTAATTCATCCACTGCCACCAACAGCGGGGCACAACACCAACCATTGGGCCCAATGACCACACAATTCCTCTCAGTGACACCAACGATGGGGCACAATTCTTCAAACTGACACCAAAGACGGTCAGAAGAAACACCTTTGGGGTTAACTTGGAATGTTTGGTGAGTCGTCAGCCACCAATATCCTCTGCAGCAGGGGGGGTCTCCATACTTTTTATACAAAGGGCCAGTATACCGTTCTTCACACCGGGGTCGTCGCTGGGAGGGGCGAGCGCCCTGTCGTCTGTGTCAGTGGGAGGACATAGTTTGGAGACCACTACCCTACAGCCTGCCAAGCGTTATCCAAAAAGCTTGAAACCAGCACTAATGGTCAGAAGAAACAATATCATTGGCTGCATTAGCCATACCCAGAGGGATACGACCACTGTGATTGGCTGTCACAGCCGCTCTCTATCATAAATGGTGACTGGGAGCATAAACTGAACTTGGAACGCCACTCAAAGCCGGGGAATTCATTCCCAAGATCCACAGGTAAAGGGGGTGCAGGTTGTCGCTATGCCCATCCAGGGCGATGGGTGCAATAAATGAGGAACCTTCACTCTCCTGCCCAGCCACCATGTGAGTAAAGGTCGGCTTCATCCTACATGTCTGCCAGGAAACCACGAGCCCCTGGCACATCTCACCCTGCCCACCCAGGCTTAGGGTCCATGTCTAAGTCCTTGTGGTTGGGGCAAAATGCATTGGGGAGGGCATGGTTGGTGGACCTATAGGATATAGCCGATCCTTACTCGTGTGGTGGCTGCTCGGGAGAGTGGCAGTTTTCTGAGCAGTCGGTGGTCTCTGCCCACACCAGAGGACCATAGATGCGTAGATTTAGCCGCCTGGTGTTACCAGGCACACGGGCAGAATGTTGGGCGACATTGGCTGTTTCAACAAAAAACAGGCAACTTTCGGCCTGTGTGTGGCAGCCGGGTCAGCTGCCTTCTGACGACCATGCATGCTGGAAAACCAGCGGCCGACCGACTCCCAATCACCGGAGGGTTCTGGCGGGGAGGCCGCCCCCTGCTGGAACACAAGAGCTCAGCAGGGGAGATATTTGTACTAAAGTCAGATTGTTAGTACAGCAACTCCAACCGGAGTGGTCAGTTTTTTGATAGTGTGTACTAGGCTTAAGATGGCCGCTTCCTTGGCTGTAAAGTATAGGAGGGTTTAGTTCCCCTTTAAAGAGGCTCAGCAACCAGAACTGCTGTTTCCCGGCTCCTAACAGACAGAGATGTCATTTTTATTCTGGTCAGGGTTCCACTTTAAGGCCGACCATACACTATACAATTCTCTTGTTCAACTTTCCTTTAGATTTACCAAAATAATGAGGTCAAACCTAAATCCTTTCAATTTCTATGCAATCAGGCCGGCCCTTGCACTACATAAAGGTAAATCTAAAGAAAATTGTATGGTGTATAGCCAACCGCAGGGATCCTGCAGACTCCATTCTTAGGAAGGATTCACATTTTTAAGCGTTTAAATCCCCCAGCCTGTGACTGGACAGCGAAAGGATAAGTGATCCTCGGTCACTCTGCTTTCTCCTCCTATGAGCATGCCTGTGGCAGCACTGAACAGATTGCTTCTTTGTACTGTGTTTTTTTTTTTGCACCCTCCAGCTCTGCTGTACATTTATCTATCCAGAGCTCAGCTACTAAGTGCCAAGCATTCAGATTACGTGTAACCTCTTTGCCAACCGCGCAACGCATTTATGTGGCGTCACGAAAGGTGGGTTTTTACCACAAGCACAGCCTAAGGTCGTGCAGAGTGCGCGCTCCCTGCGTCAGCTGTTGGGGAGCTTATGGGACGATGAATGAGAGCCATTGATGACCGTATTGCTTATAACAGTGATCTTCACTGTTATAAGAAATAAGTGGGAAAGGCCCAGCAGGAAAGGTAAATTTCAGGGGACACAAAACCTCTGGCGGGTTTTTACTGCTGCCACCTTCTCTATCCAATATTAAAGGGTAGGTTCACCTTAAGACCCCTTCACACCAGGGCCGCGTTAGCGGTAAAACGCCGCTAATTTGCAGCACTTTACCGCTCGTTAAAGCGGGCTATGGCACCGCTATTCGGGCGGCGGCAGTGCGCTTTTAACCCCCCCCCCCACTCCACAAGGGGTTAAACGGGTTAGCAGTGCTTCCGAAGCAGTGTTCAGGCGCTTCGGGAGCGCTGCCCCATTGTTTTCAAAGGGCAGGGGTGGTATAAGAGGGGTGAATACACCCCTCCCACACCGCTGCAAAGATGCAGCTTGCAGGACTTTTTTTTTTTACCGCCCCAGTGTGAGAGCACGCGAGCTTTCACACTGGGGTTTATTGGGGGGGAGTTTTTCCAGGCGCTTTTCAGTCGTTATTTTTAGCGCTAAAGCGCCTGAAAAACGTTCTGGTGTGAAAGGGGTTTTAGAGAAAAAGGACCAAAGCTCTTTTGGCGCCGGAGGGGGGGCAGGGCAGATGCGGCATCTAGAAGAGGATAAGGCCTCATACACACTGGCGTAATAGCAAAATGGCGGGATCGGTGTCAAAAGCGCAATTTCGCCTGCATTAATGAGCGCCGGCGTCAGTAGATGTTTTTGTTTAAAAAAAAAAAAAAAAACACCACAAGATTCCTCTGCTATTTTTGAACCTGAAAACGCCGGTGCATAAAACGTTGGTTAACGTGACTACGGCGTTAATGCGAGTTAGTAAACGTTTTGCCGGCTCGGTGCCAAAAAACGGCATAACGCTACAGCCTCGGAACACGCGGGTCCTGCGTTCGATTTACAGCTTAAGAACGCCAACGCCATCTACAGCTCAAAAACGGCAGCGCTGAACAACATGGAGAGCTGAAAAAAAAACACTAAAAAGGCGGCGGTAAAAAACGTTCGTGTTTATGGGGCCTAAATGTCTGGGGTTTTTTTTTTTTTTTTTTTTTTTCCAATCCCAAAAGGAACGCAAGGGGGTGCCAATTGAGTGCAATATTAAAAACGCCAACGTGCAACTCGCATGTAAAGAGAGAAGCGGCCATTTCCGATGTATCATTTCATATTGCACTTGGCGCCCCCTTGTGTTCCTTTTTCAGATTGACAGGCTGCTTCACTCTATGGGGGGGCTGCTGCCCCTTCCTGCTATGAAAGCCATGGACTTTTTGTAATGTTGGGCATTAGCGTAGTAAACGCCTCCTCCAGCGCCATTTATATTTTATGCAAATTTTTTTTTTTCAATCCCAGACTTCCCTTTAAAAAAAAAAAAAAAGTGCACAGCATTTCTGCAGGAAAAGAAAATGTAAATTTATTATTTATTTTTTTGGAGCCGGCGCAGTATTGCTCCAGGGATCGGTGGATCGCAGTTGCAGACTCCTCGGGCTTTTTAGTTGCACAACTGGAGGAAGCATCAATGGACTACAACGCTGTACTGTTTTCATTCAGAACTACAAGTCCATCCACCACTGTGGAAGATGGGAGTTTATTTACAGATCCCTGTGAATGATGTGGCTGTGTGGGCCGAGCTCCGTCCATTTAAAAAAACAAAAATGGCAGCAGCTGCAGGGAAGAGGAACCCCTGTACGCGGTCACAAAGGGGGTGCGGTTTGAGGGGGTCGTTTGTACTATGTAGCAACCAGGGCCATTAAATATTGATTGGACCCCGGGCAAACATTTCCTTGGGACCTCCCAAACTCACTTGTCAAATATTTACAGGCAGTGTGGGGCTCAAGGGGCAGCTGCTTTGGGCCCCACGATGTTTGGGCCTGGGGCAGCTGCCCCTTTTGCCCTGTGTTAAAGACAGCCCTGGTAACCTTGTGCAAGAGATCAAGCCAAGTGGCGGTTGGAAGAGCAAAGTAGGAAACATTCACTCGAGCAGTAAGAAGAATCAAGTCATGTGATCTGGTCATATTTTATTAAAAAGCATTAACATATCTTACAAACAAAGTGTGCAAAACAAAAACTGAATTGATGATTAATTGCACTAAGCCACATGCAGAAACTTACACTCCAAAAACTACCTAAAAAAGTTAAAGTTCCCCGAACTTCAGAAGCCTTAAAAATGTCTGCGCTCACCCCGGCTTCTACTTGTATGCAGCAGAGCGCCCACTACAGGGAAGAAGCCGAATGACCTCCGAAGAACGACTTCCTCTTCCACATGGGGAAAAGGCGAAGGGAGAAGTTCAGTGATTCACAGCCCTGAGCTCATTCTTTAATGCGATCGCTTTAAATAGGCCGCCCATGCAAACTATTTCCTTTACTACATACAGGAGGCAGCTGTCAGCGCTGTATGAACTCTATGCTACCTTCACTATACTGCGCTGTGTTCAGACAGCAGAATGGGGACTTCCTAAATCCAGTTGGGCTCAGCCATTCACAGGAAGCTTTGTATTTTTTTAAATCAAGGAATACAAGGCTTCCTCTGGTGGAGACACAAGCAGGTGACATCACAATCTCCAACTCAGCCATTCACAGGAAGCTTTGTATTTTTATCAAGCAGTACAAGGTGGAGACAAGCACGTGATGTCACAATCTCCAGCTCAGCCATTCACAGGGAGCTTTGTATTTTTTTTTTTTATCAAGGAATACAAAGCGTCCTATGAAAGGCTGATCTGGAGATTGTGACATCACACACCTGTCTTTCCACCAGCGGAAGCCTCATATTACTTGATAAAAATACAAAGCTTCCTGTGAATGGCCGAGCTGGAGATTGTGACGTCACGTGCCTGCCTCTCCACCAGAGGAAGCCTTGTATTCCTTGATAAAATTACAAAGCTTCCTGTGAATGGCTGAGCAGAACTTAGCCCAACTGGATTTTGTTGCAGGAATACTGCGGTCGGAACACAGCGCTGTATAGTGGATGTAGCTGATGTTGTGTACATAAAGAGAGAACAAGCATTTGGGACTTTATATGAGGCACAGGGCATAAGAGACCAAGTACCTCCATCCCTAATTACTGAATAATATGGGGGAAGGTTGTGGGACTTTATATGAAGCATAGGGAGATATCACGAGGAGAATGTGTCTGGCGGGTACATTAGAACCACATACATTACATAATACCATGCAGGACAAGAAAACACAGTAGATACAATATTTTCTGTATGAAATAAATTGTAAACATTCTAAAAAACAGAATCATTATTGCATCTCCATAATGTAAAAGCATGGCCTTCAATCATTGGTACAATCCGGTAAGTAATAATCCATAAGATGTTGGTAACAGTCTGGAGATGTAAAAGGGGGGCATCTAACAGCTCCATAATACATTACATACACCAAGATTACATGGGCGGTCTGTGTAAGAGGAGCACTATAGAGGGATACGAAGTATATTTCAGGGTGTTGGAAGGGGGTATAATAAGTCATTAATCCCTACCTCCATGAACCAGAGA
>BLSH010072675.1:2624-13953 GCA_018402905.1 Glandirana rugosa | reverse complement strand
CTCCCCCCTCAGCCGGGCCCTGTGACATCACACACCCCCCTCAGCTGAGCCTTATGACATCACAAACTCCCCCCTCAGCTGGGCCTTATGACATCACAAACTCCCCCCTCAGCCGGGCCTTATGACATCATAAACTCCCCCCTCAGCCGGGCCTTATGACATCACAAACTCCCTCCTCAGCCGGGCCTTGTGACATCACAAACTCTCACCAGTAAATATTCGCAGCCTGCGATCCTCTCCGCAGCTCCTGGATTAGGTGTCCGGACGTCGTGTCGAATATCCGGATGAGGGTTCCCTGCAGTGATAAAAAGGTGCGTCAGTCAGGTGCCCACAAGTCGCTTCTATTAATTTCACACCCAGCCCCCACCCTGTCATCCATCCCCCACCCTACAGGTGGCGATGACGCTGTGCAGAGTGATTTCTCCCAGGATTTGGGATCCTCGGCTTTCCTAGGATCTGGAGGGTGGGGGCCCAGCGAGGTCAGGAAATGCTGGGGAGTAACGAGTCCGGTGTACAAATTTCTCTTTTTACTTCCCCGCTTTCACCGATTAATTTTTTACATGGGGGAGGGGGGGGGGGCAGGATAAGCGCTCCTGGCATTCCCAGATCTCTCCCATCCATCATCAGACACCCTATAGGAATTCTGACCTTCTCTGAAGCGGTGGCGATTCTGGTCCCTTGTAGGTTAAGAGCGATGCAGCTCAGCACCCCCTCATGGGCCGGGATGTCGACGGGGGGCTTCTCGGTGCTAGCGAGGTCCACGATCTGCACGTGTCCGGTGTGCGCTCCGGGGAACGCCAGGAATGAGTTGTTGCTGTTCGGACACAGGACACACAGGCCTGCAGGAGGAGAACACGGAATTAGGTGCGGAAAATGACCGACGCCTTCCTGGAAATTTACAGGACTGCAGACAACTTTGTTTTCTTTAACCACTTGCTGCCCCCCCCCCCCCCCATATTACACATTTATGGTAGGTGGCAGATCCAGGCCAAGCCACTTCCTGCTGATCTGTGGCCACAGAACGAGTCGGTCAGCAGGTCACAGCCTATGATTTTGGCTGTATACCTGCTGATCGGCTGTGGCCAATCACAGCACAGCCCTGTGTGCGTTTGTAAACAGAACACCCAGGATCTGCCCTGTTTCTACCTCCGGGCGCTTTTCATTCAGGGAGAGAAGCCAACCTGATTCTGTGCACAAGCAGCACATCTATGCTTCTTAGTAGGGCTGCACGAGTACTTGGACGCAATATTGTATCATTCAAGATGGCCGCCAAACTGGAAGTTCCATCAACGCTGCGCCACCCGGAAGACTTAACCCGCAAAGTAGGTTCCTATGCAGCACAGATAGAGAAGGGAACACCCACCTACCGGTGCAATACCAGCGCCACCAAGAGGCAGATCAGAGGGAACCCATGAGAATACACATTCACCCAGTGTCCCTATGACCCACATGACTAAGCCTGGCACCAGATCCACCAGTGCCAACAGGGAGGGCAACCATAGCGACAAAAACAGCAAGGAATAAAACACTATTAAAAAGTGGCCAAAAGAGAACTGGCGACAAATTCCTTTGCCGAATGCCCAGAGTCGGTGATCACTGACTGTCCATTCATAATGGAGCATAGCAAACCGGGTTTACTATGCTTCAGTTCATGAATGGGGAGGAGCCTCTGCCTCCTCTCTATTCATCTTCACATCTCCCACAGAGGGACTGGGGAATCTCTGTCCTCAGTCCCTTTCCCTGTCCCAAAAAGGAGATGTCAGGGGCCTGTTTAGATCTCTACTGATAACTACTGACACCGTCCCCCCCCCCCCCCCAAAAAAAAAAAAGAAAGCATTGTAAAAATAAATACATAAAATAAAAAAAAAAATTATATATATTTTTTTCCAAACAGGGATCGTTGCACATAAAATTTATTGGTCACAATATGACCAAAAGTTACATCATATCTGTCATGTCACAAAATAAGCAGCAAGCTTTGGGGCCAAGTATCGAACGCCCTACATATTATATATAAATTTTAAAAAAAAAAAAAAAAAAAATTAAATATAAATAAATAAAAACAAAAAAAAAAAAAAACAACACAACCCTACTGGCACAGTCCACCCCTCATCAGTGCCATCTATCAGTGCCATTGTCACATGACATTAAAAAAGCGCAACACTAAAATATTTGTATTGTCATTTACACTACTTGGTCTCTGCCAATCCCTTCATTGGCTTCCACTACCCCCATCGTGCAAAATTCAAAATGCCAACCATAAACATACAAGGCCATCCACAACATCGCCCCCCTGCTACATCACCAATCTCATCTGCAGATATCGCCACCAATCATCCTCTCCGCTCCTTCTCTCTAGTGCCCTTATTACCTCCTCCCATGCTCGCCTCCAGGACTTCTCCAGAGCCTCTCCCATCCTCTGGAACTCCCTGCCCCAGTATGTCTGATCAGACCCCACCCTGTCTACCTTCAGGAGATCCCTAGAAACTCATTTATTAAGGGAAGCCCATCCCTCACCCACCTAAGAACGGTACCCTAGCTACCCCTATCAACCCATCCCCCGCAGCTATTAACTTTTGTACCACCCCCCCCCCCCCTTTAGATTGTAAGCTCTACGAGCCGGGCCCTCCTATCCCTTCTGTATTAAACTGTATTATAATTATGCTGTCCCCCTCTACATTGTAAAGTGCTGCGCAAACCGTTGGCGCTATACAAATCCTGTATAATAATAATAGGGGAGTGTTTGCAGCAACTTTAATCACCCTTTTGCGCAATTTTTTCCCCCTTTTCAAAAAAAAAAAAAAAAAAAGATATCGGTACTTTTACTCTTAAAAAAAGAGTGGTATTGGTGCAACCCTACTTGTTAGGCACATTTAACTCCTTGATTGCCCTGTCATCCGGCCAGTGTCATTAGTACAGTGACAGTGCACAGCATTATCACAGATCACTGTATCGGTGTCATAGCGCCAGATTGCCCACCACACTAAGTGGTTGATCAGCACCATTGCTAGTATAGTGTCTATACGGATCAGTACCTTGATCCCAAGCAGAACTATACCAGTGTCCATTGTCAGAGGCGTAACTAGGAACCTTCAGGGCCCCGGTGCAAGAAATTATGAAGGGCCCCCTGACCCCTGGCCAGGGCCCTTCCCTCTTCCCACTGATCCTGGGGCCCTTTATGCTTATCGTGGGTCCCTTTATTACGGTACTGCAGTGGGGCCCTTTCACAAGTTCTGCAGCAGGCCCCAGGGGGACCAGGGAAGCACACAGGGGCCCTGGGAACAGCAGAAGACAAGTAAACTGGATAGAGGAAAACGGAGGAGATTGGGTCCTCTAAATGCCACCCCCGTCATTCCTCCTATTCAGGTGTACAAGGGAGGCACATGGGCCCCCTGGACCATGGGGCCCGGTTGCAATTGCAACCCCTATCGTTACGCCCCTGTCCATTGTCCAATAGTATAGTGTCCCCCAAAACACAGCTTGTTTTTTACCAAAGACATGAAGCAGAATACATTTTGGGCTAAATTTATAACAATTTTTTTTCATTCATAGAATAATAAAATAACAGCAGAGGTGATCAAATACCACCAAAAACCAGCTCTATATGTATGGGGAAAAAAAATTTCCAGTAAGAGTAGCGCAGTGCTGAATAGCAAAAAAATGGCCTGGTCATAAGGGGGGGGGGGTAAAGCAGCCTATTTTTACTGCACCATTTTTTCCTTACCACAGTACAGACAGATTGGTTCTTTCTGTTCCTAAGAATACAAGAAATCACAGACTGGAGGAGAGACTGAAAGCACAACCAGATCTAATCAAAGGACAGAGACCGCTTAACCCCTTCAGCCCCGGAAGGATTTCCCACTGTAGGACAAAAGCACTTTTTGCGATTCGGCACTGACAATTGCGCGGTCGTGCGGCGTTGCACCCAAACTAAATTTGCAACCTTTTTTCCCCACAAATAGAGCTTTCTTTTGGTGGTATTTGATCCCCTCTGCGTCATTTCTGATCGCCGCTATAAACAAAAGAAGAGCGACAATTTTGCAAAAAAAAAAAAACAAATTTCTTACTTTTTGCTAAAATACAAATAAAAAAAATATATAAAAAATCATTTTTTTTACATCGGTTTTGGCCGATTTGTATTCTTCCTCATATTTTTGATAAAAAAAAAAAAAAAATTAAATCGGCGTTTATTGATTGGTTTGCACAAAAGTTGCTGCGTTTCCAAACCATGAGAATTAATTTCTGGCGTTTTAACAATTTTTTTTTCTTTACTAGTAATGGCGGCGATCTGCGATTTTTATCAGGACTGCGATATTGCGGTGGACATGTCTGACATTTTTTACACTTTTTGGGACTAATGACATTCATACAGCGGTCAGAAATGTAAATATCCACCGATTGCTGTATAAATGTCATTGGCAGTGAAGGGGTTAACCTGCAGGGGGCAGTGAAGGGGTAACTGTGTTCCCTAGGCGTTGTTCTAACTGTGAGGAGGCTGGGCTGTCAGGGGCACCAGAGATCTAAGGGACCCCAGTGACCGGGATCAGTAGATCTCTTCCATGCCGCCTGTCAGAGCGGGGAACCGCCGTGTTTACATCCCCGGTTCCCCGTGTTTCTCCTCTCCTAAACAATCGCAGCTCGCCGACAGACATCGGGTCCGCCCGAGCCGCGGGCACACTCCTGCAGATTCATGAGACGCTGCCATAGTGCAGCAGTAAAAGTACGCAAGCCGGTCAGGAACCGGTTAAGCAAAGATGGCTGCCCCCAAGCACATCCACTTTTATATTTGAAAAGAATTCTAAATCATGCACTGACACTAATTTTTTATACTATATCCATACATATACACCGTGTTATTTTAGCACTTCCACCTGGCAGCACTGGGGTCATTGGTTCAAATCCAAAACAGGAGACTACCTGCCTGGAGTTTCCATGTTCTTCCTGTGTGGGTTTCCTCCAGGCACTCCGGTTTCCTCCCACACTCCAAAGACATGTAAGTAGGGTAATTGGATGCTGCCTAAATTGGCCCTAGGGTGTGTAAGTATGAAGGTGAGAATGAGTCCTTTCACACGGGTGGATCCGTTGGACGGATATTGACAGCGGCGGGGGGAGGGGGGGGGGGGTCTGTTAGAGCCCTGCTCTCCTCTATGGGGAGATCTGAATAGAAGTGGGCGTCCTCTGACATCCGCCCCTCCATAGGAGTGAATGGAGCGTCTGATGAGGCCTGCCTGAGAAACTGACAGACTGAATGCACTGCCCGTGTGTAAGGGGCCTTAGATTGTCAGCTCCTTGACAGCCAGGACTGATGTGAATGTACAATAGTTATGTAAAGCGCTGCGTAAACTGATGGCGCTATACAAGTACCTGAAATATTAATCATTGGTAAATCACCATTCATCATCCTCCTCCATCAGTATACGGCACACATTAAAATAAAAAAGATGTCTGTATCTCCTGCCACCCATCTCTGGCAGAATAATGGAGGGAGCATAGCGAGTGTTGGTCGGTCCATCGGTCAGAAGGACCCCCCATTCATCACAGCAGCCCAGGCCGAGCCGTTACCTTTAGGGTTGTAGCAGGTTTCAAAGACGTGTAGTTGATGGGGGTTGTGTGTGAAGGTGAAGACTTTGATCATGGAGTCCAACACCACCACAATCCTGCAACACAGAAGACACAGAAATAAGGTAAAGAGCCAAGAAAACAGAGCCTGAAGATATCGTTTCCAAACCCCAGCCAGCTATGTACACCTGGGGCGGGGGGGTTACTAAAACTGGTGCGGCTCTGCACAGAAACCAATCAGCTTCCAGGTTATATTGTCAAAACTTAAATTGAACAAACTGAAGTTAGAAGATGATTGGTTCCCATGCACAGCTGCACCAGATGCTGCACGCTCCAGTTTTAGTAAATAGGCGGCACAGTGGTGTAGTGGGTAGCGGGCGGCAAAGTGGTGCAGTGCGTAGCGGGCGGCACAGTGGTGTAGTGGGTAGTGGGCGGCACAGTGGTGCAGTGGGTAAGCAGGTGGTGCAGTGGATAGCACTTTTGCCTGCCAACAAAAGGGTCGCTGGTTCGAATCCCAACCATGACACTACCTGCATGGAGTTTGCATGTTCTCCTTGTGCCTGCGTGGGTTTCCTCCGGGTACTCCGGTTTCCTCCCACACTCCAAAGACATGCTGGTAGGTTAATTGGCTCCTCTCTATATTGGCCCTAGTATGTGTATGAATGTGAGTTGGGGACCTTAGATTGTCAGCTACTTGGGGGCAGGGACTGATGTGAATGTACAATGTATATGTAAAGCGCTGTGTAAATTTATGGAGCTATACAAGAACCCGAAATAAATAAAAATAGTAAATCAACCCAAGGGCAACATACAGAAAAATAAATGTAGCAAAAAAAACAAAAAAAACCCTTGTAGCCAGCCTGTCAGTGGCGCCCGGATGGTTACCTGTCTCTGCGCAGCTTCACAGCTTTAACCTCTGTGGAAAATTCTATTTCAATCACCGTCTTCTTCTTCAGATCATCCCAAATCATTACTGGAAGGAGGAAAACCACAACTGTGACACCTCAAACACCGCATTAAAGCGTTAAAGTCACACTTTATTATTAAAATAACAAAACATCAGCTCACCCCCCACAGCTTTTACCTTTTGTATCAATTGACCCTCCCTCTTAGATTGTAAGCTCTAAGGATCAGGGCCCTCTGATTCCTCTTCTACCAAATTGTGATGTAACTCTACTGTCTGCCTTCATTTTTGTAAAGCGCTGCGCAAACTGCTGGCGCTATATAAATCCTGTATAATAATAATAATAATAATAATAATAATAATACTTACCTGCGATGTAATGGGATTGCACAGAGCGGCCTCCATCCTCCTCTTCTGGGCTCCCCGGCAGCGATCTTGGCTCCTCCTCCTCTCCTTAGGAACGACCATAGCCAGCCTGGATATAGGGAGAGCGTAGTCTGTGCGCTCCCTACCTGTGTGCCTATGGAGCCGCGTTCCATAGACTTAGGGCTCGTTTACACTTTGCTTCGGCTTCAACGCACATGAAGGCCCCTACTGCTTCAACAAGCTCTTATGATGCGTTTTTGGGGCTTCTGTGGGGCTCTTTAGAAGCTTTGTTGAAGCTCGGCCGATGCCCTGTGTGTTTGTTGATATCTCACACTTGCAATTTCTCCAAAACAAAGGGAATCTGAAGCTGAATTACAGCTTTTGAAAGGCCGCAGGTGCTTCAAGCGAGCTTCAAACGAGCTTCAAACGAGCTTTGTCATAGACTTCTATGGAGGCGTTGCAGAGACTTCAGCTAAAGCTACATGGGGTGTCATTTTTGACGAAAAACTGAACCGAAGCAAAGCCAGCGCAAGGTGTAAACAGGGCTGTAAATATAAATGACACACATGCATCCATCTTCCCATGCTGTTGTAGTTACACATAACCTGTTTACTAAGATATTCATGTCCTCTAAAAACACCAGCTGATCCCATCAGTTCCCCCTCTTATCCTGTTTGATTCTGACCATGCTAAGCATATCTAAGCTAGCATGGTCAGTTTGCCCATCTGTTACTCCAGTTTGGACCTTTAGAATGCCGTGCCTGAAGCTCCTGTAGTTCGTATGGCCATCCAGCTCAAATAAGAGCACTAAAGCCTCGTGTACACCACACACACACCTACCTGTATACACACACACACACACAGACACACACCTACCTGTATACACACACACACACAAACACACACACACGTCGACGATCATATACAACAGGTTGTACGAACGACAGTTGTATATGCAATCGATCGTTCGTATGCGCGATTAGAACAGCCGACGTACGACAGTCGTACAACGGGAGTTGTATGAGCAAACTAGAAAACTTGGTCGTACCAACAAGCGGTCATACGACCGTTGTATCGCGTGTACAGAGAAGTTGGTCCAACAAGCTGTATTGTGCAAAACAGAAGAAGTCGGGAAGGGCCGGATGCTAATTACATGCACCTGAACTTTCTCATTATAAGTTCAGCTTGGTCGTACGATTGTGTAGTGCATGTCAGTATGCTAGATACAACAGCCAACATAGTATTTGTTCCGTCCGTTCGGTCGTACGACCGTCGAACCGTGTGTACGAGGCTTAAGTGTCATTGCTGCCTCCTTCCTCGGCTATAAGCACTAGTCACTTCTGACACCAGGAAAAAAAAATGATGAAAGGGGAGGGAGCTTCAGCACACAGCCTGTGATTGGCAGCCTCAGCTCTGTTCCTGTGTGCTGTGTGAAAGGGGGGGGGGGGGGTGTCCTTTCCCTCCAATCAGCTCTCACAGAGTGCAACTTCAACTCCCTGCCTCCTGCTTTCTGAAAGCTCAGATAAGCTGTATAAATTGTGCTGTAGAGGGTACTGCAGATAAACAGCCACGCTCCTGGCTCCTCCTTTTCATAAAGTGTCCCCACGGAGACCTACATTCCCTGGGGACACCCGTGTGTAAGCGCTCACAAGTTCTGCTGCTGTGCCCATGGACACAGACAGCAGGACTCGGCCCCGCCCCCCAGTGTCACTGGGATTTGATTGCCAATGGCTCCCGCTGCTATCAATCTATCCAATGAGGACGGAGACAGCCGCTGGGCTCGTGCTCAGCGCTGGAACAATCAGGTTCAGGTAAGAAAAAGGGGAGGGCTCTGCAGCACAGGAGGTTTTTCACCTTAATGCATAGAATGCAAACCTGGAGACTTTACAACCACTTTAAAGCTGCTCTGCTTCAGCACTGAGGATGGGATTGTGTGTGAAGAACAACATGAAAACCTGCTTCATTCACAGCGTGGTATTTTCATATTTGGAGGATTCAGAGGCAGCAGCGCCAAGTCTGGAGAACAGACCCGTAACCACTAAGCGATGCCAACATGGCGGCTGTAGAGGGGCGTCACCTTTATTGGGCGGGTATTTCGGCTTCTTCCCTCCCCCGACCAGAGCGAGATAGTTGCACCGGAACAACATCTCCACGTAGCCAATTCCACCTTCTAGAAACTCTGCAGGGAAAAATAAAAAAAAAAAAACACACACAAGGCCATAAAATGGATTTATGAGTCGTCACGATGACCTTCGCCCACCATCGGCTTTCATGAGATGTGAATAAAAGCAGAAGAATCAATAAACAGACAGAGAATGTAGAGGGGGGAGTGGAGGCTGCCAAGCTTTCCACCTTCCGGGAGCTCACAGCACTTAAAGGGGAACTCCGCTCAATCAGGTGAGAGAAGCAAAACACAACGGAGGTGATGGACCTGCAAGGAGATCGTACATTTCTAATAGTAAAGAGCTGCAGCACCGGGCTCCTCGTTAAAGGATAAATACACTTACAAAGTTCATTGATTAATCCCCCCCCCCCCCCGACCATCTCACCCTTCACGCTGCAAGTCTCACTCCCCTGGCCGCACCTGAACAGTGCAGCTCTATAGAGTTCTACAGGGCCCTTTCCCTTCATCTCCGGCCCCAGGACACCGTCCCATGGAAGTCTATGGTGCTGTAATGCCCACTGCACCCAAATAGAATCAAGGTCCTTGTTTTCCCACAAATGGAACTTTCTTTGGTGGCATTTCATCACCTCTGTGGGTTTTATTTTTTGTGCTATAAACAAAATAAGAGCGACAATTTTGAAAAAAAAATTCTATATATCCACTTCCCGCCCGCCGCATTGACAAATGGGGGTTCATTATCCTGACTGGACGTCTATTGACGTCCCCAGGATAATCCACGATCGCGCGCCCCTGGGGGCACGCATCGCGGCGATCGGTGGTGACGTGGGTCAGGCTGACCCACCACATTACCGACACGAGATAAAAGGCTTCGATCCGAAGCCTTTTACCATGTGATCAGCAGTGACCAATCACGGCTGATCACAGTGTAAATAGGAAGAGCCATTTATCGGCTTTTCCTCTGCTCAGGTCTGCAGATCAGCTGCTCTCCTGACAGGGGGGGGGGCTGGGCTAAACATTTATCAGCGCAGCCACCCTCAGGATCACCCCACTGGACCACCAGGGAGCCGGATCAGGACCACCAGGGAGCCCCCCCCCGGACATCACACAGAGGCCGCCCAGGACCACCAGGAAAGGACCACAGAGGCCACCCAGGACCACCAGGGAGCCCCCACTAGACCACCAGGTAAGGGCAATATTGTGCACTGTAGGGATGGCACTGTGCCCATGTATGATGCCTGCCAGTGCCATCCTTAACAGTGCTTGTTGCACCAGTGCCCACCACTGCCACCTATAAGTGCCCACCTGTGCCACCTATCAGTGCCCATCTGTGCCACCTAAAAGTGCCCACCTGTGCCCAGTGCCACTTATCAGTGCTGCCTATGAGTGTCCATCAGTGCCGCATATCAGTGCAACGTATCAGTGCCCGTCAGTGTTGCTTGTCAGTGCCGCCCATCAGTGCTGCATATGTGCCCCATCATCAGTGCAACCTTATCAGTGCCAATATGTACTGCCTCATCAGTGCCCATCAGTGTAGCCACATCAGTGCCCGTCAGTGAAGGAGAAAATGTACTTTATACAAACTTTTGTGACAGAAACAAAGAAAAATGATATTTTTTTCAAAATTTTCGGTCTTTTCTTTTTTATAGCGCAAAAAATAAAAACTGCAGGAGTGATCAAATACCACCAAAAGAAAGCTCTATTTGTGGGAACAAAATGATAAAAACTTTGTTTCGGTACAGCGTCGCACGACCGCGCAATTCTCATTCAAATCGGAACAGCACTGAAAGCTGAAAATTGGTGTGGGCGGGAACTGTTCTATGTGCCCTGTATTGAAGTGGTTAAAGGAGCAGTGATTTTAATAATGCTTAAAGTGAAAAAAAAAAAGAAATATTCCTTTAACCACTTGCCGACCGCCGATCGGAGATTGACGGCGGCAAAGTGGCTCTGTAACGCAAAACGCCGTCATACGACGGCGGCTGCGATACAGAGATGTTGTGAGCGCGCGCGCGCACGCTCACTGTGTTCGGGGGGGGCCAGGGAGCGGGTGCGGCGGCTTCGATTGCCGCCGGCCACCCGCGATGCCCCCCCCGGAGCGAATGAGCGGAGGTCCGCGTCGGCGGCAGCATACTGCCGCAAAACGCAATGTCTCGGTGAAACGGCGGCAGTTAGAGGCTAGCCGCCAGCCGTTCACCAATTTCCTTATAAAGAAAAAAAAAAAGTGAAATTCGTAATAATTTTAGTGACGAGGAAATTGGTGAAGTTATGTCCCGTGTATCTTGTCAAGGGCGGGTGTGGTTAAAAGTCGAAAGTCACGACAAGGCTAAACTTACTCTTAACGCGCCAGCACGCTGCGACATGGCTTTGTTTCAAAAATA
>BLSH010072673.1:2312798-2323857 GCA_018402905.1 Glandirana rugosa | reverse complement strand
TTTTGAGACTATGGTACTTTCCTCCATTATGTGGTTTCTCTTCTACCTTGGTGGAACTCTTGAATGTATTTCATCTTAGCCAATGAATTCCTGCAGTTACATATGTTGGCACAATTGCTATTGTTGTATTCTATTTTTAATAGTAGATGCTATAATCTTTTATATACCTGTTTGATGCATAACAATTAATGGCTTTATCATATGCACAAGTTATTTGTTTAGATTTTGCTTTTGCATTATATATTGATACTTATCGTATGGTATTATTTTTCATGTTGCAAAACTTCATAAAAATTCATAAACAAAAAAAGAATTCCTCTGGCTGAGATGGAGATAGTGGCTTCACCTCTCCATCTCAGCAAATTACAGGAAGACTTGTATTCATTCATAACATACAAGGCTTCCCATGAATGACTGAGCAGCGGTCAGTCCAAATCAATTTTGCTCTGGGGCAGGACAGGATGTCCCCATCCCACTTCCAGACAAGTGTGTCTTGCCTACAGTCAAGCATGGTGGTGGGAGTATCATGGTCTGGGGCTTCAAGAGTGCTGCCTGCACTGGGGAGCTACAGTTCATTGAGGGAACCATGAATGCCAACATTTACTGTGACTTACTGAAGCAGAGCATGATCCCCTCACTTCGGAGACTGGGCCGCAGGGCAGTATTCCAACATGATAACGACCCCAACACATAGCTCCAAGACGACCACTGCCTTGCTAAAGAAGCTGAGGGTAAAGGAGATGGACTGGCCAAACATGTCTCCAGACCTAAACTATATTGAGCATCTGTGGGGCATCCTCAAACGGAAGGTGGAGGAGCACAAGGTCTCTAACATCCACCAGCTCCGTGATGTCATCATGGAGGAGTGGAAGAGGACTCCAGTGGCAACCTGTGAAGCTCTGGTGAACTCCACGCCCAAGAGGGTTAAGACAGAGCTGGAAAATAATGGTGAGCATAAAAAATATAGACACTTTGGGCCTAATTTGGACATTTTCACTTTTGTTGCCAACGGTTTAGACATTGATAGCTGTGTGTTGAGTTATTTTGGGGGGACAGAAAATTTGCACTGTTATACAAGCTGTACACTCACTACTTTACATTGTAGCAAAGTGTAATTTCTTCTGTGTTGTCACACGAAAAGATAGAATAAAATATTTACAAAAATGGGTGGGGTGTACTCACTTTTGTGAGATACTGTGTATGATGCATACAGCTGCTGTATGTGTTAGTTAGCTTGGTCCAAATGAGCTATTTATTGTTCAATAAAACCTGCAGTTCAGCTGTACAGCATCCCTCAAACCTGTTATTTGAAAGATTTGTTTATTTTGCATGTTGCCCTTAAAGCCGCATATCAGGTCCCTGTCCCCATTATAAATTTTTTATCAAAAATTACGCCATTGGCATAGGTTCCTTTTGGATCAATGATCAATTTCCTATTTACAATAGCTTGCCTATCAGCCTTCAAAATGACAAGAATTAAGTACCAAGTTTGGCTCCATTTCTCTATAGACTTCAGTGGGATTTTTGGCCAGCTTTACAAAATTCAGCTGGTTCAGCAGGGATCAGCCAAATTTTGACCCATGTATGGATCTATTGATCAACTTGTGTACAACCAGTCTGTTGGGTTTTTTTCAAATGACCAGTACCGCCAGCTATAGTTGGCAACACTTATCATTGCTTTCTGCCAGTGGAGAATGCTCCCCGTCGGCAGAATACAATAGCTCAGCGGGAGAGATTCACCATCCACAATAGAATTTGTGGATAGGGAAATTGGGTCATTTTTTTTCCTTCATCGCACTGGTTAAAACTAAATAAAATAAAATAAAATATGTATGGCCTGCTTTGGTCCTAAAATGGGTTTTGAAAATCTCAAACAGAATTCAATGAACACACTGCAAACTGAAGCCGGGAAAGTTTTCTCATCCCTTTTTACCAAGTATTTTACTAAAGGATACTGCTCATACTGTATTCAACAATGAAATGATCATGTTAAATATGCATGCATTGTTCAGTTGTCATCTAATCTCTAATGCTCTATACACTGATTTCCATGAGCTTTTAAACACAGAAAACTGCTGCCCATAATGTAATTTATTTTCTAGCTTCAAACAACCAATGAAACCCTTTTAGTGCCAGGCAAAAATAATTTTAAATAGCTTTTCATGTCAGTTTTGATTTCTTGGTCACTTGAAATTATTTAAACCATGAGGACGTAAGGAGATTGCTGTGTGTGAGATATGCAATACATCTCATACTACAAAACATCCCTTGATGGATGAGGGATTTTTAGGTGCCATAAACCATGCCACAGAAATTGTTATATAAAATACATTGTAATCTTTATTATATTACATACACACAGAAATATTAAAATTGATGACCTAGTAGTAAGTCATTATACCTACAAAAACATTGTACATAGGAAAACAAGTCAATGTTGACATGTTTTTCTATGCAAAATGTTTTTGGAGGTAAAATGACAGACTATTATTTTTTTTTTCTATAAATTCTTTTGATTTCATTTTAATTAAGTACAAACCCTAGCTATTCAGGTATTCCCTTGGCATATTGTACAATAAAGGTAAATAAATATACAATTTATTGGTGAAACATAAGAAAGTCAAGCATACGCAAGGTCCCTTAGGCCATCAATTTTTTAACTTTTTGTGTGGCATGTTTTTGGCACCTAAAAAATCCTTTATATATTAAAGGATGTTTTGTACTATGCGATTTATGTAGGGATGTGGTGACCAATGGCCGCCATCTGCACCAATAAATTATATTGGATACAATAACATTGTAAAATATATAGGCAACATATGGATACCTTAAAAGAGGAGGAAACCCCTAAATGTTTCCTTCCATAAACTTTAGTTAACCACTTTCCGATCGCCATATGACTATAAGCAGCGACAGCATGGCTCTGTCCCGCGAATCACCGTTTATAGTCATCACTTTAGTGCAGGGCAGCTAGGGGGCCCGCCGCACGCTCCCTGAGTGGGGCCATGGGTCGGGTGGACTCGGTGTCCACAGGCGACTTGCAATGCCCTGTGACAGAGCCAGAACGGGGAACCGATAATGTAAACACAGCGGTTTCCCGTTCTGACAGGCGGCATGTCAGAGATCTACTGATCCCTGTACTCAGAATCAGTTAGATCTCTGGTGCCCCTACCAGCCCAGCCCCCTTATTGTTAGAACACACCCAGGGAACACAGTTAACCCCTTCACTGCCCCCTGCAGGTTGACCCCTTCACTGCCAATGACATTTACACAGTAATGAGTGGATATTTAAATTTCTGATCGCTGTATAAATGTCATTGGTCCCAAAAAAGTGTAAAAAATGTCTGACATGTCCGCTGCAATATCACAATCCCGATAAAAATCACAGATCGCCGCCATTACTAGAAAAAAAAAATTGTAAAAACTCCAGAAATGAATTCTCATTGTTTGTAAGCAGCAACTTTTGCGCAAATCAATCAATAAATGCCGTTTGCGATTTTTTTTTACCACAAATATGAGGAAGAATATAAATCGGCCAAAACCAATGAGTACATTTGTTTTTTTATTTATTTTTTTTGGATTTGTATTTTAGCAAAAAGTAAGAAATATTGTTTTTTTTTTTAAATTGTCACACTTTTTTGTTTATAGCGGTGATCAGAAATGACGCAGAGGTGATCAAATACCACCAAAAGAAAGCTCTATTTGTGGGGAAAAAAGGACGCAAATATAATTTGGGTACAATGTCGCACAATCGTGCAATTGTCAGTTAAAGCGACGCAGTGCCGAAGCGCAAAAAGTGCTCTGGTCCTAACATGGGAAATCCTTCCGGAGCTGAAGTGGTTAAAAAATAGAAAAATGTGTCCAGTACACAGTGCTTAATAAACAGAACGTGATTAAAATCAGCTGTTTTAATCTGACTTGAAGCATTGCACAGAGCATGAATAAAACATTAAGTACTTTACTAAGTAACATACATAGCAGTGTTAATTTGCTTTGTGTTAATTAGACTAATCCCTGTACCATGACATATGACCAGGCCTCAAGGACAAAGCTGATCACTCGGGGGGATATATTTCAGCAGTATATTTTCCAGTTTAATTTCCAGGATGGTCTTATTTTTTCCCATGGGATTATTATTG
This sequence comes from Glandirana rugosa, assembly GCA_018402905.1. NCBI lineage: Eukaryota > Metazoa > Chordata > Amphibia > Anura > Ranidae > Glandirana > Glandirana rugosa. The sequence goes on along the minus strand of BLSH010072673.1, from coordinate 2,319,718 downwards.
AATGCTCATGCAAGTGGCTGAACAAACACGACTTACCTTTTTAATTTGTCATCTTATTATTAAAAGGTTACACGGTTATTGCTCAGAACTGCTAATCTCATCAAGCTTCGTTGAAAGGTAATAATTTTAATATTGATTTTGATTCCAGAAGATGATTGAGCCAGCAGTCAGTCTTGCTTAATTATCTTCCAGTGGTAAATGAAACCTTTGTACAGTAAATTATTTTATTTTTTCACTGTTTATCATACTACTACTCACCATTTTTACATTTTTTGTTTTACATATTTAGCTTGATTTTTACACTCTATGCATGCTTTTTTAAACATTTATTAATGTCTAAAGCATAAAGTGTCACACTAGATAAACAGTTAGATACATAGTTAGATACTTAGCTAAATGTACCATATGTTTTACCTGCTTAAAATATTTGCAACTCTGTTCAGCCACATTTGTAGTTTACACATCTATTGCACAATGTAAAGATTGGAAGGCATGCAATGCAGTATAGAACTCATTTTAGCTCTGCAGGTAATTGCCATAAAACAGAATAAAGTCTGGTTTCCAGGAGTTTTATCAACAATCTTTTAAAAAAATATTTAGTGATATTTCCAATTAAAACTTGAAGTCATAAAACACATTTATTTAACAGCTGTAGGTAGTCTCAATATAGATTGTGAGCTCCATTGTGCAACAGGAACTGATGCATAGAGCTTGATGATCTCTTTGTAATGCTGCATAATGTCAGAACTTACAAATACATAAGTGTACAAATACATGAGTGGTCCATATAGTGAACTTGGTGTTGATTTATTCACTTTAAGGTCATCACAGAGGACAAGGGAGCACTCTTTACATCTAGAGGAAAAAAGATTTCATCTCCAAATACGGAAAGGTTTCTTCACAGTAAGAGCTGTGACAACGTAGGATAGACACCCTCAAGAGGTAGCTCTGGCCAGCTCAGGAGATTCCTTCAAAAAGGGCCTGGATTCTTTCCTAAATGTGTATAATATAACTGGACCATTGCAACGAAAGTGAATACATCTTCTACTTATCTGTCTTCAGTATTTGTGAAATCGAATTGCCTCTTTTGAGCTAATCTGCAATGAATACTAGTAAACAAGATGTACGCAATGTTCTGCTCTCTTTATGTATTTCCCCAACAAATGTATGTTGACTCTGCAATGCCGACATTGTCATTCAATAAAAAACATTTTGGGAAAAAAAAGTAAACAAGATGAAATATTGAATTAAAAAAAAAAGAATGCAAAATACAATGAAGGAAGTCCAGCAATCTTGGGAATTTAATGTCTACTACAGTATACAAAGTGCAGCAGTTTGTGAAATTGGTGTGTTGTTTCATTGGTGGCAGTCAGTGGAGAAGTGCATTGTTACATATGAGCAGTTGCCGTGGCAGTCAGTGAAGAAGTGAACAGCGGGTTCAGTCACTTACTAAGTTATTTGCAGCAGTGTGCAGAGGGGCATGTGGGACTAGAGAATATTTGGGCCTTTATATTGTGTGAGAAGAGAAGCAGCCTGACTATCCTATGCCAAGATAGGGTATTTTAACTCTTGCTACCAACACTTACTAACTAAAAGCATCTGAAAAACTGAACATTTACTATCAAATACTTACGTAATTTTCCTTTCCTGATTAATTAATTAATTTTACCATTAATCCCATTAATTTTCAGGCTGAGCCAGAGGCCACATTCCGTAACTAGCCTACTCATTACTCTGGGAGGGAACTTCTGCTGCCATGGAATCCATCGAGAAAAGCAAATTACAGTAAGTATTTGATAGTAAGTTTTCTGTTTTCCTGACAGACTCCATGGCAGCATACGTTTAGGAACTAACTAGTCCAAAAAACAAGGGTGAAATGTCGGAAAAGTTGGGTTTCAATCACAGCCAACAGAAACTCTATGGATAAATATTAACAGCATAAGGAAGTTAGATACACCTCACAATGAGCCAGAACAGCCTTAATGGAAGACATGTCATCTTCATACAACTATTCCTGGCACTATTCCACAGGGAGCCCACAAAGCCTACACACTCCTGGATGAGTGTGTGGTGACTGCTTCCAAAGGAACCAAGCCCTAAGCGTTATAAGCCTAATGGCTAGCTGGAATGACCCATCCAGTGAAAATCCTGGATCACATCTCTGTCCCACTGGTTCTGCTAGAGAGAGAGACAAATATGTCCTAAACCTCTAAGAAAATCTGTAGCTTGAAAGCATGCTCGAAGTATTCCAATATCCATGGGATGGCGCCAGTTATCCTTGGTGGTCCTGCATATAGAAGGAACAAATCTTTTGCTCTCATAGAATGCCAAAGCCACCTCAGATTGATGCCCAATATGGATATAAACAATACCCTTACTGGGCATAAAACTACAAGGATCCCTCTCGGCACAAGGCCCAGATCCCGGGAAACATAGAAAAGCTGCCTTCATGACTGAGATTTTAGTCAAAACTGGACTGAAAGAGATTCCATCTGGAGCAGCAAGCTGTCAAGGCCAAGCTTCCTGCTGAGGATGTAGCCCTAGAGAGATTGACATCATGGCTCAATCCTTACTCCAACTGGACTGGAGGGGATCCCACCTAGAACTGTAAGCCACCAAAGGACCCTTCCTAGGCTAAAGCTTTGATCTTGGCAAACTTCTTGGCTGAAGAGATAGCTCTTGGAGTGCATGTCTTCATAGCTCAGTCTTTATCCAAGCTGGACTACAAAGAGATCTCATCTGGAGCTGGCAAGGAAGTCCAGAACAAGTAGTAAATCCCACCTAGAGATTCTTGGCTCTCCTTCGAGTCTCAGGTGCAGCCCCCCACCAAAGTATTGGATGAGTAAGGAATAGTCTACCCATGAGTAGAGTTGAGCGGACACCTTGATGTTCGAGTTCGTCGGGATCAGCCGAACCTCGTGAAAACGTTCGGGTTTGGCACCGAACTCAATCCGAACTTGACCCCGGACACCGAATCCTGTTGAAGTCAATGGTGACCCGAACTTTTGGGCACAAAAATGGCTGTAAAAAAGTCTTAGAAAGGGCTAGAAGGCTGCAAAAGGAAGCAAAATGGGGGTAAGAGTAGGACAAGTGCCCTGCAAACAAATGTGGTAGGGAAATAACTTAAAATGACATAAAAAAAATAAAAAATAGGAGGAGGAGGTGGATGTGGAGTAGGAGCCTGGAGGTTGAAGAGGTGGTGACCGTGGCGGTGTAGGTGGAAGTGGTGGTGGAGGAGGAGGAGGTAGCCAACACTGTTTTTTGTTTGTTTGGGTTTTTTTACAATTGGGGTAGCCCCCAAAATATTGAGACATAGTAAAAAAAAAACAAGTATACCAATGGCTGTGTGAGGTCGGTCTAAATGTCTATTCTGCTCAAGGTACAGAAAAAGTCTTGTGGGATCCATGCCTGGTTCATTTTAATAAAGGTTAGCTTGTCCATGTTGGCTGTGGACAGTCGGCTGCGCTTGTCTGTGATAACGCCCCCTGCCGTGCTAAACACACCTTCAGACAATACACTGGCTGCAGGGCAGGCCAGCACCTCCAAGGCATAAAGGGCAAGCTCAGGCCATGTGGCCAATTTGGAGACCCAGAAGTTGAATGGGACAGACCCATCAGTCAGTACGTGTAGGCGTGTGCACACATACTGTTCCAGCATGTTGCTGAAATGCTGCCTCCTGCTAAGACGTTGCCTATCAGCTGGTGGTGCTGTTTGTGGTGGTGTGCTACTGACAAACAATGGATCCCAGTGGAGGACTCTCCCTGATTGACTATTTGGTTTCATACAACCAAGCACTATACCTTCCACAAACCATAATACCCTGGAGGCCCTGCCTTAAATGATACCTTTATATGTGGAGTGGTGGATACGATTCATGTGACGAGGACCCAGTGGATATCTGACGAGTTCTCCTTGAAGTTACTATTGATGTTATGCGCATACCCAGAATTTTTCTGGTAAGGGTATTTAATTATCCCCTTTGGTGGAGGTCCGCACTGCATGTGGGTGAATAGTGCACTTTATATGGACTTGCAATATATCTATCCCATGACAAGAAGGAATATATTTGATCAAGAATATATTTTGAACCTATCAAAAATAATGGCCAAAAGATTAGCATCTATCATGCCTTCCCTAATCCACCCTGCACAGCCGGGCTTCACCATCGGCCGCACTGCCGCCTCCAATATACGCAAGGTGCTAGCAGTACTCGAACATGTCAAAGCCAACCCAGCCAGCGATATAGCTATCATAACATTAGACGCCGAAAAGGCATTCAACAATATCAGCTTTCGCTGGCTGAGGCTGGTCTTACAGAAATTTGGAATTGGGGGCTCCTTTTCCCACCTCATTAGGGCAATGTACTCTGCTCCCTTTGCTAATGTGGTGGCGGCAGGACATATCTCAAACAACATTCCCCTACATAAGGGTACCCACCAGGATGTCCCCTGTCCCCCCTTCTTTTCAATTTGGCAATCAAACCCCTATCCCGCTACCTCACTTTTCATTCCCAGATCCATGGCGTTCAAATAGTTTGACAGGAAATCCGGACGGCTCTCTTCGCCGACGATGTCCTGATGTTTTCCTCTGACTCAAGCATAGACCTCCCCCACATTCAGGACATATTCAGCCATTTCAAAACCTGCTCAGGCCTAAGAATTAACTTTGCTAAAAGTGAGGTACTCCCTCTCCTCCACACTAGGACACCTGACTGGGCCGCCAACTCGGTCTTCCAATTGGCCAAACATCACATAACCTACCTGGGCATTAAAATAGGCAAGACACCAGCCTCCATCTACCACTTAAACTTTCCCCACATAATAGCCAAAATGATAAGCGAGAACCTCCCTAACATACGAAATTACAACCTAGCTTGTCTCCTCAGAGTGCATATGGACTGGCTTCTAGGCACCTCTAAGTGCTCCAACCTCGACCTGGAGTCACAAATGGCGGGCCCAGTGGGATTGGCTGCACTGTTACACATGAAACTTCACTCCCTCCCAATGGACCTCAAATACAATCTACTGTATAGAGACACTAACATAACCTGGAGGGAAGTGAGAACCAAATTGAATCTCCCCTCCACTGTCTCTAGCTATCTTCCTATATTGGGCCACCCACAATTTAACTCCCCACAGCGATTTGCAGCCTTTTCCACCTGGGCCTCCCTCGGTCTAACCAAGCTGGCCCAACTGTTTGAACCCTCCTCTGGGAGGGCCCTTCCATTCTCAGCATTACAGGGTCGTTTTAACCTCCCTGGAAACCACTTCATATTTGCTCAGCAAGCAGTAAGTTTTGCAGCGTCTCTCCACCCAAATAGACTAATGCGCTTTAAAACTTAATTTCTGGACACTCTCTTGATCAATAACCTACTCAAAATCTCGGATATATACAGAGCAATCTCGGCAAGCCTCCCAAAAACGTGCAACCACGACCCTGCCCACATGTGGGCCAGAGACTTTTCCTTTGACTGAAGTGGGAGGCCTAGTCCTGGCGGGCTACAATACTGTAAGATCCAATATAACAAATGAATTCTGGAAGGAGCAACTTAAAATTCTTCATCAAGCTTATGTGCCCTTTTCAACGCTAAAAACAACAACAAACCCTTTCCACTGCCCCTGGTGTAGTCTCTATAGACCAACTTTGAGGCACAGGCTGTGGGACTGCCGACCCATCAGCGATCTCTGGACTCAAGTTGTAAAATTGGCAAGCCAAGTTACAAAATACCAATTATCCAACGACCCTCTTCCTCTTCTCTTTGGCTATCTTGGAAACATGGCTTTACAAACCCAACCAGACGTCCAAACACACCAAGGCGTGGCTTACGTCCTACTTTATGGTCACTAGAAGAGCCATTCTAAAACAGTGGACTTCCTCTACACCACCATCTATATCCATGGTCAAGAGAGACCTATTCGACCTCCTCTGCAAGGATTATCTGGCGACAACGCGCTACTCAGATAACAGTGAACACTTCCAAAAAAAAATGGGGCCTTACAAGGCCTACTTTTCATCCCCACCCAGGGACTCGCAGCAACTGGACTTCCCCCCAGGGACAACGGATGAGATCTTGCCCCCTTTCCTACTTATTCTCTTTCTACCCCAACACACTCTTTATGTCCTCTGCACCTCTAGCCTGGAGGCACCCCCCATCTCTCAGTCATAACTCGCACCGAGACCCCTCCCCAGGCAGTCACCCTGATCACCTTCGGTCACCCCTGGACTTTCCAATGCCAGACCCTGTTTGACTTCGTTCTCATATACCCCAATAGTCCCCACACCTCTACCTGGTGGAACTTACTCTAGAAGATGGATCACGCTTCTTTTACTATTAAACCATCGAAATTATACCGTTTGATTAGAGACCTCTGTCCGAAGACTTCCACATTCTCATCATCTTCACTCACCCCGCATGGACTCCAATAAGTACAAAATCGAAATCCTTCATCACTGTCAGCTCGGCTTGTATCCTCCTTAATATACGATTTGTTATCTACAAGTTAAGGTTACCACATCGGTTCCCATGCTCTCCCCCCCCCCCCTTTATGCATCCAATCGCTGTACAACTAGTACGTGGGTCACAGAGAGTTTGTACGGGTACTTCGGAACCCACGACCGTCTCATTATGTAGAAGACACGACGACTCAATAACGGTCACCTCGAGGGGTCAACCTTTTAACAAAACAATCATCTTGAGGGGTTAACCCTTTAATAAAAAAAAAATTTATATAAAATAACTCCTAAAACTTTATGTCACTATCATAGTCTGTTTCGGCCATACTATGTTTCCACATTTAATACTCACCTTGACAATATGTTAATGTATCCCTCTTTTTTTTTTTGTTGCATTCTTCTATGTTTCCAATACTCGTGTTCTTAGTTTGATCGTCGCTAACCTACGTATTTCCCCCCCCCCCCTC
>BLSH010072673.1:2295529-2306217 GCA_018402905.1 Glandirana rugosa | reverse complement strand
TGCCATTGGCAGAGCTTACGTTATTACAGGTGTAATTTTTCTGCGCATGTGTGCCATTCACCACCCCAATGTTAGCTCAGAACTCTGTGACTACTGGAGCCATCCTGGAAACTTCTGGACACCACAGGACACCACAGGGTGCTCCCAATATCTGCACGACTGTCCCGCATGAGACCCCGGTCACCACGACTTCCAGAATGTAGAAAACTTTATATGAAATGGTCCTATGAGTGAAGAGGACAAAAAAGGAACCCAGCCTTTGGCTCAGCCTTAAAGTTTATGGGAATGGGGTCCTATGGGGTAGGAGCAAGGATGGGGCTACCCAAACGTATGTTGCCATGGAGTCTGTCAGGAAAATAAGCATATTTATAATACTCCATTACATAATAAATACATGGGGTTTAATTGTGTTTTAAACCTCATTTGCCATATGGTTGTAGAGGATTTAGTCTACTACATAGCTTTGTGTCATTTGCAGACACAGAGATTTTTTTTTTTTTTAATTTCTATAGGACATATTTATATAGTAGTGCATGTGGTATGCATCAAACAAACACCACAGGGGAATCTTCCTGGTCAACGTAATTTAAATTACAGTGGTTGATTTACCGATAGTGAGTTTTTGGTTAACATCACATTTACTGCTCTGTAAATATGTCCTCTTTTTTTAAACAGGCCAAAAGAAATAGTTTGACCACTGGGGTACACTACTAACAACCTTACACCATTTAGAGCATGAATTATCAATTACTGCTCTCTAAATTAGGTCATTAACCTTTTCTATCAATTTTAAGGCTGCATTTTCTAAACTCATACACCCCTGCTTACACATTAGTTATGTGTGGGGAACAGTGTCAAACTGTTCCCCACACCAAACAAATATAATACTTGTTCTTAAAAAAAAATATATTTTTATATATACAGTATCTCACAAAAAGTGAGTACACCCCTCACATTTTTATAAATATTTTATTATATCTTTTCATGTGACAACACTGCAGAAATGACACTTTGCTTCAATGTAAAGTAGTGTGAGCATACAGCTTGCATAACAGTGTAAATTTTCTGTCCCCTCAAAATAACTCAACACACAGCCATTAATGTCTAAACCGCTGGCAACAAAAGTGAGTACACCCCTAAGGGAAAATGTCCAAATTGGTCCCAATTAGCCATTTTCCCTCCTCGGTGTCATGTTACTCGTTAGTGTTACAAGGTCTCTGGTGTGATAGGGGAGCAGGTAGGTTAAATTTGGTGTTATCGCTCTCACTCTCTCATAATGGTTACTGAAAGTTCAACATGGCACCTCATGGCAAAGAACTCTCTGAGGATCTGAAAAAAAGAATTGTTGCTCTACATAAAGGTGGCGTACGCTACAAGAAAATTGCCAAGACCCTGAAACTGAGCTGCAATATGGAGGCCAAGACCATACAGCGATTTAACAGGGCAGGTTCCACTCAGAACAGGCCTCACTATGGTCGACCAAAGTAGTTGAGCGCACATGCTCACCATCATATCCAGAGGTTGTCTTTGGTAAATGGATGCATGAGTGCTGCCAGCATTGCTGCAGAGGATGAAGGGGTGGGGGGTCAGCTTGTTAGTCCTCAGACCATACGCCGCACACTGCATCAAATTGGTCTGCATGGCTGTCGTGCCAGAAGGAAGCCTCTTCTAAAGATGATGTACAAGAAAGCCCGCAAACAGTTTGCTGAAGACAAGCAGACTAAGGACATGAATTACTGAAACCATGTCCTGTGGTCTGATGAGACCAAGATAAACTTATTTGGTTCAGATGGTGTCAAGCGTGTGTGGCAGCAACCAGATGAGGAATACAAAGGCAAGTGTGTCTTGCCTACAGTCAAGCATGGTGGTGGGAGTGTCATGGTCTGGGGCTGCATGAGTGCTGCCGGCACTGGGGAGCTACAGTTCATTGAGGGAACCATGAATGCCAACATGTACTGTGACATACTGAAGCAGAGCATGATCCCTTCCCTTTGGAGACTGGGCGGCAGGGCAGTATTCCAACCTGATATTGATCCCAAACATCAAGGATGACCACTGCCTTGATAAAGAAGCTGAGGGTAAAGGTTATGGACTGGGCAAGCATGTTTCCAGACCCAAACCCTATTGAGCATCTGTGGGGCATCCTCAAACGGAAGGTGGAGGAGCGCAAGGTCTCTAACATCCAGCAGCTCCATAATGTTGTCATGGAGGAGTGGAAGAGGACTCCAGTGGCAACCTGTGAAGCTCTGGTGAACTCCATGCCCAAGAGGGTTAAGGCAGTGCTGGAAAATAATGGTGGCTACACAAAATATTGACACTTTGGGCCCAATTTGGACATTTTCAGTTAGGGCTGTACCCACTTTTGTTGCCAGCGATTTAGACATTAATGGCTGTGTGTTTTGAGGGGACAGCAAATTTACACTGTTATACAAATTGTACACTCAACACTTTACATTGTAGCAAAGTGCAATTTCTTCAGTGCTGTCACATGAAAAGATATAATAAAATATTTACAAACATGTGAGGGGTGTACTCTAAAATATATATATATTTTTTTTTTTGTAAATATTTTATTCTATCTTTTCATGTGACAACAGTGAAGAAATGACACTTTGCTACAATGTAAAGTAGTGAGTGCACAGCTTGCATAGCATTGTAAATGTGCTGTCCCCTCAAAATAACTCAACACAATAATGTTTAAAGCGCTGGCAAAAAAAGTGAGTACACCTCTAAGTGGAAATGTCCAAATTGGACCCAAGTGTCAATATTTTGTGTGGCCGCCATTATTTTCCAGCACTGCCTTAACCCCCCCCCCTTTCTCTCTCTCTCTCTCTCTCTATATATATATATATATACACACTTCATTCAATGTAGACTATATATACAGTCCATGCCAGTTTGCATGGTCGGATAAGATTCTGTCATAGATTTTCAAGGGAACTCCACACAAAGAAATTTGCATGGGGTCCCCCCAAAATCCATACCAGGCCCTTCAGGTCTGGTATGGATTTTAAGGGGAACCCCTGCCAATTTTTTAAAAAAATGGCATGGGGGTCCCTCCAAAATCCATATCAGACCCTTATCCGAGCATGCAACCTGACAGATCAGGATGGGGGGGCGAGCAAGCGCTCCCTCCTGAACTATACCAGGCCACATGCCCTCAACATGGGGACAAGGACCTTTTCCTGACAACCCTGGCCGGTGGTTGTCGGGGTCTGCGGGCAGGGGGCTTATCAGAATCTGGAAGCCCCCTCTAATAAGGGGGTTCCAGATCCCGTCCCCCCATGTGAATGGGTTTCGGGTAGAGTTGAGCGAACCCGAACTGTAAAGTTCGGGTTCGTACCAAACTTTGGGGTGTCCGTGACCCGGACCCGAACCCAGACATTTGAAAAAAAGTTTGGGTTTGAGTTCTGGGTTTGGGTATTTGATCACGCATGTTGAATAGCTGCAGGGCAGCCAATCAACAAGCATTTCACTGGTTTGCCCTTAGAAGCCATCACAGCCATGCCTACTAATGGCATTACTGTGATTGGCCAGTGCATCATGTGACCCAGCCTCTTTATAAGCTGAGTCACTTAGTGCTGCAGTCACATGCTCTCTGAGACTGTGACCAGTGTAGGGAGAGGATTCTGCCGGTGCTGTGAGGGACAGATTGCAGATAGATAGATAGGTAGAGATTACTACTACTACTGCTTTTAGGGGCAGATCTCATCCTGCATTACAGAACGATCTGACTGGACTAGGTAGAGTCTACTGCTTAGAGGGACAGATCATCTTCTAGTTCTATAGGGTCAGGTTCCTGCTATTGCTGTAAGGGACAGATTATTGTTCTAAAATCATTGCCTACTCCTATAGGGTCAGGTTCCTGCTGTTGCTGTAAGGGACAGATTATTGTTCTAAAATCATTTTGCAGCCCTCTAGCACTTTCCAGGACTTTTTTACAGTCATTTTTGTGCCGAAAAGTTCGGGTCCGCATTGACTTCAATGGGGTTCGGAGTTCGGGGTAAAGTTCGGGTCAAGTTCGGTACTGAACCCGGACTTTTTCCTGAAGTTCAGCCGAACCCAAACATCCAGCTGTTCCCTCAACTCTAGTTTCGGGTACATTGTACCCCTACTCATTCACTAAAAAAGTGTCAAAAAATAAAAACCACAGAAGACAGTTTGGGACAGTCCTTTATTTAAAAAAAAGAGTGTTCTGCAGTGTAAGCCACGTCAATCACGGCGCCAACATCCCAAAAAATGCAAAAACATAAACGCATCCATCTCTTTCAGAGGCGATTCGCTGAATGGGCTGTCTTTGCTGTGACAGTTTATTTATAGGCAAGGGCGGGGCCACCCGGCGAGATAATTGAGTGATCCCGCCCCTTCTGATGTCATGTGACAGCAGAGGGGTGGGTTCACCCGTTTACGGCACCAGGTCGCCCCGCACTTGCCTATAAATAAACTGTCACAGCAACGACAGCTCATTCAGCGAGTTGCTTCTGAAAGAGGAGGATGCGTTTTTTTTTTTTTGCACTTTTCAGGTCGTTGGCACTGTGATTGACCTGGATTACATCGCGGGACACTTTTTTTTTCTTTATTAATAAAGGACTTGTCCTAAACTGTCCCCTGTGGTTTTTATTTTTTGACACTTTTGATGAATGGGTAGGGGTACAATGTACCCGATACCCATTTACATGGAGAGCTTCCAGATTCCTATAAGACTCTCACCCGCAAACCCCGACAACCACAGCTCAGGGTTGTCGGGAAGAGGCTCTTGCCCTAATCAACATGGGGAAAAGGTGCTTTGGGGTGGGGGGCTTATGACTTCTATCAGTGCCTGGTTAAAGCTTGTAGGATTTGTTTTTATTCTCTTAAGACTGTCTTATGAGGCTGCAGGACCCCTGACACTCTGTCTGGACAGTGCTTATTGGCCCCACATGCACTCTTTCAAAAAAAAAAAAAAAAAATCTGTAGCAATGCACACCAAACTGAGTATGTGCAGAGTGCCCCCAAGGCTCTGTGCTATCAGGAGATGGATTAAGGACTGTGGAAAAAAGCGAGGATCAGAGAAGACAGGATCAAACAGCCTTTTTACACAATGAACAAGATTAGCCCCTTAGGTTCCACAGTTAGTATAACAAGCATGCTTTGCTGCTTATACAGACTGATTTTACTGTTGTGGGTTTAGTAACACTTTAAGTCATTGTATTTTATACAAAAAGAAGAAACAAAAAAAATGCTAGTCTCTTTTTCGAGACTAATAATAAAAAATCAATCCGCGCAAAAATCTTGATGGTATATGGTTCAAACAATGATGATAATAATGATCCTATAGCAGCTGTACACAGAGTTATACACCAAACCATAAACAATAAATAAACATGGCAGTGCAGCGCTTAGAACATTCCCAAGAAATTTCAGAAAGATGATCAGAGAAAGTCCCACTTCCGTGCTCAGAATATGTCAGAGTCTGAGTGTCACATCGTACCATAAGCACACTGCTCTTACCAGAGAACGTGTGACCCCCTAGCAAGAGCGGTCAGACACTTTTGTTTAACATGAATGCAGCAGGAATGTTAGATGACGTCTACTTCTCCCCATGCAGTAAATTGAGACCTCCAACTGTCACCACAGCACATCTGAACGCTGATCAAAGCTACATAGATGGAAGGCCACTCCAGCCGTATCATATAAAGAAACAAGAGCCCACAATAGCGTAATACTGTTTAAAATGCTAGCTTTAATTATAACAAAGGTGCACTCACATTGTTTCCTTTATAAAACGGCATGATCGGCATTCGCCAGTAAGAAAAATGGCCACAGTGGACCCGCACATGTGCAGTAGTATAGTTGCGTGGTCAGCGTGTTGACGTAGCTCCGACTGGTTTCGTCAGATATGACAGCTCTGACAGGCGATCGCGGGTCACGAGCGGACATCGAGTCCGCCCGGCCCGCGGGCACCCCCACACAGCGTGTGGCAGCCGCCACCTGTGAGTGCGTGCCAGGAGTGAGCACAAGGGCAGGACGTCCATGGACGTCCACCCGGAAATTCAGATCCCCGCTGGAGTCATCTTTCGGCTATAGCGCGGATCTGAAGGGGTTAAAGATGCTGACTCTAGCATAAGAGGGATGACAGTAGCACACAGTCTAAAGCATCTCTCACACCAGTCTGTATTCACTAATGTCCTTGGATAATTAGTTGTCTCCTTCCAATATCTTGCACTGCATATCTGCTTACAGTACTGCTGTACATACTGCAGAAAGAGGAAGCTATAACTGGTAAGATAGATCAATCCTGGAGTTTAGCTTTAAGGAAAATAAGTCATCTAGAAAATACCTTGTAATGCAGATGAACTAACATTATTTTTTCTATATCTTTACCTGGTTTTATTTTTTTACTTTTCCTAGCTTCAGTTTCGGTTCAAGAATTGGCTCTTGTTAAACTGTATGGCTGCTCCGGTCCGAGGAAAGGATTCAGGAAAACATGATCTGCACTTTCAGTAATGCTCACTTCATTGTCTGTAAATATAAAATGAGAGATGGGAGCATGTCTGAGACTGCACTGTTTTTATTCCCAACAGTGTACACACAGGCCCTGCACGAGCTGAGGAAAATCCAAGGTATTTCAAATACAGATTTGGAATGTGTAGGAAAAAAACGAAATAATTGGACATGAGGGATGTAAAAAGAATGTGGTCAGGGTGGCTACTAGTCAGCACTAAACATTAGTGTTTCAAATAAGTACAGTAAATGCTTGCTTTAAAACGTATTAATTATAAGATTTTGTGTTTACTCGTGTACAAGTTAGTGTTGTCTAAGCCCTCATGCACATTGGATGTTTTTGACGCTGCTCCTAGGGGCGTTTGGTGTTTGTTTTCTGCCTCTAAACGCCCCTACGTGTTAGCCTATGTGTCCATGCACACGTAGGCGTCTAGAGGCGTTTAGAGACAGAAAAAATAATGCTGCCAGTTCATCTGTGAGCAGACGTGTGTAAATGCGTATTAACACATCTAAACACGGGTTAATGCTAGACATGTTTAGCGCTTTACCATTAATTTATTTGTTTTTTAAATAATTATATTCCCCTGTGGGATTTATATGGTTATTATTTCTGTTTTGTATTCCTTTTTCTTTTCTGAATGCTTTTTTCCCGTTTCTTTTCCCACTGATTATCTCATCTCACTTGGTCTATCCACATGTTTTGACTAATCAATTTCATGATTGTCAATTAAGTATTGTACTGCCCCTTTTTCAAAGGGGCTGCTTTGCTATAAAAGTTTGATTTTAATGTTGTTAACTTATGCTATGAGGAAGGCTTCGGCCAAAACACGTTAGTATTATGTGGATTGTACACTGCTATTGTGCCATATAAAATTCTTATAAGATAAAGCTTTGGGTTGCTGGCAATTTCTTCTACTATGGTCTCACATTGAACTACACAGCCAGTGCACCAACTCCGCTCATCAACTTCCATATAGCAGTAGAGCTTGGGTGAGTTTTTTCTTTGTAATTCATTTCAATGGCCTGAATAAATTATTATTCTGGCCAAAGAAATTAATTAACGATCAAGTGTCCGACGCGCCTAAATGTGTTACACGCGTTTACAATTGTCAATCTTTTTTTGTCCAAAACACTGCTGCCAGGAGGAAATTCCTACACCAAAAACAACTGTACAACTTTGAATAACTACAGAAATATACTAAGTGGTGTGTGTTGGTTTTGGAAGCACAATTTTAGCTTTGAATATGGAGTAGTAGTAGCATTTGAGTACCAGTGTTTCCTTCTTTCAATGCCTGTGCTGCATGTTGAATGATTCAAGATGCAGGCACATTGCAGCAAATGTGTGACATCATAAAACAGAAGGAAAAAAAAGAAAATTAAATTTGGCTTATTGAAAAGTTCCTGTTGATCTTTGTAATGCCTAAGGATCCTGTTCTGATAACTCTAAATTGTATTCTGGTTATCACGTTGGTTTGTTTTCTGATTTCTATTTGTGCAATGTCTGCTGCCTGCTCCGAATGCTACCTGCTCCAATCTCTGCCTATGTACAGTCTGTAGTTTTTGTTTTGTACCAGATCATTGCAGAAAATTTTAATCCCACTTCAGGAAAGTATCAAATGCTGGCATATTATTTACATACAGGTGCATTTCATAAAATTAGAATATCACCAAAAAGTTAATTTATTTCAGTAATTCAATTCAAAAAGTAAAACGCATATATTTTATATTGATGCATGACACTCAGAGTGAATATTTCAAACATTTCATTTTCTTAATGTTGACGATTATGGCTTCCAGCTTGTAAAATCCCAAAATTTGGTATAATTAAGCCATAATCATCAAAATTAAAAGAAAGATATGCTTGAAAAATATCACTCCGTGTGTAACACATCTATATAAAATATATGAGTTTCACTTTTTGAATTGAATTACTGAAATAAATGAACTTTTTGATGATATTTTAATTTTATGAGATGCACCTGTACTTGCCAACAGTCCAGATTTTTAGTCTCCAGTCCCATGAAGACTCTGTCTCGGGCCTTTGTCCTGAGATCACAGCATCATAGCTGAAGCCCAAGACTGTCAGCCTGAGATTCTGTTAAGCCCAGCCCTGTTACAATGTGTACAATTGTATAGAGTGATATACATATGAAGGCTGTGATATTTACATAACGCAAACGATGAACTGAGAGGGGGTGGCTAAGGATGCAAAGATTAGAAGGGGTGGTGGAGAGGTAGGTCACTGTAAATATTTCATTTAAACATGCAGAAGCCCTTGCTTCCCCTCTAAAAAGTGATCTTTAGTAGATCATTTTTCAGAGGGCAGTTAACAAGCCTCCACCACCTGATTAACCCTGAAAAACTGCAACTATTGTGGCATGAACCTATTCACTTGAATTGGCCATGTTTAATGGTGGTACTGCCTGGAAAATAAAACAGGATGTGTAATTTTTCCACAGCCACGAAGCAACATATCGCATTTGCATTTTTTCTAATCCTCCCCCCTCCTCAAACATTTTTGGAAGGTTTTTTTTGAGGAGCAGGTACCTATTTTTGGCAGGTGCCCACTCCCATTTCCACTCTGATTGCCCAGGCGATCCAGGAGAAAGTTTAGCCCCTCTCCCTGCCTACAACCTCCTGGGACACGGCACAGGTCTTCCTTCGGCTTCTTCTTCCCCGCTTCATCCTCTAGTTTTCTCCTTTCCCCGCTCGTTCCTCTGTTCTTCTTCTTCCTGCACCGCTGCTCCCACCACCAACCTGCCGAAGATAAAAAAAAAGACCCTCCTCCGAAGCTGTGGCTCGCCGATCTGTACACTTCCATGGTGCACATCTCATATATAACTATGGGGCATGGCCACTGGATGGCATCCAGAGACACCACCCCCTTGTGACATCACGGACCCATTATGCCCCGGGTGGTGAAGTCACAAGGGGCAGGGTCTCTGAATGATATCCCCCACCCCATAGCAGCATCAGAGGATGTTCATTTTTTATTTTCAGTGGGTCAGCGGCAGGAGTGGTGGTGGAGGAAGTAAAAGACCGGAGGACGAAAGCGGGGGAAGAAGAAGCTGGAGGAAGACCAGAGGAAGAAGGAGAAGATGGAGGAAGAAGTGGGGTGAGGATAAGACCGGTGGAAGAAGCGGAAGAAGAAGAAAACTTTTTTAATAAAGGACTTGTCAAAAACTGGCTATTATTTTGGTGAATGGGTAAGGGTACAATGTACCCCATACTCATTCACATAGAGGGGCGGGATCTGGGGGCCCCCTTGTTAAAGGGGACTTCCAGATTCTGATAAGCCCCCCACCCGCAGACCCCGACAACCACTGGCCAGGGTTGTCGGGAAGAGAGGCCTTTGTCCCCATCAACAAGGGGACAAGGTGCTTTGGGGCATGTGGCCTGATATGGTTCAGGAGAGGGGTGCTCATTCATCACCCCTATCCTGACCTCCAGGCTGCATAAGGCATGAAATTCCTCTTAAAATCTATGCCAGACCCAAAGGGCCTGGTATGGATTTTGGGGGGACAGCACACTCATTTTTTAAAAAAAAATTGGCATTGAGTTCCCCTTAAAATCCATACCAGACCCAAAAGGCTTAATTTTGTGCTTAGAGAGAATTCACATTTAGTTGACACATTTCATAGCTTAATTAGTCCACAAAATAATTAGTACCCCATGCCAATTCTTTTTTTAATTTTCTTTCATTTTTTTCATCTGTATTGCAGTGAGCCAGCAATACATTACAATTTTTAAAACAAGGGAGAAATGCCCGCGCACATTTAAAATTAATAAATCTAATGAAATAATGACTGAACTGTATGGGAGGGGCAGCCCGCAAAAAACAACTGATCCAAAACATACGTGTTAACCTAGTCAACAAAAAACGCCCGACGGGGAGGGTATGTCAAGTCAGTAATAAAGTAATCTAAATAATTAAAATTTACACGCGCCCGTAAAGAGGGAACAAAATTTTTAACATTACATAACGACCGAGTGACGTTATGTCTACTTTTTTTACTTTCTTTTAATTTTTTTCTTAACCGTACCCCATGATTAATAAAACACCTGATTAATTCGATACTTTACACAGTTGATTTACACTTAAGAGAGATTCGTGTTTTAATTCGGAAAACCCAGACCATACCTAAAATTCCCCTTGAGTTACGGTTAAAAAAAAATTTTTTACTCACACGACAGGGGGGTTTTAG
>BLSH010072673.1:2252466-2270015 GCA_018402905.1 Glandirana rugosa | reverse complement strand
GATATCCAGGGTGGAACAAAAGTGATCCATGTCTTCTGGCACTCTCAAGTTTGCTGTTTGACCATTACCTGTGGCTGATAAGCAAAAGGGAAACTTCCACCGATAAATGATATGTCTTGCTCTGAGTACGTCTAGCAGTGGTCTTAATTCCCTTCTCCTCTGCAGAGTAATGGTAGAGAGGTCCTGGAATATTTTGACTTCTGACCCCCTGTGTGTTATGCGGGGTCTGGCCCTGGCCTTGCGTAATATTTCTTCTTTGAGGGGGAAATCAACCAAGCAGCAAATTACGTCCCTCGGGGGGTCTGTATCTCTACCCCTTGGGCGTAGGGCACGATGAATGCGTTCCATTGAGATAGGAGTGGCAGGAGGTCTCTCTAAGATTTCATTAAAGATGGCTGCTACTGTGCGGGTGAGCTGACTTGGGTCTACAGATTCAGGTAGGTTTCTCACCCTTAAGTTGTGTCGTCTCCCGCGATTTTCCAAATCCTCGATGTGCCTGTTGAAATCTCTTAGCTGCATTGCATGTGATTCAGTGTTTTGTTGTACCTGACACAGAGAAGTGTCATGGCGCGCCTGTACTTCTTCAATGTCTTCTACTCTGCGTACTATAGATTGTATGTCTCCTCTTATGTCTGCTATCGCCGCTGCTAGAGCAGATTTTATGTCTGTGGCAACAGTGTGCAGGTCGGCTAGGCACAGGGCTGAAGAGTGTCGGGTTTCTTCTGATGTATGGAGCTCCTGTACTGAGTCACCTCGCGCGCTCCGTGAGGGGGATCGGGACCTGCGTGAGGCGGAGGCTTGTGAGGCCTGTGCGGCCTGAGGCAGCGCGTCCCTCCGTGACCGGAACATCTCCGTTATTTGAGGGCTGAGTGGTGTGTCTTGGCCCAGCGGGGACCGCGACCTGGTTGCCGACAGACTTCTGATTGTCCTCACCATTTTTCCAGCTGTGTAGGGTCTGTTGTAAAGAATGCTGGACCTCTATGTGGGAGAGAGCCGCAACTAAGCGTCCATCTTAGAGCGGCGCCAGACCACCAATTTTGGTTTTTCTTATTGGTGAAGTGATCCAGTCATTACTCCCTCACACTGTCCTAGGCACCTTAATCTTGTTATAAGTGACTGCATGCATGACACACATGCCTAGACAGTGGTTTTTATATTGACAAAGTTATCATGTTGGTGATGGGATGGTGAATGTCTTCATTTTCAATTTAATATGCATTTGATGGGCACTGATCAGGTTGCATTTGAAGGGCACTGATCAGGCTGCATTTGATGGGCACTGGTAAGGCTGCATTTTATGGGAACTGGCAAGGCTGCATTTGATGGGCACTGGCAAGGCTGCATTTGATGTGCACTGATAAGGCTGCATTTGATGGGCACTGGTAAGGGGCTGCATTTGAAAGGCACTGGCAAAGCTGCATTTGATGGGTACTGATCAGACTGCATTTTATGGGCACTGGTAAGGCTGCATTTGATGGGCACTGGCAAGGCTGCATTTGAATGTCTAGATAGTGGTTTTTATATTGACAACGTTATCATGTTGGTGATGAGATGGTGAATGTCTGTTTCAATGAGAATTTTACTTTTTTGTATGTTTGTATATCATTAATAAAGGTAACCAATTTCATGAATTTTTTGCTGCCTTTGCTTTTTGACTGACATTGGATGGCCAGTGGCTCCAATAGTGGTTCTTACGGACCCCTCTCTCTTTGTGGTGTCCCTCTTTTTTCAGGTTCAGGTTGTTTGCCATTGAGCCTCACTGACTTATTGTATTTGTTCGGTGAGTGGACTAACCCATTACCTGCCACCACTGGGCAGTCATTTTTTGTTAATCAGGAGTCTTTATTTTCAATTTAATATGCATTTGATGGGCACTGGCAAGGCTGCATTTGATGGACACTGGCAAGGCTGCATTTGAAGGGCACTGATCAGGTTGCATTTGATGGGCACTAGTAAGGCTGTATTTTATGGGCACTGGCAAGGCTGCATTTGATGGGCACTGATAAGGCTGCATTTGATGGGCACTGGTAAGGGGCTGCATTTGAAAGGCACTGGCAGAGCTGCATTTGATGGGTACTGATCAGACTACATTTGATGGGTACTGGTAAGGCTGCATTTGATGGGCACTGGCAAGGCTGCATTGATGGGCACTGATCAGGCTGCATTGATGGGCACTGGCAAGGCTGCATTTGATGGGCACTGGCAAGGCTGCATTTGATGGCCACTGATCAGGTTGCATTTGATGGGCACTGATCAGGCTGCATTTGATGGGCACTGGTAAGGCTGCATTTGAAGGGCACTGGCAAGGCTGCAGTTGATGGATACTGATCAGGTTGCATTTGATGGGCACTGATCAGGCTGCATTTGATGGGCACTGGCAAGGCTGCATTGATGGGCACTGATCAGGCTGCATTGATGGGCACTGGCAAGGCTGCATTTGATGGGCACTGGCAAGGCTGCATTTGATGGCCACTGATCAGGTTGCATTTGATGGGCACTGATCAGGCTGCATTTGATGGGCACTGGTAAGGCTGCATTTGATGGGCACTGGTAAGGCTGCATTTGATGGGCACTGGCAAGGCTGCATTGATGGGCACTGATCAGGCTGCATTGATGGGCACTGGCAAGGCTGCATTTGATGGGCACTGGCAAGGCTACATTTGATGGCCACTGGCAAGGCTGCATTTGATGGGCACTGGCAAGGCTGCATTTAATGCATAGTGCAGGAGGGGCCCCCAGACCTCAGAAAGTCCCTGCATAGGGACATAGTGCAGAAGGGGCCCCCAGTCATTTAACTTGTTTTAGAAATCCCCTCCTTTAGTTGTTACATCTGTGCTATATTTATTTGTTTAATGCATGTGAATTTGGGAGGTGTCCTAGTAAACTGCCACTTTACAATAAATGTTGCACTTTATTTGTTAAAAATAAAAATAAAATATTTTGTATTTTTTAGGTGGGGTGTGAATCCCTCGTTTTTTCTCCCAGGACTTGACTCTTGATGCCATCATAATTAAATTAGTAGATTTATTGGTTTCCTCTAATCTTTCTAGTGTGTTCACCTGCATAATTATGAACACAGGCTGTGTAAAATCAAAGTACTAGTCTTTTATTCCTCCTAGGTGTTGCAGCTCTCTCCACAAAACACTAGGTTATGGTATAAAATCTGTAGCAAAAGGAAACAAAGGGGAGAGCGCACAGCTGCCCTAGTGTATTAACATTTATTGTAACAGGTAAAATAACCAACAAAGGTTGCACTCACAAGAGGAATCTTTGGCTTCTTCAACATGGCAACTGTAGCCCAGGTGGGGAAATATCAAGATTTTAGAAATAGCATGGATTTTGTAGCACGTGTTACTAATATATTATACAATCACTAAATGGATGATCCGCTTAGTACTATACAGGTTCTAATGAATCTTCTTATTGTAAGTGATACATAAGTATTCTCTTAAAAAAATG
The DNA here is from genome assembly GCA_018402905.1 of Glandirana rugosa. Lineage (NCBI taxonomy): Eukaryota > Metazoa > Chordata > Amphibia > Anura > Ranidae > Glandirana > Glandirana rugosa. The sequence continues at coordinate 2,266,556 of BLSH010072673.1, read as the reverse complement.
TTAAAGATTATATTTAAAAAAGTAAATTTTTTTGTAGTTTAGAATTGGAATATAATCCCAGCACATGCATCAATGCAGCTGTCATGTCTCATCCCCCAATACCAAACATTAGATTAGGGAAGTTCAGATGTTTAAGGCATGCTGTTATTTATCATTTTGGCTATTTTGTTTTGATTTTTAAATTCTGTAATGCACAAAATCTCAGGCTGTGTGAGCGTACACTGCACTAACAATTTGATTGTTTTATTCTGGTTTAGCACCAGAATGCATGTATTGCACAGCTACTGCCAGGTAAAAAATAGATGCAGTTTCAGAGCATGCTTTTGTACCCAGCTTAGTACCCTAATATGTACCCAAATCAACCTCAACATTCTCCTTATGTTAGCCAGTATTTGATTATATATAATATAATCGTATTCCCCCACTGTCAGGGATAGTATTGCTATTAGCTAACTATAAGGGGGATTATAGAAAAATGTAAAAATAGAGCAAGCATATTTTTCTCTCTAATTATTTACAAAGTGCTATTATTAAAGCCTAAGTGAATTGTCCTAAATTATACTAGTAACAACTATGGTAAATATTTCACATAACATTTATAACCGCATGCTTTTCTAAAAACAATCTTGCATGCATGCCCTGTTTTTCAGTTTTAATATGCATATAGATTTGCTACAAAGATGTGATACCTCAATGTACACAGGATATTGTTCAGTTAAGCACTAAATAATGAACAATTTATTTGTTAAGCTAGCCATACATGACCCAGTAAAAAGAAGCAAGTGATCGGAATGCTGTTTTTTAACAAATGAGCACTGCTTGACTTTTGGGCCATATAGAGGCACTGTAATTAGTTTTTCCAATTATTAATTGTGATCTTTATCACATGAACTGATTTTCCAAAGTGTTTTTATTGATTACCGATTGTTCCCTTTTCTAAGGGAAAATGGAGTAAACATTTTACTATGTGTACATTTTATCCATCTGTCAGCCAGATCAAAAAGAAAAAAATGGAAGGTCCCAGTGAGTCATTCCAGGATGGACAGATGTCTCACCTCCTGTTGTATTTAGCAAGACATCTGTCCATCTATGACTATCCTTACTGTTGAGCAAATTTCCACTGCATGGGAACAAGTTTCATAAGGCTCCTGTTTGATCATCCTCTATTACTGAGGTGTGTTACATTATGCTATCATCAATTAATCAATTTGAATTTTTTATGAATTTAGCTATATTTGTAACAGATGACATGTGATCGGTTGCCATGGGTTGTTAAAGTTGTATCTAAGTTAATTTTTTGAAAGTGTAGAAAAACAAATCAGAGAAAAACTAAATTGATTTTTTTTTATGTTTTGAAAGCACAAAAATACCAAGTTTTCACAAACAGCTGAAATAGTGATGGTTAATCAAATACCCAAATGTCAATGCATTATATTGATGATTGCACTGCTGCACCTATTATCCTACCCTGTACCTCACCACCAACTCTGAATTCTGAATTTGAACCAAACAAGTTGTGTCTAATACATAATACATAAAAACCAGTGAGGTTGATATACTAAAAGGGGCATTTTTCACTAGTGAAGTTGTATTTAATTCTTTCATTCAATTCCATGCAATACAAATTTAGGTTTAAATTCTGTATATATTTGGAGATTTAAGTACACGCAGGTTTGCTTGAGTAAGTAAAAATGCACCCGCCCTTTTGGTAAATCATCCATTTAACTCTTTAATGGCCCATACACACGGTACAATTATCAGCCGAAAACTGTCATAACGACAACCTGTCGTACAATAATCCAACCGTTAGTACGTGCCATTCGACAGCCGATTTTGAAGTATCGTCCAACAGAAGTTGTATGCGCAAGCTAGAAAACTTTTGTCTGCCGACAAGGCATCTTCCACTTTTCGGCTCGTGTGTACAGAAGTTGGACAAACAAAAGTTGTAAGTACAATCATGCATGCTTGGAATCCAGGAAGTGTTGGGTCGTGTAAACCTGCATCTGCAATTCACAATTCACATTCAACTGAACTTCCTCTTTATATGCTTGGAACATGTCACTACATTTGGCTTTGTCGAACAATAATTTCACTACCGTCAGTATGCTAGACAAAATCACAGACAACCGATTTTGGGAAAAGTTGGACGTGCGGTCTACAACAATTGCATCGTGTGTACAAAGCTTCACTCTAAACTTTTGAAGTCTGTTTCATGCAACACAGAGGTGCTATAGTTATGTAATAAACAGGTACATTGGCATTGAACTTCAATTGAGGACTTATCAGTGGTCATAGAAGATAACCTTTAATGTTTAATTGGAGACAACAGAAACAAACTCTTTTTAAAATGAAAAATGTCCATCATTATTTAATTCAAAGATTTAATTAAGTGAATCTTCACCTAGTAGACTTTTACTTCAAACCACATTTGTAGTAACAGAAAAGCATAATAAAAAAGGATCTATGTATGAAGAATTCACTGGCAAATGTGGTCAGTGAATCCTTAATTGCTCTTCACCCACGTGAAATTCAACACCATTCACCTGGCATGCCAAAGTCAAAAACAGCAGTCAGTGAACAGCTGTTGAATTTCATAATAACAGAGTAGGGGGTTTGTTTGGGACTTTAGCTGAAGTATACAACTACAAATTGGCAGAATGATCGATATGCAATAACATGTTTAATGGTTCATATAAAATGCACATTAGAATTATGACAAAATACAATTAAAAAATAGTAATACCACTATATAACACATTAATAGTTCATATATGTACATGTATTCCAACATAATTCATCATGTATAAAGGATGTTAATTTGTAGCCCAGAAATCTCTAGTTCAACATAAACATGATGGTATAAAGATGGTTCGTGATTATAAAAGTTAATGGAGTAATCTGATATTAGACACATAATTGTAATGACATAGCATCAAAAAGGAGCTCTACACGTTTTGTGCATATCTTCCACTAATCAGGAGCAGATGCGTAGTACATATAGATGTATCTGCAATTAAATATATGAATACCAAAATGATCTAGTAGTTGGTAAAAAAGGGGAAAAAATAAATGAATCCCACACTCTTACCTACGAGTCAACTATAGGTTCAAAAAGTGGTAACAGCAGCTGAAGGCACTGTGGGGGGGGGGGGGGGGAGCATTATTTCCGGGAGCTGTGGCAATGATGTCTGTGGCAACAGGGCGACCCAAACAGTGAATGGACATTTGTAGGAGTGTAATCCCCAATTAGCTATTGTAATTATAATTGATTGACTTCTGTGGAGAATATTTATGTGTAAGTATAAGTAACTGCATAACTGGTAGAATAGGGAAGACTATAGCCCAAAAAGGCATGTACCAGTAAAAAAAGACCCAGGTAGAGAGTGAGAATACTGAGAGGTAAGAACTGTAGCTGTTGAATCGCACTTATTCTGTAAAAGCACATAAAGGAAGTAAACCTGCAGGTGAATCTGTCGGTGGGAGCTCTCCATGGTGCTGAAACGTTATACGCAGTTTAAAGTGGAACTTTACTATCTCAATCAACATTGACTATTTTTAATCCTTATGCTGCTAGCATTAGTAAATAGATGGGAAAGTAGAAGACATGAATGAGTGAATTTGCTTAAAATATTGAACATGAATTGAATAGTGTGTTTGTTTTGTGGTGCTCAGATGTAATGCAGTTCTGCTTTAGGTACTAAGAGGATTAAATGTTGTTTTTTTAAATGTAAAACAAATTGAAAATGGAAAAATAGCATTTTTTCCATTTGACTACTAATCATGGCACACCAGGCACAGCCGCTGGTAATACCATAGCAAGGGAGCAGCAAAAGTGCAGTTCTCCATGCTATGTTGATACCAGCATACATACCCTTTCAGCTTTGGGAGTTGCCTTTAGGGGGTTTCCCACCCAAAAAAGAGGGGGTGCCAACAAGACGGGGGTTTTCTACCACCTACCTTCCCCACATAAAGGGGAAGTAGGTGGTTGCCTCCTTCCTAGTATTGGTTTTATGTGGGCTTTGAACCCCTAACTATTAAGAAGTTAAAAGCTTTGACTGAGTTCCTGCAACTGGCATGGTTTCAAGTGCATATGGAAGGGCCTCTTTGTGACATCACTGCCCATATTTGAACTAATACTAAATATGGGAAGTAAACCCATATTCACAGAAAATACCCTCCTGAGAGTGCTCAAGGGATCATGTCATAATAAAGAGTCCATTTGGTCACATGTTAATGGACTGATGTTCATACAGATTTCAACTGAAAATATTGATTGATCAAAACCACGGTACCCTGGATGCTACTGGTCTATAAGAATGTATCCAAAGCAATTATCTTCTATTTGTATGAGGTGAAATCCTCTTCTGTTATTTTTAAGTGTTATCAGCAACCATAAGTATAGTTTATTCAGTATTCTGAGCTGAAGTATTAACACTGTTGAACTCACATAGATTTTACACTGCGATACTGTGCAGCCGAAATGATTAAGAAGATCTATTTAAGCTATATAATCACTGCTTTTGGCACAGTTTTCCCCCAACTAAATTATATGTGGGCTTTTTAAATAGATAATTTATTTTCACAATATCTGTTTGACTGCTGGGCTAGTTAAAATTGCACATTGCACAACGATGGAACCGTTCTGATATTGGCTTTATGACAAACAATTGTGAAGATTAATGTGTTTCACCCACATCCCATATCCAGCACTGAATAGTCTGCAATTAGTAAACAGTCTGAAGAATAGATGAACATCTGACTACAAGCTGAAATCATACCAGAGTTATTGATATTATGCATTGCCGTCATTGCTGTTACTTCAAGACACATTACTGCATTATTAAATCATCAGGCCTTTGTGTAAGTTGTCTTTGAACATATTTTGATGCTGTGCTTTTTGATTTCAGTAAAAAGTTCCAACATAAGAGGGCATAGAATAGATTTTGTTATTTTTATATGCAGCTCTATCAAGGTCATATTGTACCTGTATTCATATTAAGGAATGCTGTTATTACTAAAGTAGACCTTCATGAAGAACTAAAATAAACATTTTAACAACAAACAGCCTGAGAAAGAGCATAACTACAATAGTGTATATAGTTCATATCACACAAATATTTGATAAAAATTAGATCATCAATTTTTCTTGCATTCTGCCTAATCTCAAGGTGTATGCAAACCCTAACAGTAAATTTCTCTTATTTGTTCCAATTTGGTCTGTAAAATATATGATTGGAATTTTTTTTAATATCTGTTCAATATGTGCAAAAAAAACCTATTGATGCTCTTAGAAATCCAGTACTGCCCTGTGTCCTGTGCACCGTGTACTCTGAAGTGTTAAATAATTATATCCAGAAATGCATTAGGATTAGATACCACCTTCCCCCTATATTATGGAGAAGAGGATCCCATGCTAAAAAAAGAAGGGAAAAAAAAGCCTGGAAAAAAAAGAATGCAGGATTGGCAAACTGCAACATATTAAAGTTTGTTCTAGTTTAGATACACTTCAACCTTTAGGGGCAGTTCACACTAGAGCATGCACCTTTGAAGGCATGTGTTTTTGCATGTTCCAGTTTTGGCAGACCATTCCTTACAATCGGCTACCAAATGCACAGAAACAAGCAAAAAGTAGTGCAGGAGCTACATATGGAAATAATGCTGCACCAAACCACATGGTACTGTGATAATATGCGGTTTAGTGACTGCAAACATGCTGCATTTGATATATGTGTTTGGGGGTTCCATTAACATACAATGCCACCCACACACGTCTAGCAGGGGCAGCGCATTCTAGCAGGTTCTAGTGTGAACTGGCCCTTAGTCTATTTGGTTGGCTACCCCTTATTAACTTGATATTTTATGGTTTGAAGGCCCAGAAACATCCCCCGTCTTGTTTCAGTTCAAACAATGCATAAAGGTGATAAATCTGACAAGGAAAAATACTGAATAATGTGAACTACAGTTTCAAACCCATAACAAATCATGCTTTATTCACCAGATTAACACTGCTCTGGCAAAAACACACAGCCTGTAACACTGTACAGTATAGGAACCAGAAAATACATTTTTTCTCAGTGAAAATAAAAGTATTTTGAGGTTTAGACCATACAGAACAACAATTGTAATAGAAGCACTCATAGTCTAAAATCTAAAATAACAGTACCTGTATTTAAATTTAATTTAGGAAAAGAAAATTGAGTGAGTTTGGAAACCCAAAAAAGCACAGTACTTATTTAAACAAAGAAGAAAACAGCATCAAAACCTCCACTAGACACTTTGGCCATTACAGTTTATTGCAATTGGTGCATGCTGGATTAGTATAAAAATTGTGACCTTCCAGAAAGGTCTTCTGTCTTTGCCTCTTGGGCTTTTGCTAAGAGAGGAGCCTGTGTTGGAGTCCTTTGCCACCCTTGGCTGTTGCCAGGGAGGGTGAAGCCAAGAGTGGACCTGAGTCATCCAGGGGGAGTATATCTGGAGCCCTGTTGCAGCACCAGGAAAATGAAAGTCGTTTTGATGTACAAGTAAATGTGAGGGAAGACATTACTAGTAGATCAAGGGAGGAGTTTGAATCCTTATGGGTAGAGTTACAAAGGGAAGATAACAAGGGGAAAGTAATACTTGGAATATGCTATAGGCCCCCCTAACCAGAGGGAAGAGGGGGAGGCGGACATCCTATCACAATTTGGAGTAGCGGCAAAGATGGGAAGTGTTGTTATAATGGGGGATTTTAATTACCCAGATATAGACTGGGCGTAAGGTACTGTGCACTCAGCTAAGGCTCGCCATTTCCTCGATGTCTTGCAGGACAATTTCATAAGTCCAATGGTAAATGCACCAACAAGAAAAAAAGCATTATTAGACCTTCTGATTACTAACAACACAGACCTGATCACAGATGTGGAAGTAAGGGGCAATACATGTAATAGCAATCATAGGTCAATTAGTTTCAAATGCAAATAGGAAACATAAGGGGAATACAAAGACACTGAATTTTAAGAGAGCCAACTTCCATAAACTATGCTCCTTGCTGGAATATGTTTACTAGGATACAATTCTAGGAACAATGAATGCAGAGGAAAAAGGGGAGTGCTTCAAGAACATACTAAACAAAGGTATTAGCCAGTTTATCCCAATGGGAAATAAATTTAAAAGTGCTAATAAAAGACTAGGGTGGCTTAACTCGGAAGTAAAAGCAAATATAAAAGCAGGAGAAGGCCTTCAAAAAATACAAGGCTGAGGGGTCCTGGTCAGCACTCCATCTTTATAAGGTATGCAATAAGGAATGTAAGGGTGTAATCAGGGCGGCTAAGATAGAACATGAAAGACACATAGCAGAGGAGAGTAAACAGAATCCCAAGAAATTCTTTCAATATATAAATAATAAAAGAGGGAGGTCAGATCTTATTGGTCCCATAAAGAATTATGAATGGAATCTGGTTACAAAGGATGGAGAGATGGCAAAGGTGTTACATTTATTTTTCTCCTCAGTATTCACAAAGGAAACGGGGGGCTCAAGCATCCAAAACTACAATGTTGGTCCTCACGACATGTCACAGGAAGCACTCTCATGGCTAACTGAGGATAACATTAGGAATAGGCTTGAAACACTTAACGTTAATAAGTCACTGGGACCCGATGGCTTTAACCCGGGGGTCCTTAAGGAACTCAGTCAAGAAATTGTACCTATTTTTTAAGAACAGTCTATTGACTGGTATGATACCAGCTGGAGAAAAGCCAATGTAGCACCCATATTTAAAAAAGGACTAAGATACATCCCTGGGAACTACAGGCCAGTTGGATTAACATCAATAATATGCAAGCTCTTGGAAGGAATAATAAGGGATTATATACAAGGTTATTGTAATGAAAACGGTATCATTAGCGATAATCAGCACGGTTTCATGAAAAATCGTTCTTGCCAAACCAATCTATTAACCTTCTATGAGGAAGTGAGCTGCCATCTAGATAAAGGAAGGCCTGTAGACGTGGTTTATCTAGATTTTGCAAAAGTATTAGATACAGTTACCCATAAATGTTTAATGTACAAACTAAGGTCTGTAGGCAAGGTGAGTACATGGATTGAAAACTGGTTACAGGGGCGAGTCAGGAGGGTGGGGATAAATAGGCAGTACTCAGAATGGACTGATGTAGAAAGTGGAGTTTCCCAGGGAACTGTCCTGGGACCAGCTCTATTCAATTTATTCATAAACCTTCTGGAGGATGAGGTTAACAGATCAATCTCAATATTTGCGGATGATACCAAGCTAAGCAGGGCAATCATTTCTCCAAAGGATGTGGAAACGTATAACATTAATCTATCCATGGCCGCCCGTGACCACTCCTGATTCATGCGGCCGGCCCCTTTATGGCGACGGCCACATGAATTACCGTGGCGGGGGGTGTCCATGAAGCATCCCATTAGAGCCGTAGGCTCTAATTCGCTTCATTAAAGTGTGGCTTGTGGCGCAAAGTGTGCCGCCACAAGCCCTTAGAAAGGAAAATTAACATTTGCCTTTCTAACTGGGAACCGCTTTCAGCCAATCAGGAAGCGGCGGTATGTTACTGGTTTCCTGATTGGCGGAGAAGACAGGCGATCCTATTGGACACCTATCTCGAAGGAGGATGCCGCTGGAGCACGGAGAGCACACTCCCCGCTCACCGGACTCTGCACACTCCAGCATGCTCCCCGCTCGCCGGACTCTGCACACTGCCAGCACGCTCCCCGCTCACGGGCTCTCCACACTGCCAGCCTGCTAATAGATGGACTAAGTGTGGGACTTTGTCCCGACTTCGGGGGGGAGGTCTGCAATTTACCCCACCTGTGATATTGGCTGCAATTTATCCCCACCTGTGTTATTGGCTGCAATTTACCCCTACCTGTGATATTGTCTGCAATTTACCCCCACCTGTGATATTGGCTGCAATTTACCCCCACCTGTATTATTGGCTGCAATTTACCCCCACCTGGGTTATTGGGTGCAATTTATCCCACCTGTGTTATTGGCTGCAATTTACCCCACCTGTGATATTGGCTGCAATTTACCCCACCTGTATTATTGGCTGCAATTTACCCCCCCCCACACACCCCCGTGTTATTGGCTGCAATTTACCCCCCATCTGTGTTATTGGCTGCAATTTACCGCCACCTGTGTTATTGGCTGCAAGTTAGCCCACCTGTGTTATTGACTACAATTTACCCCCACCTGTGTTATTGGCTGCTATTTACCCCTACCCCTACTGAGCTGAGCTGTATACTGTGTCCTGTGATGCTGAGCTATATACTGTATCCTGTTATACTGAGCTGTATACTGTGTCCTGTGATGCTGAGCTGTATACTGTGTCCTGTTATACTGAGCTGTATACTGTGTCCTGTGATGCTGAGCTGTATACTGTGTCCTGTGATGCTGAGCTGTATACTGTGTCCTGTGATACTGAGCTGTGTACTCCTTACACAATATGTGGAATACAGGGGACGGAGTGGGTGGATTCTATAAGAGGTGGGGCTTACGAGAAGAAGGTGGGGTCAAAAAGCAAGGGCGGGGCCTGGCACCCCCCCAACCTAAAACTTCACCAGCCGCCACTGACTGATACATTATCAGTATTGGTGCAACCCTAGTATTTCGTTTTTAAAAATATTGAATAGACTCCCTCAAGAACTAGTTCTAGCCAGCTTAATGAGTTGTTTTAAAAAAAAGAGCTAAATGTACAAAATATAAATCGATACTAACATATTAGATGATAACAACAAGGGTAGTTGATCCAGGGAATATCCAATTGCCTCCTGGAGAATCAGTAAACATTTTTTTCATTACTGGAGTGAATTTGATCATGCTTTATTGAGGTTTTTTTGCCGTCTCCTGGATCAACAGTGGTTATAGGATTGTGTACAATATATGAAGGTATTTGACTGTTATTTTTTTTTTATCGGTTAAACTAGATGGACTCATGTCTTTTTTCAACTTGATTAACTATGTAACTATAATTAAAAGTCTGAAAAAAAAGAAAAATAACCACTTCAGCTCTGGAAGGTTTACCCCCCCTTTATGACCAGGCCGTTTTATGCAATACGGCACTGTGTTACTTTAACTGACAATTGCGTGATTGTGCAACACTGTACCAAATAACATTTATGTACTTCCCACAAATAGAGCTTTCTTTTGGTGGTATTTGATCACCTCTGCGGTTTTTATTTTTTACTGATGTAATAAAATTTACTGCATTTAGAGGCGCCTTCTTCCTTCTTTTGTTTCACTGACAGAATGATGGTCTGCTTCTTTCCCTAATGATCGGCAGGACCCACTAATTGGCTCCCACTGTGTCCAATCAGACCCTCAGACCCAGAAGTGTCAGATCACGTACTGGGTACGTGATCTGACACAGAGTGGCCACTCTGCCACAGTATATGTACGTGGGGCAGTCGCTAAGCAGTTAATGCAGCCACCACATCCAATGATTCTTGGGATACAATATATTAAATTTTTGTATTTGGGTTTAGATACACTTTAAATCAGAGGATTTAGTTCCACTTTAACCTCCCTGGCGGTATGATTATGTCCGATTTTTGTGTCACAAAGCGGTACCTTTTTTTGCATAGAAATTTGGCATTTTATATTGTAGGCCTGTAATTCTTAGGAAAAACTCACATAAGACAAGAGTCTAGTAGACATCCCGGTTATGATAAAGTTTGAAATAACAAAATCATAAATTACAATATATATGAAAAAAATATATATATAATATAATAACTATAAATAATCAAAAATAATAATATAATAATAATACAATTTATTCAATAATGTAATCTAGTCCAAAACACTGAAATTTGCTCGGTTGCAGAATTGTCGCTGTCGTCACTTTCAGTGTCTGATGATAAATTTCCTCAAAAATCAGTATCAGTCAATTCTGCAAATGATTCTTATTTACTATCGCTGTTTTCTAGCTGGTCAAAAACTGCTTTTGACGTAAAGGGACACTTTTTTCTGCCATGGACGTTCTCAAGTTTCCAAGCAGAAAGAATGGCATATATAATATAAAAGTGCATGCAGGGCACTGGACAAAGCAATAGCAAATAATGGGATGAGAAATTATTTGATACAGTAATGTAATCTTACAGATTACATTGTACTATATGTTTTCTGTGCTTTTCACTTTTTGAATTTCCTGCTCGGCTCCGCCCCCGTGCGACAAGACGCTCACAGGGAATGGAGCCTGGCATCACACAGGCATCGGGCAGAGGACACAGCCCGCAGACACAGTGGGGGGACATCGCTGGATCCAGGGGACAAGGTAAGTAACCCAGCCTTGGATCCAGCGATGCAATCCCGAGTGTGGCTGGGGATTACCGCTATTTGCAGTGAAAACATACCCCGAGACACACTCTGGAATACCGTCAAGCAGGTTAAGTACAGCACCTATTTTTTACAATGTTTGTAATAATTGGCTAATAAAAATAATTACCGTATTAGTAATGTATTTTCAATCTAAAAGACCTTTCTTAAGTCAGTCTTTGAAAATGTATCTTGTTTACAAATGTATTTTCAGCACCTTGGCAAGCCAGCTTTGATGTCATTTGTCTTGTTGACAAGAACTTGATCCTTTAGTATCATCTTAATACATTTGTTAGCAAGCCATTCTTCTCGCGCTATTCAGGACTTTCCATTGTCAGCTCTGGTGAATATCTGCATAACCACAGATAAGCTTCTTGGAGCCAATGATGCTTCTAGGGTTTTAAATAGATTATGTATTGTTTCCTCTTGTATTTGAAACTCTCTAGAGTGGACTCAAATCAACTGCTTGCCTAGAGAGACAGAGTGGTTTTTAAAGAGATAAATAAGTTGTAAGGACCCACACTCATTGCAGTAGCAGTCTTCTTTTTTTCGAAAATGTGATATTACTTTTACATTATGAATGCGATATTACTTTTACATTTTACATTATGATGGATAATTTGGTATAAAATCTATACAGGTAGATTTATCAGATTCTTTTCATTAAGCCTATTTGTCACAATACATGCTCTGAAGCAATGCTTTTAAATAGGAGATAATTCTATTGCAAAATGACACTCGGGTTCTTGGGGTTCATTTATAAGTATTCACTTAGTTGCCAGTGCTACTCAGAAATGGCACAGTTGATGTTAGCTATGTGGTAATAGTTATCAGCCTTTTAGACTGCTGATTGACAATGCCTTGCATTACTGTTAGGTCCCGTGAGCCGTGATAAAGGATTAATTGGTTTCTGAGTTGCACTGCATGTGGACTTTGTGTAGTCGGATGGCTACAGTATCTGGAATTTATATTCTCTGATTATACTGTGCTCCAATACAAAATAACAATTTCTTGTACAAAACAAACTGAAATATTGTATGACTCCAAAACATAAATAGATACAATACAATCAAATATTAAAGTGACGTGCATTCAAAATAAAGTGTTTTGTGCTTTATCAATAGCCTTATATTTGTGCATCAGCCTCATGAATCCATTTATTTAAAGAAAACACCCCAAAAGTTCATAAGTGCTCTCTTTCAATAAAGTTCTTCATATACAAAAGTGGATAGTGCATAAAGAGGAAAAATCCAGAGTTTTATATTCAGTCTGCATTTCAGTCCTTTACTGTACACCACCACCAGCCAGTGATCCCCGCCACTATTTCCTCCAAATCACTCACCAGACGGATTTGCTGATTTCTTTCTTAACCAGCACCTCGTATATATATTGTGGAAACCTCCAATGGATCCTCAGGAAGAAACGTCACAGCAACACACCTCTGCAATTTATCTCACGTGAAACCTGCTCTTCATTCATCCTAGTCAATCAATCGAAAACCTCCATCCTGCAATAACTGTCAGCAGCACCTCTATGGCAACTCAAAGCTACTGCCACCCAGCTGAGGAAGGAGAGTGTGCCCCCCTCGGCACTTCTTTAAAGATAAGTGTAAATTCTTGCACATGCCTAAACAACAGCTAAAGTATCTATTTTAGTCTTGGAGTGTTGTTTCTCCACATAAGTACCCCCATTACAAATTGAATATGTCTAGTATCTCCTGCATTTTTTTCTTTTTTTTTTATAGGATAGCAGCTACACTCATGGGGTTTGCGTCAAGAATAATTTTGGCCGGTGCAGTAAAATCAAAATAAGCAAGTTCCTTTCATTTTGGTCACTGAGGCCTAAAGTGGCAAAATGACTTCTCTTTCCACAAAAATAAGTCTATTTATATGTCACTGTGCAGCTCTGACTCATGTGGCCTTCTCTGCCACACTTAGTGCTGTTTTAATAGTTATGATTTCCTAGGATACCATGATACTTCTTGGCCTTGGTTGCCTTCTCATAGAGGTTGACTTACCAAAAGAGTTGAGAGTGTCCACAATACATTGCGTGAATATTCGCTTTGATCAGCCAATCTTGTGCAGATGAAATAAGTTGCCAGGAATTTTCTTTTTACATAATTGTATAATTGAAGAGAATCTTCAAACAAATTTTTGTGGGAACATTCTCTACTCCTTTAGTAAACAATTCCCATTGTATGCAGGTTTAGAAATTGTGTTAACTGATGTAGATTCTTTGTTGTCAATATGAAAAGCATATCTCAGATAATTGAATAGTCCTTCTTGTGAACTACTTAGTAGACTAGAGATGGGCCGAACACCTACAGTTGTGTTCAAAATTATTCAACCCCCAATGCTGTAAATGGTTTTAGGGAATTTAGTGTACATTTGTAATTGTATTCTGAATGAAATCCTACAAGGACTTCTTAAGTCTTATGTTAATGTTTACATGTGATTTAAGGGATTTTGGTAAATGTCGTAACCCCCAACTTATTAAAACTTGTGTTGACATCCACAAGCCGGGTAGAGATCAGATGATTCATCAAGTGTTCTTCCTGATAAGTTAATAGACTCTATACGAAAAGTATAACTGTTGTTTCTTAGATGTAGTCAATTGTGTTAAAGATTTGGACGTATGTTACCCTTAACAAATGATTTCCTCATCTCTTACAAGGGTGTTTTTAAACAAACTTCTAAGAGAAGTTAATATGTTAATACATTTTTCTTTTAAGGACCGTTGAATAAAGTAGACGTGTTCTAACCG
>BLSH010072673.1:2211116-2235737 GCA_018402905.1 Glandirana rugosa | reverse complement strand
TCCTGAAGAACAACTGTCCACTATTCCTACAAAGGACTTGCTCAAGAGTGTAAAGTGTACCATACAGTTTTTTTCCACAGTTCAGTTAAAGAAGCTGTCCTCATGTACTGTAACTAGTTGAATTCGGAGTATCCCACTACATTCCCTTCCCCATCCAAGTTCTACAATAAACTACCAAAAATAACCAAAACCCCTAGACTGATTATTGAACAACGAGTGGAAGTAAGAGTGTACCTGGCTGTGGAAGAAAATACTGTGTGCCTGGCTGCAAGAGTTGGATTAGGAGAAGATCCGGGAAATATACCTAATGGTTCCTACGGTAATAGCACTATATTTTTAACAGACTATTTAATTTAATTTTGTTATTTTTGGGTGGAGTTCTGCTTCAGCAGACGAAAAGAGTGCAAATAAGGGAAGTGTATTGCTTGGGATTATACACTGGCCACAATAAAAGACCACTCTAAAATGTGTAGTTTTACTAAATGGGGGGGGGGGGTCTGGGGGGTTCCGAAAACCAGTCAGTATCTGGTGTGACCACTATTTGCCTCCCGCAGTGCAGCACATCTCCTTCACATAGAGTTGACCAGGTTGTTGATTGTGGCCTGTGGAATGTTGGTCCATTCCTCTTCAATGGTTGTGCGAAGTTGCTGGATAGTGGCAGGAACTGGAACATGCTGTCGTATATGCCGATCCAGAGCATCCCAAACATGCTTAATGGGTGACATATCTGGTAAGTATGCTGGTCATGCAAGAACTGGGATGTTTTCAGCTTCCAGGAATTGTGTACAGATCCTTGCAACATGGGGCCGTGCATTATCATGCTGCAACATGAGGTGATGGTCATGGATGAATGGCACAACAATGAGCCTCAGGATCTCTGTGCATTCAAAATGCCACCATGGGCTACTCGATCAACAACGTTGACATCAGCAAAACGCTCACCCACACAACGCCATACTCGCTGACTGCCATCTGCCCTGTACAGTGAAAACCAGGATTTATCAGTGAAGAGAACACCTCTCCAAAGTGCCAGATGCCATCAAATGTGAGCATTTGCCCACTCAAGTCGGTTATGAGGATGAACTGCAAATCAGGCCGAGACCCCGATGAGGACAACGAGCATGAAGATGAGCTTCCCTGAGATGGTTTCTGACAGTTTGTGCAGAAATTCTTTGGTCATGCAGAGCAATTGTTGCAGCACCTTCAGTGTCACTTACAATTCTACTTCCTCCTCTCTACTTCCCTTCTCTGTCGGTGTCCCCCAAGGTTCTGTTCTTGAACCTCTCTTATTTTCAATCTACACCTCTTCCCTGAGTCAGCTGATAGCCTCCCACGGGTTTCAATATAATTTCTATGCTGACGACACTCAAATCTACCTCTCCACCCCTCAGCTCACTCCATCAGTCTCCTCACACATCATTAACTTACTAACAGACATATCTGTCTGGATGTCACACCACTTCCTCAAACTCAACTTGTCCAAAACCGAACTCATAATATTCCCTCCCCCATGTGCTTCTTCCCCTGACTTTTCTGTCAAGAACAATGGCACAACCATCCACCTGTCCCCACATGTCAGGGTGCTAGGTGTTATCCTGGACTCCAAACTCTCCTTTTGGCCCCACATCCAATCACTTTCCAAAGCTTGCCACCTTAACCTCTGCAACATCTTTAAAATTCGTCCTTTCCTAACCAATGAAACCACAAAGCTCCTGATTCACTCCCTGGTTATCTCTTGCCTTGACTACTGCAACTCTCTCCTCATTAGCTTACCTTTAAACAGACTATCCGCCCTTCAGTCCATCATGAATGTCGCTGCCAGACTCATCCATCTTACAAACCACTCAGCCACTGCTACCCCTCTCTGCCAATCCCTCCACTGGCTGCCCCTCGCCCAAGGAATTAAATTCAAAATACTAACTAAGTTACAAAAGCAATCCACAACTCTGCCCTTAGCTACATCACTAACCTAGTCTCAAAATACCATCCTAATCATCCTCTTTGTTCCTCCCAAGACCTCCTGCTCTCCAGTTCCCTCATCACCTTCTACTATATTCGCCTCCAGGACTTCTCCCGAGCCTCTCCCATCCCCTGGAATTCACTACCCCAATCTGTCAGACTGTCTCCAAATGTATCCACTTTTAGGAGATCCCTGAAAACTTTTCTCTTCAGAGAAGCCTATCCTGCTTCCACCTAACAACTACACTTTTTATTTTCTCCATCAGCTCATCTCCCACAGTTATTACCCTTTCATATCACTTGACCCTCCCTCCTATATTGTAACCTTTAATGAGCAGGGCCCCTTATCCCTCCTGTATTGAATTGAATTGTATTGTAATTGTACTGTCTGCCCTAATGTTGTAAAGCACTGTGCAAACTGTCGGTGCTATATAAATCCTGTATAATAATAATAAATACAGCTGCAGGTCTTTTTGGGGATGTCTCTACCAGCTTTGCACATCTAGAGAGATTGACATTTTTGCCCATTCTTCTTTGCAAAATAGCACAAGCTCTGTCAGATTGGATGGAGAGCGTCTGTGAACAGCGATTGTCAAGTCTTGCCACAGATTCTCAATGTTGGGACCTGGACTTCAACCTGGAACCTCTGCGGTGTCTGACGATGTCTCTACTTGCTGAGCCACCTGGAATTCTGGACAGCTCCTTAGACAATCCTTTGCATGATCCTGTCTTGAATCTTGTGCGCCTTGAACCTTGAACTCTTTGCCCCTCCCATGAACTTCCTGATTTAAGCCATGTCTCTGCACTTCCTCTTTGCCAGAATATTGTGCATTCACCAGCCAGTGTCTTGCTCTTGTTTCCCCTGCTGCCGATCGTATCTTCGCAACCAATCGTTACCGACATTTGGCTTGTTCCTCAACTACGCTTCTGCTTGATCCCTACCTGCCCATATCTGCTACCGGACCCCGGCTTGCTCACCTCCTGGTGGGGCTATCCTGAGGACTGCAACCTGGTACCAACACACAGCCAAGTCCATCTCCACCATCAGGAGCACTGGTGAATACCAGTTGGTACTTAGACTTCGCACCTCAGGTGAACCCGTGTCATCAACCAGGGGACCTGCGTGAATATCTGCTCCACTGCTATAGCTACTGGCCTCCGAGCCGGCTCCAGACAGTGACACTCAATTTGATTTAGGTCTGGACTTTGACTAGGCCATTCTAACATGTAAATATGCTTCGATCTAAACCATTCCATTGTAGCTCAGATTTCCTTTTAAGCTTGCCCTGTATTTGGCTCCATACATCTTCCAATAGAGTAGCCCTTCCTGTCTACCAGGTACTGTAATTGTCTACCCTTCTGTTGAGAATCCAGGATCTCACTGATTTTGTATTCTTGATGGTCTGAGACCGGAGAAGGACGTCTAGAGGGTAGAGAGAACCTATTCTTGTAAAAGGGTTTTAGCAGGGAGACATGAAAAGTATTGGGGATTCGAAGATGTGGGGGCAAACAAAGCTTATAGGCCACAGGGTTGACCTGACGAATAATGCGAAAAGGTCCTACATATAAAAGATATAAAAAAGACTACGAGTGAGTCAAGGAGCGGCTGCTGGCAAGATACACAATCACCCCCAAAGCTCATCGGTTCAAATTTTGCAGCCTACAACGGGAAGCAGGCCAGCCCTATACTGAATGGGCTCATTAGATGTCCCGATCAGTAGATGCATGGTTTTCCAGCTGTCAGGCAACTATCTTAGCGGATGCTTCCAATCCTCCAATGTTTGTCTAATAAAGCAGTTCTTATTCTGGTTTACTCCAAAACGGGTGTTGCCTAGTTCCTGGGGTAACTAGCCACAGGTCTCATGTTCCAAAGCTGGGTAAGCAGCTTCTTGGTGGAGATACCCAGTCAGGGTGTCCAGAGTCTGTCACACATACCAATTAGGATTAATTAGATGGGAGGCACTGACTGGCATTACTTATGGGCACTGATTGGTGGCACTTATGGGCACTGATTGGTGGCACTGACTGGTGGCACTGGTGGGCACTGATGGGTACTGATTGGTGGCACTGATATGCACTGATGGGCACTGATTAGGGTTTTCCTGTAATCGGGGCACTGATGGTCAGTGCCCTGATTACCTGCCCAAGTGTTCTGTGCGAGGAGATGCCGCTGATCGGCTCTCCTTGCCACACACTCTGTCAGTGTGAGGCGAGGAGAGCGGCATTTCTGTATTTACATGTGACCAGCTGTGATTTGACACAGCCAATCACATGGTTAAAGAGCCGCGGACATGGCTCTTTACAGAGGTCAGGGTTGCGCTGTGTCCTAGCAGCACGGCGCAGCCACGATCACTGCGCTGCGTGCCCCCGCGTGCGTGCGATAGTGGTCGTTCTGGGACGCCGTCTTATGACGTCCTCCCAGAACGAGAGCTGCACCGTCCCTCCGTTATTTGACGGTGGGCGGGTGGCAAACAGTTAATAAACACTTATTGGTATTTTTTATCTTACCAAAGACATATAGCAGAAATTTGAAATGTGATTTTAAGGGATATGTATTACAACAATGGTAGAAAATATAACTTATTTCAAAGTTGTTGATATTTTCTTGTTTACATAATAAAAAATTAAAAACCCAGTGGTCAAATAACACCAAAAGAAAGCTCTATTTGTGTGAAAAAAATATATAATTTTAATTTGTTTACAGTGTTGCATTGCCATGCAATTGCTGGTTAAAGTGTTTGTTAACACACAAAAAAAAAGAAAAAAAATCAGATCCTGTTCCCTTATCCACTTGCCACCCAGGCCAATTCTGACACTTTGCTCCTACATGTAAAAATCATAATTTTTTTGCTAGAAAATTACTCAGAACCCCAAAACATTATATAAATTGTTTTAGCAAAGACACTAGGAAATAAAATTGGTAGTTGCAACTTTTTATCTCACACTGTATTTGCGCAGTCATTTTTCAAAATGCATTAAAAAAAACAAAACACTAAAGTTAGCCCAATTTTTTGCATAATGTGAAAGAGTGTTACGCTGAGTAAATATGTACCTAACAAGTCATGCTTTGAAATTGTGCACACTCGTGGAATGGCGCCAAACTTTGGTACTTAAAAATCCCCATAGGCGACGCTTTAAAATTTTTTACAGGTTGCATGTTTAGAGTTACAGAGAAGGTCTAGTGCTAGAATTATTGCTGTCACTCTAATGTTCATGGCGATACCTCACATGTGTGGTTTGAACATCATTTACTTATGTGGGCGCGACCTACGTATGCGTTTGCTTCTGCGCGCTTTAAATTTTTTTATGTATATATATATATATATATATATATATATATAAATATTACTTTTATTTTTCTATTTTGACACTTTTTTTTATTACTTTTATTTCTATTACAAGGAATGTAATAGGAATAAGGCATGACAGACCCTCTTTACAGCGAGACCTGCAGTCACTAAGTCCCCAGATCTCACCTCTAGGCTGGGAATCCTGAAAAAAACAAATGATCCAGGCTTCCTAGCCTGAGCGGCTGCATTTTTTCGAGGCCGGGCGCGATGTGATGATGCCGACAAACGTGTGGGAGGGAGAGGGGAGCTGTAAGCCCCGGACTCCTACTTGTGGTCAGAGTCTAATTACTGCCGATGCAAGAACCCCCTATACACCGCGGCCTGAGGTGTGCCATGGTCACGCCAGTTGGTATGCCTATAAGAGGGCAAAATTACACAAACTAGGAATGAATGAAAAAACATTTAATGAAACAAGATGTACAATTAGTCAACCAGTGTAGCAAAAGCTCACCTAAATTCATCCTGGGGATCAGGAATATATTTGCTGTAACAGAAAGAACTCCAATGCCCCATGTACTTAATAACATGAGGCGGGACCCCTTGCTTAGACGCTGAAGATGCTGCACCAATCCTGAATGAATGACCTGAAAATTGCTTTGGATTAAACCCCAAATTGGCAAATAAAATTCTAAAGTGAGATATAAATTGTTTCGAGGTGAGAGGCTGAGCAGGGAAAGGGAGTAGCGGGCTGTTTACGGGAGCTGTGGAAAACATGGAGGAGAGCTGATCCAACACTTCTACAGGACACCAGGAATTATCGGTTTTGAAATATTTGATTGCGAAACCTTACCTTGACCTGTCTGTCTGTTTTTATTGTTAGGGAGTTGTAGTGAAAAATGATCAGGATATCTGGTGAGACTATTTTTAAGTAACACTGGAGCATAGCGGCTGGCTTGAGATACTTCCCCTGGTCTGAGAAAACCATAAAAACTCAAATAGATCACAGCTTTAAGGACAAGGCTGGGACCAGTACCAAAAGGTGAAAGGGATAACAGATTAGATATTCCTCTGAACATCTGACCAGTGATATAGTTTAATGGTGTTGAATGAAAGGAACAGTTCAACATGGCAGTAAGCAGCAAAAGACATCATGTATTTAACATCCCCAAGTGAATTACACGGATATAAAGTCTTGAATTATTATATGCTCTGAGCTTATTCCAGGACAATGAAGAATTCACCAGGTTAGCAGCCTGCTCCCTGAATGCATCTAATCCATTATGAGGAGGGAGTGAAATGGAACTGGATTGCTGACCGGATCTGCTTCGGGATACTGCAAGAAAAAATGTGGGTAGTCAAGGCAACTGTTGCCCCATTGAAATTACCACTTAAAAATTCCCCCTGAAAATGGAATTTATACTTTAGGCCTAATCATGTCAACCTGCGCATGAACGACATAATGAGTAGAGAACTGGACCTTCCTTTGTTGATAGTATCCGCTGTGGCTGCATTGTCCGTAAAGAAAATGACTGTTTGGCCGGGCCATGCAGGCCCCCATGTGACTGCTGCTGCCACTACAGGATAGATTTCAAATAGTGCCGATGTTTGAGGGAACTGGACCGCCTCCTGAGGCCATGGACTAGCCAACCACTGACATCCAAAAATAGCTGCAAAACCCACTGAGGCTGCTGCATCAGAAAAAATTCTAGGTGACGTGGCCGTAGTAGGATAGATAAACATGGAAATGCCATTCCAGTTCCGCAGAAATTAATCCCACATGAGCAGATCAGCTTGTGCATCAGATTTTTTCAAAAAAAAAATTTTCCCCAAATTTTCTTATCTTTTCATAATTTTTCCCACATCTTTTTCCATTTCTTTCCCACTGTTTCTTCAGTATATTCTGTTTTGGTATAGATCGTCTATTTTTATATATTTGCATAACAGATTTTTAACTTAGGAAGGAGAAATAAAGCAGTAAATGTAGAAATTTTAAACACGCAAGAAGTATGGTAGCTAATTGGTAAGGGCAACCTCCAATTAGCATCCACATCGGGGCAGGACTAATGACGTACGGGCGGCCACAACATATTTAAAGGGTGAAGCGCGCCTTGAACTCCACCTCTGATGACGTTACGCAGTGACGAAACGCGTAAGTTGGAACGCAAGGCACGCAACACGTACGCCCAGGTGACACGCAAGCGATAGCAGCGAGACTCAGGGCGGTCACAGATAGAGTACGGCCGGAGGGTTGTTCGTTTATCTTTACCTGCCATCGTAACACTGTTACTTTTATGGGCAAATAAAGTGGATGTTTTATACGAATTACGCGATGAGGAGTCTTTCCTTTCTTACATAAAACAACCGGGAACGGAGACGGAGTACAGGACCAGGAGGAGTATATCCAGGATCGGATTATAGACCACAAGCGCAGGTTGACTTTTCCACACCGTACGGTTGGAAAGTCAACGGGATCTGGTAAGCGGGGTACAATACCCGAACGATCTTCTTACTTCACACAAGACACGGCACGAGCACTTTTTAAATACCTGAAGATTTTAAAAGGACTGTTTAAATGGACTGTACAATTGAAATGTTTTAAACCGAAAGAAATGCATAACACAAATTGCACTGGCACTTTTCATAAATAGAGATACAAAGCACAATATATATGCACTATATATATATGCACTATAAGGAGCACCTGTGAGCACTACAATCGGCACTTTGAAAGAAACAGCAACTATAAAGTATGGTATTAATGTCATAGTGGTTTGCAAATGGAGCATTAAGGTACATATGGGCTAAAGCAGCAATAATAGAAATCAAGAAGCAAACTGCGATATTGTTAGTTTATATTTTCTTATATTTTTTATTTAGTTAGTATGTATTACTAACATTCATCATTATTATCATTATTACCGTGATTATCATTCAATATTTATTATTATTTTTACCATGATTATCATTAAGTCAATACGTTAGACACAAGAGTGCACATGGGCTACAGCAGCATTTAACAGAATAAGTAACACCGATATAGGAGGTTTCTAATATTCATCACATTAAAACATAGTTGATATTAGCAAGCGCTGTTCAAACATAAAAAAAAAAGTCAAGGCAACTGTTGCCCCATTGAAATTACCACTTAAGAGTTCCCCCTGAAAATGGAATTTATACTTTAGGCCTAATCATGTCAACCTGCGCATGAACGACATAATGAGTAGAGAACTGGACCTTCCTTTGTTGATAATATCCGCTGTGGCTGCATTGTCCGTAAAGAAAATGACTGTTTGGCCCCCATGTGACTGCTGCTGCCACTACAGGATAGATTTCAAATAGTGCCGATGTTTGAGGGAACTGGACCGCCTCCTGAGGCCATGGACTAGCCAACCACTGACATCCAAAAATAGCTGCAAAACCCACTGAGGCTGCTGCATCAGAAAAAATTCTAGGGGACGTGGCCGTAGTAGGATAGATAAACATGGAAATGCCATTCCAGTTCCGCAGAAATTAATCCAACTTGAGCAGATCAGCTTGTGCATCAGATTTTAATCTAACAACCAAATCCGTGTCTTGGCACAGGGTGTAAAAGAGCCAACAATCTGAAAACAAAAGGCCTCCCTTGCGGTATAATTCTCATTGCAAAATTAAGCATACCCAAAAGTGACTGCAAGTCCTTCCTAGAACAGACAGGGGACCTGACAAGATTGTGAATGGTCCCACGAATCCTATCCAGCTTCTCCTGTAGCAAACTAGCCATTATAAGATTGGTGTCCCGCGTGATGCCTAGAAAAGTAATAACATTGGAAGGCCCTTCCACCTTATGGGCAGCCATGGGAACATTTAATTCGTCAAAAAGTTCAATGAGTGCTTGCAGATCCCTAGGCATCTGATCAGGAGATTATATCAATAAAAAATGATCCAGGTAATGTATGACTCTATGGCAACCTTTGCCGTTGGACAGTATCCAGTTGAGAGCGTGAGCAAAGGTATTGAAAAGCCAAGGGCTACTCTTGGACCCAAATGTTAATTTGGTAGCAAAATAATACTGCTCACGCCACTTGATACTGTGCCACTGCCAGAGGCTGGGTCTGATGGGCAGGAGTTTAAAAGGTTCAGAAATGTCCACTTTGGATAACCATGTGCCTCTGCCTAGCTGCAAAATACACTGAATGGCACAATCCACTGATGAATATTTCAACGAAAATTCTTCCGAGGGGATGAGTGAATTGATAATAGGTATGTGAGAAGGATGAGGAGCCGATAAATCATGAATCAAGCGATATTTATTTGAAAATTTTCCCTTCACCACACCAATGGGGCTGATCCTCCACATTTTGAAAGGTGAAGAGACAAAAGGGCCTATGACAAAACCTTTGGATAACTCCACCTCTAGTAATTCATCAGCTAACAATGCATGGGTATCCGCAGATAACAAATTGGCACATTCAAATGTTTCTGATGGTAGTGTAATAAGGCTTGTGTGGAACCCCTCTGAAAAACCTTCCATAAGAAACTGCTTGAGACCTGGAGATGGGTGGTGCGCCAACCAAACCACCAACATGCCGACATTAATTCAGCTCAGTCAGGAAGTATTGGAGACTTGACAGGACAGCCGGACTTGGGGTGTACTCGGAAACAATTAGCACCGATATGAAGGAGTCTGCATCGGTTATAATTACAGACTGTGTAATTGTAATTATTACATAATTGAGCTCTCCCCAGATAGTGTATGGGTCTACCCAATTTATCCACCTGACCTGACGGATCCATGGCAAACCCACTGGTCGCCTGCCTATGAGAACCTGTGGCTGAAGAAATTTCCAGGTTGGGGCACCAGTTACTGGTATGCGCAGATGACTCGCAATTGGCACATACTGGAGATTTCTGATTGGCAAAATGCCTACAGAAGAGCTCCAGCTCTATGTTACTCCAGCAAGTGGCCACTTGAAACTGCGCCCAAGTGGCTGCTACCTTAGCAGAGAAGGACCTGTGGTAGTCATAGAATGTGGAGCCACCATACTTGTGAGCTAGATCTACCACTTTGTGTAAATAAAGATCCAATTCCTCTCTTCTGCTACAATTGACTGTACAAGTAACATCTCTGAAAATGCAGAAAGCTAGGACAAATTCAGCTATGCTCAGCTTGCGGTTGAGTCTGGGGTCCCTCGTCTTGAGAACCACAGAGACATCTCCACAAGCATACGACTTGCTTTCCACAATATCCTGTGAAGCCATGAGAAGGTAAGCCAGGTACACATCTTTCCTTTCTAGAATATCTTTCTTAGCGTTAGTCGGAATAAAGTGTGCCGGAGACAAGGAAGGCACCACTGCTAATGGAGAGGGAACCGCCATGGGTAAAGGTGTGCTGTTACCTGGAGGGGCGCTGGGTTGTACGGGGCCTGTAGGTGCCAATGGTACCTCTGCTCTGGCCGGCCTGGCTTCCATCACCTCCATTCTATCTTGCAAGTGTTGGACTGATGTAGATAGTGTATTCAGTACTGAATGAATCTGAGTCAGAGGCGTAAGTAAAGATACATGCTCCATACTAGTAGGGGGTGTAGGTTGAGATGGATTTGGGAATAATAATCTAAATAACTCTGCTTTCCTGGCTGAGGCCGGGAAAGGAATGCCCCTGCGATGGAGCTCTGCCATTAGTCTTGGAATGGTCCTGTTCCTTAGGGATGGAGTGCTACCCTGCTCAGACCCCCTGGCCGGAGTAGCGGGGATATAGGCAAATTCCTCGCTCTTCGACACATGCGACATGTTGAAATCTGTGAAGAAAACAACTGATACAGTCAAGGAATACCAACACTATTACTGTGGTACAATGAACCCCTCCTTATCTAACTCTGTCATGTAGCATGGTGCTGCAACGCAAAACAACAAAAATAGTGCATGAAGATGAAGCTAGTGACTAGACCCCTTATGTATAAGCTGTAAACGAGCCCGAGCAACCTGAAGCGCCAGGACAGGTAAATAATAATGAACACTCAGGGCTAGATACCTATGGACCGTAGTAGGTAGAATAGGCGTGTAACCAGTGTGACATGTAACGTATGCGCATGTTATACAGGCGAAGAGATTGTGCATGCTACAATCAATTAAAAATGAAACCTCAGCCCATATGGATCTGTAGACGTGACGGATCCTGTATGTAACCACTAACTGCATGAATCGAAATACAATAGCTAGAACACACCTGCTGTTCCTGAATGACACGTAAAATCCACCTGCAACAATAACATGAAGTGCACACTAAATAACTGAGCAAAAGTGTTATTTTTTTTTTTTTTCACTGTACAAATAGATTGACAACTGAGAGTAGTACATATTTAGGAACCACCTCCCACGTGGATCCCTGTGTTGTACTGAAATACCAGACAGATACGGCTAATGACAAGCCGTGATGCCCTGTATGAATTGGGCCATGATGCCCCGTATGAATTGGGCCGCGATGCCCCGTATGAATTGGACCGTGATGGCCCATATGAATTGGGCCATGATGCCCCATATGAATTGGGCCGTGATGCCCGGGCTGCATGCCTGCCCCGCCGTGCTTGACAAATGCTGACCATGGCAGCGGTGGCAGCCTGAATGAGAGCTGAGCGTGGCCACCTGTGATACAGCCTGAGAGACAGGACGAACGTGCTGAAGCCGTGCTGTCGGGCCGGAAGGGACATCATCGGGGATTCCCTCCAGCCAGAACACAGACAAAAGTGTGGGAGGGAGAGGGAGCTATAAGCCCCAGACTCCTCCCACAAACTCAGGCTAGCCTGCGGCCAGCCTTACTACATAGTGCCTATAATTGCGACACTAATCATATTGTAATAGAATGTCATTAAAAATGACCTTTCCTTTTTCAATCTGCAGCTCTGTAATTTTCTGAGAATGCATTGCAATATGGCTACCTGGAGTTGTTCTGTACACAGAGTGTG
Organism: Glandirana rugosa; assembly: GCA_018402905.1. Lineage (NCBI taxonomy): Eukaryota > Metazoa > Chordata > Amphibia > Anura > Ranidae > Glandirana > Glandirana rugosa. Next base: position 2,223,550 of record BLSH010072673.1, on the reverse strand, counting down.
TAGTGACCACTCCCCAGAAACATAATTTTCTGCTAGTGTAATTGGCTCACCAGTTTTCCCAGAAGTCTGCACTAAGATACAAGTCAGATTTCAGGCATCCCCTGCAACAAAAATTTAATTTTTGGAGAGATACTTGAAATAGGAACACGTCTAATGGGATGCAGGCCCAGCAGATTTCCTCATTAGGGCCCTGCAGCTGCACACCTGACAGTTAATTATGGAACGCCTCCCATTATACCCACTCAGAACAAAGGCACAGACAAACACAGAGGAATTTCTTCAGAATAACAATAGATAGGAATCTGCAACAAAGTTTGTTATAATCCCTGCAATGCACATAGATCACACAGAGGGGAATGTTTTTTCTCAACAAAAGTGGAGTTACGCTTTAACAAACACTTTAAGGTTGCACAATGCTGAATAGCAAAAAATTGTCTGGTCATGAAGGGGGTAGATCCTTCCGGAGGTCAAGTGGTTAACCACTTCAGCCCCGGAAGGATTTCACACTTTAGGACCAGAGCACTTTTTGCGATTCGGTACTGCGTCAATTTAACTGACAATTGCGCAGTCATGCAATAGTGTACCCAAACAAAATTTGCATCCTTTTTTCCCCACAAATAGAGCTTTCTTTTGGTGGTATTTGATCCCCTCTGCGTCATTTCTGATTGCCGCTATAAATAAAAAAAGAGAGACAATTTTGCAAAAAAAGCAGTTTTTCTTACTTTTTGCTAAAATACAAATCCCCAAAAAAATAGAAAAAAACATTTTGTTTTCATCAGTTTTGGCCGATTTATATTCTTCCTCATATTTTTGGTTAAAAAAAAACACAATCTGAGTTTATTGATTGGTTTGCGCAAAAGTTGCCACGTTTACGGACGATGAGAATTATTTTCTGGGGTCTTTATTTATTTATTTATTTTTTTACTAGTAATGGCGCCGATCTGCGATTTTTAGTCGTATTGCGATATTGCGGAGGAACATTTTGACACTTTTTTGGGACCACTGGCATTTATACAGCGATCAGTGCTATAAAAATGCACTGATTACTGTGTAAATGCCATTGGCAGTGAAGGGGTTAACCTGAAGGGGGCGCTCTAAGGGTTAACTGTGTTCCCTCAGTGTGTTCTAACTGTATTGGTGCTGGGCTGGCAGGGGGAGGAGAGTGATCACGGTTTCCATATACAGGAAGCCTGTGATCACAGCCCTCCCCCCTCTGTCAGAACGGAGATCCATGTTTACATACACGGACCTCCGTTCTTTCACTGCGGAGGGGCCATCATGGGCAGCCGGCGGTGATCAAGTCCACCCTACCCGCTCCCTGGCCCCCCCCCGGGACACAATGCTAGTTATCGCGGCCGCCATCAAGTGACAGCGTTTCGCGATAACGAGCCATCTTGCCTCCGTCACGCTGCGGCGAGCGGTCGGCAAGTGGTTAAACTTGTGCTTCATTCATAGACTATATGTTGTATCCCAATTTTGGTTCACAAGCCCGGGTCTCCTTTACTCTGCAATAGTTTATATAAAAAGAAGAACTTCAAGCTTTGTCATTTAGATCCAGCTTACATAGCTACTTCATTACTGTATATTGTAAGTTAATGATGTCTTTGTCTTCCTGATGCTGCTTACCCATATGCACATATAGGGTTGCTTTAGGAAAGGTAAATATGCTGTTCACTTGTACACTTGTACAAACAAATTTTACCTTAGTGAATGTGGTGAAAATTCACTTTGCAAAAAATACTCTATAATGTACAAGGAAGTCAGCAGTGCTTCACCTCATTTGCTGAGCTAAGGGAACATTTCCTTGCAGAGTAAAGAGCCTACTTGACTTTAATAAATCAACTACATGGGCAGTACAACTAACTCAGGGAAAAAGGCTTATTAAACAACAGGGACATACCAATACATACCTGACTGGTAGGCCTCTTCCAGGCAGTGAGAAAGAATCTCGTCAACTTCACTGCTACTGATGTTCCAATTTCATAGCTACTATATGGAAGAGTATCAGAAATGGTTGATGAAAACGAAGATGACCCAGTCAAGCAATTCTTGGAACAGATGTAAAATATTCTTCATACTAACGTAGATTATTACAGAATAGAGAAGGTAAAACCAGACATCTGCAAATGTTTGTATGTGTGTTTAGATGCCCAAGCAAGGGCCTTAGGAACCCCCCCAAAAAAAATATATATATATATATATATCCTGTGTTTTCCAACTCTACTGCATACAGATTGTTGGCTTCTGTAGGTAACACTTCCTGGGGTGTCAAATACTTTGTCCACTGCTACACCCTGTGGTTCCTTCCACTGGTTCCTATGCCACTACAGGTACCACCAGCTGCACCTCACTGATCTGTTAATTCTTGAAAATAGAGAATACCATTTTTTTTATGTCATTAATAATTAAATTGAACATAGTATGAGATATTCATTTTATTGTTTAGGGCATGCATGTTAAGCAATCTGTAATTGTAACACATGCAGGTACCTCTTACAAAAATTACAATATTCTCTTTGACAAAGGTTTATCTGTTTTTCTCTGCAGAAGGACAGAGCCATCATTGATTAGCAATCATACAGGGATATCATCTATTTCCTGGACTGAGATGCAGGTCCATAAAGACACAGTCATGAAATCCACCTGCCTTTGCAGTTTTCATCTATATTCACAAATGGTACAGTGCCAAGGGTGTAATACATATTTCACCACATATACCATATATATTTACACATTTCTAAGACAGATCAGCCTTTGTTGCAGCTCCCCACATTGTGTCTTTGTACAAAGTTACAATGTTGCAGTGTTATCAATGAAGATTGCTTACAGCAGACTGATGACATCGTCTCAGACTGGGTATAGTCACTAGACTGGAATTCAAGGACTTCTTTTTAATGATAAAAAGTACAGATTTAAAATAATGATGCTGTTATTGTATTGTGATACATATCAGGAATGACTGAATCCAAACTTGTAAGTTAGTTAATGTTCCATATTAATTTCCACAAATTTGTTCTCATTGCATTTCTATGTGGTTATAGGATTTCAACTAGTAAAGCAGTGTGCCAAAAGTAACTCTTGATCCTGCCAAGAAAACAATCATTTCTCCAATTATTTTCATAGGTTGACAACTCTATACCACTGCATCTGCTGTATTAATGTAAACTACATCGGGGTATTCCATCAGAATCAGTGACCTGTCAGATTAGATAATGGAAGTGACATTCTGTCAGCTGAATACTTAGGCCCCTTTCACACGGCCTTTCCGTGTGTGGGGTCCATTTTTGCTTCACTGATCCCCGCTGAGCCGACGGATGACAGATCCATCTCCGCTGACTCAGTGGAGATGGAACTGTCCAAGCCCCGTTCTGCTCTCTGGAGATAGGATGAAAACAAACCACCTGTCCATTTTCATCCGATCCACTCCGATCCGATTCTACAGACGGATGGAAAATAGGGTTTCCATCTGCCTGGATTTCACGGACAGGATTGGAACGGAGAGCGGCAGATGTCAGTGGACATGTCTCCGCTGACATCCACCGCTCCATAGAGCTGCATGAAGCGTCCGTTCAAGACCATGTTAAAATGGCCTTACTGTGCATGCGCAGGTTTGCTAATCTAACAGAACATCTGCAGACATCTTACTACACCCAGCTACGGCTTGAATTTCAAAGTCATTTAACAAATAAAGTGAGCGTATATAAATCGATATAGCACTGTCATGATGTTTCCATGTTACAATTTCAAAGCCTAAAGGTTTACCGCTGACCAGTATGGGGTGTACCAAGATGGCCTCCGCCACCTTCCTACTACTGGTGTCCAGCTTCTTGCAAAATGTAACATTGAAAACAGCATCACAGATGTCAATATAGTATATTTGTTTATATCAACTCAGTTTATTACTAAAATGACAGTGAAATTCAAGACGTAGCTGGATGTACTTATATGTCCGCTGCCGCCTTCTGACTGCAGGTGTGCTGTCACATTAGGAAACCTACTAAGCATGCACAGTAACTATGCAGCTGATGGAACATCACTTCTGTTACCTAATCTGATGGGTTGCTGATTCTGATGGAACACGGGCAAGGTGATGTCATAGGGAACATAGTCCTTGCTGATTTACAAGCTTCTAAGTATTTAATCAGTGACTGGCCATTCATAAACTCTGTAGTTTGTGCAGCACCATATCACAGGAAAATTACATGCAGACCCCTGAGGAAGTCTGTGTAAGCCAGAGCCGGGTGATGTCATTGTGCAACTAGGAAGTGATCAGGCAAAGGAGAATGAGAAGTGCTGATTTCTAAAAATTTTAATGGGCTGCATTCTGTTAATCAGGATGGAGGATGTGAGTGTTATTTTAATATTTTAATACATTTTACATAAAATTTTGCAGAAAACACTATGAAAGGAATGTGTATGTTATTTTGAGCTGACCCCTGAATCTGGACTAAGGAAAAAGCTGTGGTGGAACTGCTAATATTAGGGGAAAAGGCTGTGTTGGACTCTTTTTTTATATAGATGTCATAAACCAGAGATGAGGGCACAACTATAACTTAATGTGATCATGTGGTGGAGGGCAGAAGTTAATTTGCAGTGAAGAGCACAATTAGAGCAGTTTAATGAACATTTGTTGCCAAGATGATTTTAATGTGATGGGCAATAACTTGGTATGCAAAAATATTTTTGATGGTGGCATTTGAATTATTCAGTGATTATTCATAATTTAGCATGGTTACAATAATCTGTTAAGAGATTTGGATATTCATAATATTGTTTATATATTTTTATACTGTTTATAAAATAAATGTATATTTTTGAATTAGTAGCTGTGCACTGATTTTACATATAAAGTTTAGAAGGAAGATAACTTGCGAGGATGAATTATCAAGCTACAAATTAGGCAAATCACTTTATTTTTTCTTTATTTTTTGTATTTTTTTTTGCAAAAGCACTTGCTGCTTCACATTCAAAAGGGGGTGCTGACATTTACTTTTTTAAAAGAACACTTTACATTAAACATAGTCCACCATTTACAAAAATGAATGCCCTCTTAAATAATACATGCATGACTATTTTAGGTAGGTTATATGATAACAAAGTCTGTGTTTTCTTGAAAGACATGTGCAATTTTATACCATGTATTTGCTGCCCTTGGATGGAGAAGGTCAACACATTATAATTATTGAATTTCCTTTAAGACATGACAAGCCTTGATGAGCTGTTTGTAGCTTCTTTAGCACAATAAATAAATAATTCAAATGTGATGGTAAAAGAAGACATCTAAGCAAAATTAGCAAATTGAAATTTCTGAAGCCTGACCAAGAATATTATTTAGAAGGAATAATAGAAACCTGATAGGATAATAGTCATCACTGGATAATACATTTGGAAAACTATAAAACATTTAGAACAAATAGAAACATTAATAAAGGTGGATGTCTGTTTAGGAACCTTGTTTCAAAGCTTTTCAAGAAAACATGAACAATATGGTTAAATAATCATGGTGAAGATCAAACTTTGATGCATCTGAGGGCTGTAATAAATCATCTCACATAAATGATGTTGGTGTTGTTCAAATGTTGAATATAAAAAAAAACAGCAAGTAAAAATACAAACTTTATAATGGGTGGCTTTGTTGATTTAGATATCAGCTGAGACATTTGGTTTGACTGGTGTAAAGGCTGTTCTCTCTGCAAGGGAACTTTGACTTTGCAAGGATATTTTCCCTTAGATTAGTGAACATGGTGAAGAGAAACTTTGCAAAGAATACCCAATCATGTACATGGAAATAAAGAAACAGTACTTTTTATTTGAATGGATGACAGAAGTCAGCAGAAGTTTACCTCATTCACTAAGATAAAGGAAAACTCCTCTGCAAAGTGAACTATCTATTTGCTTTTAGAAAAGCAACCCTATTGAATAATTTATTTTAGTAAGGGACATATTGCATATTTATATCCACAGTATATATGTTTTCTTACACATGTTGTAGAATTAAAAATATAGATGTAGGGTTCTGCTGGATGTGTTCATTTCTTAAAGACTAGATACCATATTAAATATACAGATCTGAGAAAAAAAGTTTGACCACAGTGACCAAAATATTATATACAAAAAAGGGTTTGTGCAAATGGGTACAAAAACTATCAGCATTAGTAGATAAAATTTAAAGTAAGCGCTTGTTGACTGAAAAGGCTGATAAAAAAAAAGGTTAAAAAACTTTAAAAAATACTTTAGCAACAACAGTATATTCCACATAGGAACAAAATCTCTAGGAATAAGTGAAAATCTATATGGCTGAATAAGAGGGTTTTAGAAGTGATATGGCAAAAAATGAAAACGTTTTGAAGCCCATTTTTCTGAGAATACTGGTATTTGATTACTAAAGTATAAGGAATGTAATACAAACTGTAAAAAAGAAACTAAGTTAGCAAAAACGAAAACTGAAAATCAGATTCCCTCCAACATTAAATTATAATAATTTAGATAATAAAATTGTAGAAGAAAACCAAAATGACACTTTTAAATACATATTTTACATTAGACTGTATAAAAGAGTGGTGGATGCCAGAAAAAAATGGTGGAGAGAGAGGGAGAACCAATAATCCCTATTAAATGTTACTAACCTAAAGCTAAAAGAAGTGTACTTACATCAAAACAAATTTAAAATAGTCAAAGCTCCTACATATGTTAAAAGAATGATGTAGTAACTGAAAAACGACTGTATCTTATTTTAATAAACTCTCTTCCAACTAGGACAGTTCCACCAGAATGGCGTACAGCAGATGTCACACCATTATTCAAAGTGGAAGTAAAATTAAAAATTGAAATACAATTGACAGATAGGATTTTTATGACAGAAGAGACACTATTGGTCACTGCCATATTTGCTTCTCCTTGCCTGCCAGCGCTTATGTATACTGAGCCACTCATGCCCAGCTTAGTGTTTATTCACAGTCCAGCTCTGTGCAGAGATGACTTAACTCCTATGCAAAGAATTAGAACCCAGAAGGAAGACCGGGAAAACATGGAATTGCTCACAATGGATAAAAGTTCTGACTCTGCAGCAATGGAGGGTGTCACTTACAAGGTAAGTCTGCTACACATACTAACACATTATGACTGGGTAGGCCTATTTCTTTATTTTTGTTTTTTTCAGGTTTACTTCAGCATTAAAAAGTAGGGAGCTGCAATCAAACACCTATAGAACAGTACGTCTGATATCTGTTGTACAAAAATGATTTGAAAGTATTTGTGGAGTAGACATAACAAAATATACTGTATACCACAAAACAATCCAGTTAATTAGAATCAGCATAGGTAAATGAATGGTAGGTTATGTCTAACTAAAATTTTTATTTTTATTTTTTTTATAAGGAAGTAAGTTAAATTCTGAGTGTTGGAACCCTGTTTGTATTTTCCTAAAGCATTGAATATTGTTCCTCATATTAGTCTGGTACAGAATTTGCACATGCAGGATTAGTAGAGATTGTTTCTACAAAGTGGTTAAAAGACAAAATCCAAAGTCTAGTTGTTAAAAAAAAACTACACTTAATACTGGTGTAGCACAGAATCTCATGTTGGACACATTACCTTTCCTTCTCTTTACTAATCTGGAGGATGAAATAGATAGCAAAATGTTTGCTGATGATTTAGAATTTAGAATGATTTAAAAAAAATCAGCAAAATATTGATGTGTTTCACAAAGATCTCGACAAAATACCAACATGGACAGTTAAATGGTAAATTAAAAGTAATGTTGAAAAATTAAAAAGGTTATACACTAAGGCCAGGAGAATATAATTTCATATATTAAATGGAGTACAGTTGGGCAAAACAGAGATGTAGACTTAGGAAGGCTTAGGAATACCGGTAACTATCAGCTTAGCAACACCACTTAATGTTAAATGACAGCTGCAAATATGTTGGGCTGTATATAATTGGAGATAAAAGCATGTTACGCTAATATAGTTTTGTTTTTGTATTAATCAATTGCAATGCCACATCTAGAATTAAGGAATATGCATGCAAGAAAGATTTTCCTATTCATTTAGGAAAGGGTTCTTCAAGGTAAGATTGGTTCAACTGTGGAATGTTTTTGCAAATGAGGTGGCAATTTATTTGCTCTTTTATGGCAAAAATGGAAAATGTTGACAGGGGAATTTTCTTTTGCATTCCCCTGAACCAAAGTGGAAAGAGTTTTAAGAGGTTAAAGTGGTGGATATCAGTATTTTTTCAATCTTATTGCATTTTTTTTTCATATTACAATTCTGTGGCACTTATATAATATGGTTACAGATAAAAGTGAATGATGAAGTGGACAAAATAATTCCTGCAGGTTTAGAGGCACTTCTTTCAAAAAGTTTATCTCTTCTCAGTCAGCTCAGTCTATAATCACTGCCCACATGGCAACCTTCTGTGCTTCTTCTTTTAATGTTTGTAAGAAGGGTATTGATTCTGTCGCTTGAGATGTGCAAACACGTTTTTGAAGAAAATGTTTCCTGTCTATTTCAGATGGTTTGGTGCTCATCATATCAATCCTTTGTGTGAGCTATAATTCTACACATGCTTTTTTTCACAGAATAGGCGTAGGTTTGCCACATACAATAATGAACAGTAGGTTAACTTTCTGGCCTTTCATCTCCACTTGCAGTTTTATACCTTTGATGATGAAGTAGGACTTGTTGCAGAAAAATGTTTATTGTGTGGAAAAAATGTTCAGCTGCTTGCCTGAAAAGTTGTCATCAGATAAAAAGGACATTACCACCATTGACTTAAGCAGGTTGATTAAACAAACAAAAGCTTAAAGTCCAGCTGAACTCTGAGTTTGGATCAGCTAACTACATTACTACTGCATTAAAATGAATGTGTTCAATGTCTTGGAGTTAGTTTTCCTCCTAAAGCAGCCACACCCTGAAAATAAAAGTTTGTCCCCTGCTAGTATGCGGGCCCTTGCTCTCTGTGGGGAAGCAGTGGTTTCCAGTTGTGGCTGGTGAAGTTTTAGGATGGGGGGTGCCAGACCCTGACATTCCTTTTTGACCCTTACCACTTCGAATAAGCCCCACCCCTTATATAATCAACCCACTCTGTCCCCTGCATTCCACTTGCTTCCACCCATAGTGTCAGAAATATACAGCTCAGCATCACAGGGCAGAGTATACAGCCCCATAATCACAGGACAGAGTATACAGCTCAACACCACAGGACGGAGTATATAGCTCAGCCTTACAGATCATAGTATACACCTCAGCCTCACAGATCAGGGTATATAGCTCAGTCTCACAGATCAGGGTATATAGCTCAGCCTCACAGATCAGGGTATATAGCTCAGTCTCACAGATTAGGGTATATAGTGCAGCCTCACAGATCAGGATATATAGCTCAGCCTCACAGATCAGGGTATATAGCTCAACATCACAGATCAGGTTATATAGCTCAGCCTCACAGATCAGGGTATACAGCTTAGCCTCACAGATCAGGGTATACAGCTTAGCCTCACAGATCAGGGTATACAGCTCAGCCTCACAGATCAGGGTATATAGCTCAGCCTCACAGATCAAGGTATACAGCTCAGCCTCATAGATCAGGGTAAACAGCTCGGCCTCACAGATTATGGTATATAGCTCAGCCTCACAAATCAGGGTATATAGCTCAGCATTACAGATCAGGGTATACAGCTCAGCATTACAGATCAAAGTATATAGCTCAGCATTACAGATCAGAGTATATAGCTCATCATCACAGATCAGGGTATATAGGCCAGCCTCACAGATCAGGGTATACAGCTAAGCCTCACAGATCAGGGTATATAGCTCAGCCTCACAGATCAGGTTATACAGCTCAGCCTCACAGATCAGGGTATATAGCTCAGCCTCACAGATAAGGGTATATAGCTCAGTCTCACAGATTAGGGTATATAGTGCAGCCTCACAGATCAGGATATATAGCTCAGCCTCACAGATCAGGGTATATAGCTCAACATCACAGAACAGGTTATATAGCTCAGCCTCACAGATCAGGGTATACAGCTTAGCCTCACAGATCAGGGTATACAGCTTAGCCTCACAGATCAGGGTATACAGCTCAGCCTCACAGATCAGGGTATATAGCTCAGCCTCACAGATTAAGGTATATAGCTCAGTCTCACAGATCAGGATATATAGGTCAACATCACAGATCAGGGTATATAGCTCAGCCTCACAGATCAGGGTATATAGCTCAGCATCACAGATCAGGGTATACATCTCAGTCTCACAGATCAGGGTATATAGCTCAGCCTCACAGATCAGGGTATATAGCTCAACATCACAGATCAGGTTATATAGCTCAGCCTCACAGATCAGGGTATACAGCTTAGCCTCACAGATCAGGGTATACAGCTTAGCCTCACAGATCAGGGTATACAGCTCAGCCTTACAGATCAGGGTATATAGCTCAGCCTCACAGATTAGGGTATATAGCTCAGTCTCACAGATCAGGATATATAGGTCAACATCACAGATCAGGGTATATAGCTCAGCCTCACAGATCAGGGTATATAGCTCAGCATCACAGATCAGGGTATACATCTCAGTCTCACAGATCAGGGTATATAGCTCAGCCTCACAGATCAGGGTATATAGCTCAGCCTCACAGATCAAGGTACACAGCTCAGCCTCATAGATCAGGGTAAACAGCTCGGCCTCACAGATTATGGTATATAGCTCATCATCACAGATCAGGGTATATAGGCCAGCCTCACAGATCAGGGTATACAGCTAAGCCTCACAGATCAGGGTATATAGCTCAGCCTCACAGATCAGGGTATACAGCTCAGCCTCACAGATCAGGGTATACATCTCAGCCTCACAGATCAGGGTATATAGCTCAGCATTACAGACCAGGGTATATAGCTCAGCCTCACAGATCAGGGTATATAGCTTCTGTCCAAAGCTCTTTACCATGTGATCAGCCGTGACAAATCATGGCTGATCACAGTGTAAACAGGAACAGCCATGTATTGACTTTTCCTTTAATCACGTCTGCAGATGCGAGTAGATAAAGTTGATCGGTGGCTCCCCAGACAGGGGGGGTCTGCACTGATTGTTTATCAGTGCAGCCCCCCCAATGGATCACCACCCAGGACCACCAGGGAGCCCACCTAGTACTGCCAGGGAGCCCAACCAGGGACCACCAGGGAGCTGATCAGGGAGCCCACCCTGACCACCGGGGAGCCCATCCTAGACCACCAGGTAAGGGGCACAATACCCAACATAGATGGCACTCAGTGCCTGTTTCAGATGCCACCCAGGAACACCAGGGAATGCACACCTAAAAGTGCCCTCTATCAGTGCCCCCTATCAGCGCCCACCAGTGCCACCTATCAGTGCGACCTTTTAGTGTCACCTATCAGTGCCCATCAGTGCCACCTATCAGTGCCAGCTATCAGTACCCATCAGTGCCGCCTATAAGTGTCCATCAGCGCCACTTATCAGTGCCCATCAGTGCTGCATATCAGTGCTACCTATCAGTGCCCATCAGTGCTGCTTATTAGTGCCGCCTATCAGTGACCATCAGTGCTGCTTATATGTGCCTCATCATTAGTGCCCGTCAGTGCCACCTCTTCAAAGCCAATAAGTACTGCCTCATCAGTGCCCATCATTGCTGCCTCATCGGTGAACATCAGTAATGGAGAAAAAGTACTTATTTACAAAGTTTTGTGACAGAAACAGAAAAACTTTTTTTTAAATTTTAGAGCAAAAAATAAAAACCCCAGAGGTGATCAAATACCACCAAAGAAAGCTCTATTTGTGGGAACAAAATGATAAAAATTGTATTTAGGTACAGCGTTGCATGACCGCGCAATTGTCTGAAAATTGATCTGGGCGGGAAGGGGGTAAGTGCCTGGTATTGAAGGGGTTAAAGAGAAAAGGCGATGATAACCACTTGCCGACAGCAGTGGCGGCGACAGAGTGGCTCGTTATAGCAAACCACCATCATACGACGGCGGCTGCGATAACTAGTGCTGTGAGCGCACGCGCGCCGCTGGAGGCACGCTCGCACACTCACTGTTGCCGGGGGGTCCAGGAAGCGGGTGCGGCGGACTCGATCGCCGCCGGCTACCCGCAATGGCCACCCCGCAGAGAGGGAAAGGAGGTCCGTGTACGCGAGATTCCCAATTGACACAAGGGACCCACACAAGATTGACATACACCCGACGGGACCGACCCCTTTCCCCTACTAGTGCCGAAGGTATATCTCCTTCGGACACTAGTAGCGGGAAGGGGGAAGTTGTCTTGCCTCTAGGCACAAATGTATGTGCCTGGAGGAAAGGGAGAGACGCCCCACCGGTAACGCCCATCGGCCGCCGCTAGCTCAGGCGGCGTGGGCGAAGGACCTGGGGGGCCGTTGTCACTCACACGCTCGCACGGAGGTCGCCGCGCGCACGCGAGTGT
>BLSH010072673.1:2165682-2194030 GCA_018402905.1 Glandirana rugosa | reverse complement strand
TATTGGACGCCTATCTCAGAGGAGGAAGATGCCGCCGGAACACAGAGAGCACACTCCCCGCTCGCTGGACTCTGCACACTGCCAGCATGCTCCCCGCTCGCCAGACTCTGCACACTGCCAGCATGCTCCCCACTCGCAGGCTCTGCACACTGTGTTATTGGCTGAAATGTACCCCCACCTGTGTTATTGGCTGCAGTTTATCCCCACCTGTGTTATTGACTGAAATCTACCCCCACCCATGTAATTGGCTGCAATTTACCCCCACCTGTGTTATTGGCTGCAATTTACCCCCACTTGTGTTATTGGCTGCAATTTACCCCCACTTGTGTTATTGGCTGCAATTTACCCCACCTGTGTTATTGGCTGCAATTTAGCCCAACTGTGTTATTGGCTGAAATGTACCCCCTCCTGTATTATTGGCTGCAATTTACCCCGCCTGGGTTATTGGTTGCAATTTACCCCCACCTGTGTTATTTGCTGCAATTTACCCCACCTGTGTTATCGGCTGCAATTTACCCCACCTGTGTAATTGGCTGCAATTTACCCCCACCTGTGTTATTGGCTGCAATTTAACCCCACTTGTGTTATTGGCTGCAATTTACCCCCACCTGTGTTATTGGCTGCAATTTACCCCCACCTGTGTTATTGGCTGCAATTTACCACCACCTGAGTTATTGGCTACAATTTACCCCAACTGTGGTATTGGCTACAATTTACCCCAACTGTGTTATTGGCTGCAATTTACCCCCACCTGTGTTATTGGCTGCAATTCACCCTCATCTGTGTTATTGGCTGCAATTTACCCCCACCTGTGAGCTGAGCTGTATACTGTGTCCTGTGATGCGGAGCGGCATACTGTGTCCTGTGATGCTGGGCTGTGCACTGTGTCCTGTGATGCTGAGCTATGTACTGTGTCCTGTGATGCTGAGCTGTATACTGTGTCCTGTGATGCTGAGCTGTATACTGTGTCCTGTGATACTGAGCTGTATACTATGTTCTGTGATGCTGAGCTGTATATTTTTTCCTGTGATGCTGAGCTGTGTACTCCTGGCACAATATATGGAATACAGGGAACGGAGTGGGTGGATTATATAAGGGGTGGGGCTTATGAAAAGTAGGAGGGGTCCAATTGGAAGGGCGGGGCCTGGCGTCCCCCCATCCTATAACTTTACCAGCCGCCACTGGTGGCAGGGAACCCAAACCACATCCCTAGCCAGCAACATGGCATTTTGAGGCACCTTCCTTTCCATTGCCTCATGATGACTGCACACATTCTCTCCTCACAGTTTAGCCATCTTGTGATCTCACTTCTTACATTTTTTCTGTGTGGGCTTTTACATCTGCATTGTGTCCTGGTTGAAATAGTACATAACTAACTGGTTTTATTTGCTGCTCAGGGTTGCATCGTAAATAAGAAAAACTTACACTGCTCTAAACATTTTGGGTTGTTTATGTGCTGGCCATACAATTACTGTTTCTGCTAAACAGAAAAGTCTGCTCATAGTAGTTGAGGAGACATGAAATAACCCAAATGTCTTGGACGTGGATGTAATGTTTTTAGTTTGGGCTAGTGTGTAGGTTTTTAAAGAGCGTCTGGAGCCTAGGGGCTTTTTGCAGGTGATGGAATCAGGTATAAAGTACACAGTAGATGAGCTGCCTGTATCTCCTGTGTTCCTTTCCCTCTTGTGATACTATAAAAGGAAAAGTGTCTGGTTATATTCGCTTTGTTCAGCACGGCAATGATTTCCTCAGAGTGGAGGTTAACAATATTTGTTTTAATTTAACTAGGAAATATTGATGGTATGAACATTTTGTTCCGATTCATACGCCTTCATTTTTTAGGCAACTAATGCTATTTCTTTGAATCACTTTATATATGACATTTTGAGGCTGGTTGTCACAGAGAATAATTTCTGGAATTGTGTGCCTAGCAACCATTGACTTATGCAGCTAAGCCAGCAAATCTAAACACAGAGCCAAGTCTGAAATAAGCCAGATGGTCTGCCTTGGCTTTTATTAAACCAAATGAGAAAAACCAGAGCAAACATCCTGATAGTTATACCTATGCCTGCTTCAAGCAGTTACATTTAATTTCACTACACACCTTTAAATAATATGGAAGATACAATTAATATTACTCAGAACTGCCTTTTATATTGTGTGCACTGTGCCAGAATGCTAGTAGGGAATTGTATTTCACTTATATTTGGGCAACTTGTTAGTTCAGTTCCTTTATTTTGAAAAGTTGTTTGTGGGCTTGTCATCTGTTTGTGAATGATAATTAAAAAAAATATCTCTTAAAGCGTTATAGGGCTATATGCACATGAGCACATTTGCCCATGTAGTCTAAGCACTTTTTTATTGTTGGTTCCTGGGATGTTCTGGTGCTGTGTATAGCCACTTGTAGACATGAATAAGTGAAGGTGGCTGCATACAGTAATGCTCTGCTAATAGCTTAAAGTAGCGCTTGTGGATGGACATAATGTCCCAAATGCAAGTACTGTGTGTTCAAGGCTATTACATCTGTGCATGTGAGCTACTGCAGTGGCACATAATTGTATACAATTGCCTTCATATATCCATGTCAGCTCCAGGACATCCTGGGCATCAGAAATATGCAGTGTATTTGCACTGCATGGGCAATTGCGCCCCTGTGCATGAAGTCTTAGACTCTAGAGACTAAACATAAAATCTTGTAGCCACACTTCTTTTCTTATGGGCTTTTTCTTCACAGTCCCATTTATTGAGCTGAAGAACAAGTTAAAAGCTTGCTGAAACAAGCTTCTAATTTTTGGGTAACTATGCTAATTTGCAAGGTCTGTTTCAGAGCCCCATCATAGCCATGACATGTGACATGCGCACTGCCAACTGGGACTACAGATGAACATTAAGACCAGCAAAAAGTCTCTAAAAGAGTAGCACTTCTGCACATTACAATACACATGCGGAAAGGTTCCTGGGACATGTAATCTCAATGCCATAGTTATTTACACTTAATCTGCACTCTCTATCCCATTCCTAATATAATACCCTGTTGTTGTATCTATATCATATCTAGATCACCTGATACAGTATCTCACAAAAGTGAGTACACCCACCCCTCACATTTTTATAAATATTTTATTATATCTTTTCATGTGACAACACTGAAGAAATTACACTTTGCTACATTGTAAAGTAGTGAATGTACAGCTTGTATAACAGTGTAAATTTGCTGTCCCCTCAAAATAACTTAACACACGGCCATTAATGTCAAAACCCCTGGCAACCAAAGTAAGTACACCGCTAAGTGAAAAATGTCTAAATTTGGCACAGTTAGCCATTTTCCCTCCCCGGTGTCATGTGACTCGTTAGTGTTACAAGGTTTCAGGTGTGAATGGGGAGCAGATGTGTTAAATTTGGTGTTATTGCTCTCACTCTCTCATACTGGTCACTGGAAGTTCAACATGGCACCTCATGGCAAAGAACACTCTGAGGATCTGAAAAAAAGAATTGTTGCTCTACATAAAGATGACCTAGGCTATAAGAAGATTGCCAAGACCCTGAAACTGGGCTGCAGCACGGTGGCCAAGACCATACAACGGTTGAACAGGACAGGTTCCACTCAGAAAAGGCCTCGCCATGGTCGACCAAAGAAGTTGTATGCACGTGCTCAGCGTCTTATCAAGAGGTTGTCTTTGGGAAATAGACGTACGAGTGCTGCCAGCATTGGTACAGAGGTTGAAGGGGTGGGGGGTCAGCCTGTCAGTGTTCAGACCATATGCCACACGCTGCATCAAATTGGTCTGCATGGCTGTCATCCCAGAAGGAAGCCTCTTCTAAAGATGATGCATAAGAAAGCCTGCAAACAGTTTGCTGAAGACAAGCAAGTGGTGTCAAGAGTGTGTGGTGGCAACCAGGTGAGGAGTACATAGACAAGTGTGTCTTGCCTACAGTCAAGCATGTGGTGGGAGTGTCATGGTCTGGGGCATGTCTGGTTTAACAGGACATGAGTGCTGCCATCACTGAGGAGCTACAGTTCATTGAGGGAACCATGAATGCCAACATGTACTGTGACATAATGAAGCAGAGCATAATCCCCTCCCTTTGGAGACTGGGCCCCAGGGCAGTATTCCAACATGGAAAAGGAGCCCAAACACACCTCCAAGTGGACCACTGCCTTGCTAAAGAAGCTGAGGGTAAAGATGATGGATGGGCCAAGCATGTCTCCAGACCTAAACACTATTGAGCATCTGTGGGGCATCCTCAAATGGAAGGTGGAGGAGTGCAAGGTCTCTAACATCTACCAGCTGTCACAACTACGATAACAAAAATTATATATGTATATATATATATATATATTCATAAACTCCATATTGGAAATTGTAAGTTAGTTCAGCCTCCAAAACAGGGGAGCCAACCTCAGGGCATCACACATGTGAATTTTTCAAAACAGAATATAATGCAATTTATCACCTTGTTGGAATCTACAAACAAGCTTGATCACAGATCAACAAAAAACCTAGGCGTTCAAGAATTGGCCTATGTTTGTTCGAATTTAATACATAAAGTCTTCCATTGTCCTTAAAGAAGTTGATTGTTTGCAAGTGAGAGACTAATTAAGCCACCATTATTTCGCCTGTTGAAAATACAAAGAAAGACTCCCAGTGAATATTTATCCAGTTAAATTCTTTCTAAACAAGTTGAAGGGTCCAAGGGTTCATTTTAAACACTTGCTTTCTGAATATTTGTTTAACCCAAGGAAGTTTCAAAGACAAAAATCTACATATTTTATATTATTTTGATGTAAAGCCTATTAGAATAAGAATCGTTTCAAGTATATGCAATGATTGTTGTGAACAATATAAATATATATCTTAACCATGTATACAAAAATATGTCTAGATATAGAATGTGATTTAAACATAGTATCCGCAAAGGATGTCCAAGGGTTCATTTTAAACATTTGCTTTCTGAATATTTGTTTAACCCAAGGAAGTTTCAAGATACATATGATTATAAGTCATTCAAGTTATAAAGTACAGTATATTCCTGGTCATAGATACAGTTATGATTTTGCATCTACTGATAATGATAATTCTGTGATGAGACAAAAACCTAGATATTATTTTGATGTAAAACCTATTAGAATAAGAATTGTTTCAAGTATACCCAATGATTGTTAATGATATAAATATATATATATATATATATATATATATATATATCTTAACCATGTATACAAAAATATGTCTAGATATAGAATGTGTTTTAATCATAGTATCCGCAAGTGTGATATAGATACTATTTGGCAAACACTGACTGCAAAAAAAGAGGCGTTGCCATTCTATTCGCTAAAAGTCTATCTTTCACCCACTCTTTTACAATCAGGGATAAGGATGGTAGGCACATATTAGTTAAGGGACTAATGAAAGGGGAAAACTATACGTGTATCTCTTACTATGCCCCCAATCAGAATCAGGCCAGATTTTTTTCTGAAAAATAAATCCATATCTAGAGGGATCGGTCATCGTAGGTGGAGACTCAAATATAGCTTTTGATAACTTACTTGACAAATCAACCCCTAATAAGCCACGATCCAAAAACCCACCTAAACAGAGCACGAAAATAGCGCAGACCCTTAACACACTAGGACTGATAGACTCCTGGAGGGAGCTTAACCCTCGCTCCAAAGACTATACCTTTTACTCAGCTGCACACAGCACTTACTCTAGAATCAACCACATCTTTGTGCCCTCCACAGGGATTCATCGGGTACTGAGAGCCTCCATCCTCGACATTGCATGGTCCAACCACTTGATGGTCCTTATCTCTATCGAGGGCTCGCCGACCTCTTGGCGACCAAAAATGTGGAGGCTCAACGAGTCCCTTTTAAACAATCAGATCAGGATCGCTATGCTAGACACGGACCTGAAAGATTACTTTCTGTTTAATGACTCAACAGATGTTTCCCTGGGGTCCCTGTGAGAGGGACACAAAGCAGTCATGAGGGGCAGATTAATTCAGTTAGGCTCCCAGCTTAAAAAGGAGTGGTTGACGGAAATCACAAGGCTTGAAGGGGATTTTCTGCACCTTAGTAAGATACATAAACATCGACCCACAAAAGAATCTCTCATCAACCTTGACAAAGTCAAACTAGAACTCAACCTAAAGTTAACCACTACAGCTGAAAAGTATGTCAAGTGGTCCCTAGGGAAGCTATTCTGCACTAAAGATCAAATTGGCACCAACCTAGCTTCAAAACTCTTGCCCAAATATAGGGCTGTAGACACCCCCAAAATCAAATCATGGGAGGGTTTAGTTACTCAAAATCCCCTAAAAATTCTTGAAACTTTCAGGAAGTTTTACTCAAAATTATATGACACAGATACAACTATCCCCTTCCAACAAGCCGAGACCCTCCTCGACAATATCCCTCTCCCGACTCTTAATATCCAGCATAAATCATTGTTAGAAGACCCTATTACAGAGGATGAGATTGTAAAAGTAATCAAAAACCTTAAGACCAAATCTTCTCATGGCCCAGATGGGTTTCCCAACCTGTATTATCAAAAATTTAGCCAATCTTTAACCCCTTACCTGTCTAGATACTTCAATTCCTTAAGAAAAGGCCAGAGGCTGGATCCGGCATCCAACCTGGCACTTATATCAGTGATTCCGAAGCCAGACAAGGACCACTCTGATGTAAGTAATTATAGACCAATATCACTAATTAATTGCGACATCAAAATCTTGACCAAAATTTACGCTAATTGCCTTGCATCCTTCATAAGTGGGTACATCGAGAGAGACCAGGTTGGCTTCATACCAGGAAGGCAGGGCCCTGATCAGGTCAGAAGAGCAATAGATCTAATTTCCGTGATGCGCTCGGGCTGGGGGAAGGGAAGCCCGCAGGAAGGTCTCGTGCCTGCGATAGACCTCCAAAAGGCCTTTGACACAGTCTCCAGACAATATATTTTCTCTTTACTAAAGAGATGGGGGTTTGGCCCGAATTTTTTGGAAGTAATGGACGCACTTTACTCGCAACCTTCTGCTATAATAAAATTTCGGGGTCACCTTTCCGAGCCCTTCCCCATAAGGAGGGGCACTCCATTGCTTTTCGCCATTGCAATTTAGACGTTGGCAATAGCAATCAGAGAGAACCAGAACATACAGGGAGTTAGTTGCGGCCACAAGTCCCATAAATGCGCCCTATTTGCAGACGATCTGCTACTCTTTATTACGTCACCTTTAATCTCAGCTCCCAACCTTCTCAAAATCTTAGCAGACTTTGGACAATTATCAGGGCTAAGAGTAAACATGTCTAAATCGGTAGCAATGAACGTTTCTCTTCCCCCTTCTATGGTAGAAAACCTCAAGACCAACTTTCCCTTCACATGGGCTGAAAAATCGATCCCTTATCTAGGCGTCAACATTCCTCCCTCTTTTGATCAAATATATAATGTTAACTACCCTCCTCTGTTCCAAAAACTAAAATATGACCTTTCTACCTGGTCCAAACAGAATCTCTCCTGGGTTGGCAGAATACACGCAGTGAAGATGACCCTCCTTCCCCGAATCCTCTACTACGTTAGAGCACTTCCTATACACATTCCCAAAAGTAAGCTGTCAAACATACAATCAGCCATCTCTCAATTTGTCTGGGGCCGAAAAGGCTGCAGATTTTCTAACTGCACCCTCTTTAGACCCAAAATGAAAAGGGGCCTATGGGTACCTAACTTATGGTGGTACTATCGCGCAGTGCAATTAGCCCAAATATCGAGTATAGACTCCACTGGTGAAAAACCTGACTGGACATCTATTGAGAGGCAAGCTACCCCGGGCATACCTTAGACTATTTACTCTGGTGCAACCACAAAATTAGGCCCCCTGTATTGGCTCCCACTCTTTCCCACTCTCCGGCTCTAGGCAACAAACTCCGCAAGCATAAGACCCTGATTTGCCCCTGGGGGCCATTAGCGCACATATATCACAATCCTGGTTTCCCACCGGGGGAAGATATAAAAGCCTTTCTCTGGTAGGTAAACAAAGGGCTGTACAGAATTGGGCATTTTATAAACGCCTCTGGCCCATTATCCCTTAGACACTGTAGAAATACACTTGAAATGCCACCTTCAGAAACTTTCCATTTTTTCCAAATCACTCACTTCTTAAACTCCATCCTTCCCACCAAGCGTGAACACCTTACGGTCACACCTTATGAGCAGTGGTGCTCGAAACTCTCTGACATGAGAGGAGGAATTTCTCTCATCTATGCAGCGTTAGCAGAACCTACAGGTAAATCCAACTATATGGCATGATGGGAAAGAGACCTCGACATCCACTGGGACATGGACATGTGGCATAACCACTTCTCAAGGGCATTCAAGGGATTCCACAATGTTTCGCTTATGGAAGCCAACCTGAAGGTAATAACTAGATGGTATTTATATCCTACTCGTCTTTCAAAATTATTAGTCTCTTTTCCCCCTTATGCTTTAGGGACTGTGGCCATCTGGAGACTCTGGTTCACACCCTATAGGAGTGCCCACGCATCAGAGGTTTCTGGAACCATATGTTCCAGCTGATTAGAAAGATCACGGGAGCCCAGATAACCCAAGACCCTGCAATTGCTTTGCTGAATCAGAAAATTCCCCAGGTTAACTGAAACTCCCAGACTTTGATTGGTTTCATTCTAATGGGAGCTAAAATTACGTTAGCTAGAGCATGGAAAAACAATCAGTGCAAACTAGACAGGCTATCCAAAAAATCTCCTGGATTTGTTGCCAGGAAAAAATCTATCACACCATCAAAGACTCCATAGCGAAATTCAAGGCGATCTGGGAACCATGGGCCATGTATAGGGGCATAACGCTGTGAGAAGTGGAACTCTCTGCTGTGTCTAAAAGGGCCCACTCTCCCTTCTACCATTTACTGCCCACTCTGACAGCTCCTTGTTTTCCTTTCCCCTTTCTTTTCCCTCTACTCTCTTCTTTTCCTTTCCCCACTTGCGTTTGGTCTGCATCACCCTTTTTACCTCCATGGGAGGTTTAAGGATAGGAGCTATTCGTATTGTAAGGGAAAACGAAAAGTGTTTCTTCTGCTCTGAGATTCCGGCATGTGCCTCCGCTGCTCTTTTCTTTTATTTTTACCAATGGTCCGGAATCTCAGAGCGGGACTTATTCTTTTTTTTAAAAAAAGGTTCTCTTCTGTTATATAATGCAGTTTCAACCCTAGCTCCTAATTTTGTAAACACACTGATTTGCTTTCCTTCTCTTGTGTTAAATCGTTTTGTGCTGAATTTTATCTATTTCCAGAGAAAACGTGGGCCCTCCTCTCTCTCCCGGGTATTAGTTATACTGTTATGCCTTTTGAGGGAGGGAGGTCCGGGGAGGCCTAGCCTCGGGGAGAACCCAGCACCGGGGGTGTGTATTCTCCAACGCCAGTTCACAGCTGGTTCCCATTAGGGATGGCTGGTGGAGGGGAGCTCCCCTCTGATTGCTGGGTCCCCTGGGATGAGGTCTTGTTGCACATCCGTTTATGACCAAAGATTGTTTGATAATCTTCTGTGGAACTGGACTCATTCCCCTCAAATTCGCTCACAACGTTCTTGTGGAACTGTCTTTGGGAAAAATGACTCCTAGAAGTTCCGGGTTGGTTTCTACAAATTTGCACTTCATGCTAAATCGTTGTGTTCTGTCAGTACAGCTCTCTCTGATACGATGTGGATTGTTAAATTATGCCCCCTAGGGGAACAAGGCTGTAACTGTTTGTTTTTATCTTCTATTCCTCAATAAAAATATTGAAACATAAACTGAATGTGTATGGTCTTGGTCATAGGGTACCAAGAAAATCCATCTGCTTTTGGTTATGTCATTGTTTGAATGAGGCTAAATCAAATATTCTCAGTCTATATTCTCTGCCAATCAAACGTAAAATAGTGGAAAATACCGTATTATGGGCACTAGATGTAGCAGAGGAGCATACTTTATTCTTATTATAATCAGTGGCATTTAGTGGCAGTATTTCCACCCTTCGCATATTCTCAATCTGCAGAGAATATAGCCAGAGAACATTTGATTTTGCCCCACTAGCTCAGAACAAATTTACATGCAGTTCTTATTAAAGAACAGCTTTGTTAATTCTTTATAAATATACCCCTAGGTGTGTAACCTTTTAACCATTGCCAGTGAGTGGTTCTTCAGACAATATCTTTGTAAAAAACACACATGGGTACATGTGTACCTGTCTTTGTTTCTCTGTCTCTGTCAAATTCATGATGCCAAACATATATGTTGAAAGGTTTGGTCTCTTTAGAAAATGAAACAATCATGGTTCATATGGAAATTTCTATACTATCAATGACCCGAATGTTCCTGGTTCGAGGGATGTGATACAATCACATTGTAAAACAACCCATTAAGTTTAAAATACAAATAAAAGGCAAAACATATAGATATAAAAAAAACATTCTAAATACATTTTTTCCCCTTTTTTAAAAGCGAGTACCTCCCCTCTGCTCTCAGCTGCATAACAGCTGGTGGGAGGAGAAGCAGCAGCACACTGAGCTTCCCGGTGAAAGGCTGTGCTGGGGGGCGTGTCAGGACAAGTCTGATCATTGAAGGAGTTCCCAGCTAGAGAACTGACTATGCTGTGTTCTCATGTCTAGTGTGGCCAGTTTTAATAGGAAAGCAAGGGGACTAGCAGGAATGCCAAAATGTCTAGCCAAAAGGAACCAATACAAAGAGAACAAGATACTTTCTCATACAAGTACATGGTACAGCAGGCACATATCGGAAAATAAAATATGGGGTAACGAACGCTTTAACTAAACAGTTAAAACAAAGTTCATAAATTGCAAGCGTTCACTGAACCCTATTAAAGTCAATGGAGCACAAATACTGACGATTAATGTTGCCCATTTTTAAGACTAATAGGAATGGAGTTTCAAAAAATTACTATAAGCAGCTGGGTACTGGCAGGGGAACATGCACCACTGCAAAAGTAACTGGATTTTTAATAGGATACCCCATGCAAAAGAGAACAGAAACAAAAAAAAACAGCATGGGTTCCACCCAATACATTTATATCAGACCATTAGCAATCACAGCCCTGAGAGGAAAGTGGTCATTCATTATTGGTGGTAGTAATACCACCACTAATTCTGACTTCAGGCACAGACAGAAATTTGCTATGGTGTATGGGCAAACAGGCAATCTAGTTCACATGTTTGCCAAAGCTCGAACAACTAGAGTTCATGCAAACCCTGCATC
This sequence comes from Glandirana rugosa, assembly GCA_018402905.1. Taxonomy (NCBI): domain Eukaryota; kingdom Metazoa; phylum Chordata; class Amphibia; order Anura; family Ranidae; genus Glandirana; species Glandirana rugosa. The sequence goes on along the minus strand of BLSH010072673.1, from coordinate 2,182,778 downwards.
ACCCTAAACTCAAACCTCAAACTTTGTATGTGCCAATGTGCAAAGTTGGTTTTATCAAGTTCTTATTGTGACTTAATAGATAGCTCCTACACGGCCAAATTCTCTGTGGATCTGCTCAAACAATGCACACGTGTTCCATCATTTGCAGCTGTTGGGTAGTATATGTCAACACTTCTCAGGAAGAAACCATGTATGTGAGATGCACACATCAGTAATGAAAATGAAGAAAATAATGATCCAACATGCTCTTTTTGATCCATAACAATATAACAAATGCTAAATTTGAAGTCATTTACTTGACTTTTGTTATATGAGAAATGTAAATGCCATACAAGTCATTTGGAGGTTGAGGTTTATCAAAAATCACCTCTTTATGCAGCTAATATATATTCTAAAGCTGGGTAAATATTTCAATGTGGCTTCTTTGTTACAATTTCAGCCATGGAAAAAGGGAGCATTTTTTTATAATGTTAGTGTACAGAAAAAGGTTTTCACTTATTTCCATGAGAAAGACCCCACCACTTAACATTTAGAATTTAGGAGGTGACAGCAGGAAGTTAAACATGAGTACATTCAGTGGAATGGATTTACTAAAGGCAAATAGACTATGATCTTTACAAGTGCAGTTGCACTCATTTTCCTTCATAAATGTATAAAAGCTTCTCTTTGTAAAGAATACATAATCAGGTGCAAGGGAACGGAAAAAAAAAACAGCATTTTGCTTGCACATGATTGGAATGATACAGTAAAACTTTACCCCATTTACTAAGCTCTGGAATAAATTAGTGCAACTGCACTTGCAAAGTGCACACACTGTTTGCCCTTAGTAAATCTACCCTCTTGTGTCAGAAACAGCGCAGGTAGAAGTCTGCCTAGAACTTTGTTAAAATTCTTGCAAAGTATGTATATGACCAAGCGAGAAGTCTTCTCAAGAAAAGTGGTTACACTTTTAACTGGTAGACACATTGAATGTCTGTAATATAATGAGACTTGTCTATGTGGCCACTATTAGTCGAAGAGGCTATTACCTTGGCTGTCAATTGCCACTATGTATGTGCAAAAGGCAGCTAATGATAGAGCACACTGTGGGTTTTTACACCAGATGTAACCATTTCTACCAAGAACAAAGCAATTTGCTCTTTGACACACAAACAATAGAACAAATAGGCCCATCTTTGCAAATTATAGGAATCTCATAATTGGAATATTATAGAAAATAGATTTAAATGTTACAGATGCTTGTATTATTTCACTGATACAGGCAAAGAGAGCATGGTTTATGTGCAAAAAATCTTCTATCCCTTTCAATAGACCTTTCCTCCAACTGAAGTATTTTAAAGTTTTCTGTTGTAATTGCCAGTATTTCACATACTGACAATAAAATTGTTATCTCAAATGTGTCATTATCTCTTGTTCCCCCAGAATGCCATCAACTACCAAGTCCAAGTCCTACTTCTTCATATTAAATGGTACAAACAAAAATTAATTTCCAAGAGTTAATATAAAGCATCTATTTTAAAGAAAATAAATGCAATAAAAAAGTTAAAACTATGGTAAGTGATAGTTTGTGAAAAGTTTGGATAGTTTTATGTTCAACAGTCAACATTATGTTTTTTTTTTGTTTTCCACTTTTTAGCATAGATAATAAATCTCAAGTATCTGTTTCATTAGCATTGAGTACTGAAAATATATCACTCTTACCAGGTCCTGCATAAAACATATGAAGTGACAGTAAATAAAAATCATGAAAAAAGAACACTGCAACAGGACGATTTCAACACAGCATGTTCTTAAAAATGCTATACGCGAACAGTTTGCAATGGGAAAGTTAAACACAGTGTGAGATCCATTAGCCTTTTCCAAAATGTATCTCAGTCATATCAATGTGTAACACTTTATAGGACTGCATCATATGACATCACTGTGAGCTCCAAATAGAACACTCAGAATCTGGTCTAATGCAAACCCCATAGTGAGCTATTGCTTACAGGAAAGTTCAAAGAAACAGCATTTTAATCTTTTTCACTGCTGTAGATAAATTAAGTAATCACAAAAGGAGCATACATTAACCACTGTGGATAATAAAAAATGCTTATAATTTAGGTCTAAGCTCATATATAAGTTAAAGATATCTATTTATTACTTTTTTGTGTGTTTTCTTTAGGCAAATAGACACATACTGACAGATAGATAAGCAAAAGTTTTGTGAAGATGGAAGACATTATGGGATTGATTTACTAAAAGGATGTTGCTCTTTGCAAGGAACTTTTTCCCAGAACTTACTGAATAAGCTGAAGCATTGCTGACTTGCATTATCCAATCATGTGCAAGAAATAATGCTCTATTTTTTTTCTATTATCCTTACACATTTGGGTATTCTTTGCAAAATGACATTTTCCCACATTTACTAAGCTCTGGGGAACATTCCCTTGCAAAGTGCAACTTCCTTTTAGTAAATCAATCCCATAATGTCTTCCATCTTCACAAACCTTTTGCTTATCTATTTGTCAATATGTAAATCTATAACAGACTTAGGAAAAAAATTGCGCTTGTAAACAAGTTGAGTTGCAACAGATTAAAAAAAACAATAATTAGACGGAAATCTAAATCTAATTTTCTGAAAGTTAATCAGTACCAAATAGCAAACTCAAATTCATATAGTACTTCAAAAAATATTCACGTTACCTTTTTAATATATCATTCATTTAGTCACATTTGAAGCATTGCTGACTTGCGTTATCCAATCATGTGCAAGAAATAATGCTCTATTTTTTTTCTATTATCCTTACACATTTGGGTATTCTTTGCAAAATGACATTTTCCCACATTTACTAAGCTCTGGGTCACAATCCCTTGCAAAGTGCAACTTCCTTTTAGTAAATCAATCCCATAATGTCTTCCATCTTCACAAACCTTTTGCTTATCTATGTGTCAATATGTAAATCTATAGCAGACTAAGGAAAAAAATTTGCACTTGTACTGAGTTGCAACAGATTAAAAAAAACAATAATTATACGGAAATCTAAATCTAATTTTCTGAAAGTTAATCAGTACTAAATAGCAAACTCAAATTCATATAGTACTTCAAAAAATATTCACGTTACCTTTTTAATATATCATTCATTTAGTCACATTTGCAATTTAGATTTTAGCAGCTGGAGTTTGATATCTTACAAATAGAGATGAGTGACTTGATTAGCAAATCAGGTGAATCTGTGAAGTTTTTGATGTACCTAAATCTCTGTATGCAGATCTATAGAGAATCATTCAATTCGTGAATCATGAGTGCCTGGACTTATAATTGGGTTCTCTGCATGCAAATATTCAGGCAAATCAAAGATCAGCAAATTGTGGCTTTTCTGAACTAGATCATCACTTTTCACAGCATTATTAAAATATGCAGTTCTGAAACCTGGGTATGCACAAAGGATGTATAAGTCTAAAAATCAAAGTTTAAAAATACTTTGTCAGGTCTCTACAGCTTTAACCACTTCAGCCCCGGAAGGATTTCCCACTTTAGGACCAGAGCACTTTTTGCGATTCGGCATTGCGTCACTTTAACTGACAATTGCGTGGTCGCGCGACGTTGTACCCAAACAAAATTTGCATCCTTTTTTTCCCACAAATATAGCTTTCTTTTGGTGGTATTTGATCACCTCTGCATGATTTCTGATCGCCGTTATAAACAAAAGAAAAGCGACAATTTTGCAAAAAAAAAAAAAAAAATTTCTTACTTTTTGCTAAAATACAAATCCAAAAAACATTTTTTTCCATCGGCTTTGGCCGATTTATATTATTCCTCATATTTTTGGTTAAAAAAATCGCAATCGGCGTTTATTGATTGGTTTGCGCAAAAGTTGCCAGGTTTACGGACGATGAGAATTCATTTCTGGGGTTTTTATTTGTTATTTTTTTTACTAGTAATGGCAGCGATCTGTGATTTTTAGCGGTACTGCAATATTGCAGCGGACATTTCGGACCATTTTGACACTTTTTTGGGACCATTGGCATTTATACAGCGATCAGTGCTATAAAAATGCACTGATTACTGTGTAAATGCCATTGGCAGTGAAGGGGTTAACCTTCAGGGGGCACTCTAAGGGTTAACTGTGTTCCCTGGGCGTGTTCTAACTGTGTGTGAGCTGGCCTGCCTGGGGAAAGGGGATGATCACGGCTTCCATATAGAGGAAGCCTGTGATCACCGCCCTTCCCCCTCTATGAGAATGGAGATCCGTGTTTACTTACACAGACCTCTGTTCTCTCACTGTGCGGGGGCCATCGCAGGTAGCCGGCGGCGATCGAGTCCACCGTACCTGCTCCCTGGCCCCCCTGGACACAGTGAGCATGAGCGCGCCTCTGGCGGCACGCGCGCGCTCACAGCACTAGTTATCACTGCCGCCGTGATATAACGGCGGTTTGCGATAACGATCCACTCTGTCACCGTCAGACTGTGGTCGGCAAGTGGTTAAAAGCTTTGATCTCTCATACTCGCCTTTTCAGTGGCCCATTTCTCCAGGGTCTCCGCCATTCCAGCACTGCAGTCTTGGAAAGCCTCTTTGGCAATCAACATTTCTGGGAGTGTCAGATGCCTGTGTGTTTCCTTCACCTCCCTGGTGGTAATTCCGAGTGTGGCTCAGGGTTAATTCTCAGTACCAAAAGCGGTAACCCCGAGTCACACTCGGGTTTACATCACAGTATCTATGTACAGTTACTTACATTGTCCCTACGATCCTGCGATGTCCTCCTGCTGTATCCTCCGGCCGGATGCTCCGCCCGATGCATCAGAGTCCCGGGCTCCATTCTCTGCGAGCATAGCGACGCTTAGAGGCGGAAACCTGCAGCAAATTCAAAAGAGTACAAAAAACATAACACTCACAATACATTGTAATCTGTTAGGATTACATTACTATATCAAATCATTTCACTTCAGTTTTGTCCCTAGTACTTTGTCCAGTGCCCTGCCTGCACTTTTACCATTCTTTCTGCCATTCTTTCTGCCTGGAAACTGGAGAATGGCATCCAAAAAGCGTCCCTCTACGTCAAAAGCGGCTTTAGGCCAGCTAGATGACAGCGATAGTGAATTACAATCACTTGCAGAATTGAGCGATAGTGATTTGTGGGGAAATTCGACAACAGACACTGAAAGTGACGACAGCGACATGTCTGCGACTGAGCTCAGCGCTGTGTGATCCTTACCACAGTCAATAGAGCACCAAGTTCGCACATCACTGAGCTCAGTCACAGAACCGTCACTGTCATCACTTTCAGTGTCTGATGACGAATTTTCCCACGAATCACTATCGCTCAATTCTGCAAGTGATTCTAATTCGCTATTGTTGTTTTCTAGCTGGTCCAAAACCGCTTTTGATGTAGAGGGGCGCTTTCCATTGTCCTGATTGGGACGTTGGACTTGCAGTCCCATGTTTCAAATGTTTTCATACCCGGGATGTTTACTAAACCATTATGCAGTGTCTAGTATTAAAGTGACTAGCAATATTGTACCCTTATTTAGACAAAGTTCTGTGTTTTTGATTTGATTAAATTATTGAATAAAATGTATTATTATTATATTATTATTTTTTATAATTATTTATAGTTATTTTTTATATTATAATTTATGATTTTGTGTTTCAAACTTTATCATACCCAGGATGTCTACTAGACTCTTGTTTGGACAGATTTAGGTGAGTTATTCCTAAGAATTACACGCCTACAATGTAAAACAACAAATTTCCGTGCAAAACAATCTATCGTTTTAAAAAATCAGACATAATCAGACCACCAGGGAGGTTAAGCCTGGTACACAAGGGCTGAATATCGACCGGTATCGGCCGGATAAATGGGAACCATCTGACATTTGGCCAGAGTGTACAGCAGCCTGTTCGACAGAAACCTGCCAAATGCCCGGCTTCTGTTGAACGGTCATGCTGGAAAAACAGCAGCTGATCAGCATCCGATCATTGCTTGCAGTCCCCCTGTCATAACATAATAGCTCAGCAGCGAGATTGCTGTACTAACATTACATAGTAAGTACAACAAGCTCCTCCAGAGCTCCTCTGTTTTTTCTGCTCAGTCCATTGGGTTTAATGAAGAAAACTTAAAGTGTGTACCAGGTGTTACTACCCTCTACCTCACTGTTAAATCATGTACATACAATTTCAACTTATAGGTCCCTTGTTTTCCTTGCTGCAGAAAGAATTTACAATCTGACTAGTGCTATTCTTACGCAGTGTCAACATCTTCTGTAACACTGCACTAAGTTCTAATGAACTATAATGATTTCCTTAAAACATAAATAAATTGCAAGGAATATGAGCACAGTCCAAAAGGGCACCACGCCCCCTCCCCTGATGGATGGATGCATAAAGGCAACAGGTCTGGCCATAACCACTATGTCAGTCTATACAGCATTAGTGGTGCAGCACACACAGGATTTGAACAGTTAGCAGCATGTGCATTAACATAGCAGGGAGCAGTAAGATTTGTGAGTGGAGAGTCGGATGTGGCACAGTGTTGGATGAGACACCCCCTGACAGGGAATATTCCATAGTAACAGCACTACTCTAATTGATGTTTGTGTTCAGCTTCACACTACTCCCTTGCTTCTGCCTACTTTGCTTCGCAGTGTGCTTGCTCGCTTGCATATACTAACACAGTTTTGCATGTGGAAACTGAATGCCTGTATAAAATGAACTGGCTGTATTAACAATGGCATCTTGGAGCGCCACAGTGTAGGAGAAGAGTTAATTATCAATCCGTACATGTCTAGTTTGGAGGGTTTTGCATGTGTATGCTTTCACAGCTCTGCATGCATTAACAATTTTGCTATAATAAAAATTTACCAATGACATGGCATTTTCTTGGATATTACGTATATCTATTGACAAGCTACACGCTAATCAACTTTAATTGTGTTTGGAGAAATCCCAGAATATGCAATACTCCATCCTGGAACTACATTTACAGTATCTCACAAAAGTGAGTACACCCCTCACATTCATGTGACAACACTGAAAAAATGACACTTTGCTACAATGTAAAGTAGTGAGTGTGCAGCTTGTATAACAGTGTAAATTTGCTGTTCCCTCAAAATAACTCAACACACAGCCATTAATGTCTAATCCGCTAGCAACAAAAGTGAGCACACCCCTAAGTGAAAATGTCCAAATTGGGCCTAAAGTGTCAATATTTTGTGTTCCTCCACCTTCCATTTGAGGATGCCCCACAGATGCTCAATATGGTTTAGGTCTGGAGACATGCTTGGTCAGTCCATCATCTTTAGCCTCAACTTCTTTAGCAAGGCAGTGTTCGTCTTGGAGGTGTGTTTGGGGTCGTTATCATGTTGGAATATTGCCCTGCGGCCCAGTCTCTAAAGGAAGGAGATTATGCTCTGCTTCAGTATGTCACAGTACATGTTGGCATTCAAAGTTCCCTCAATGAACTGTAGCTCCCCAGTGCCGGTAGCACTCATACAGCCCTAGACCATGACACTCCCACCATCATGCTTGACTGTAGGCAAGACACACTTGTCTTTGCTCTCCTCAAGAACACAGAGGATGGGTTGACAGGGGCAACCCCAAAGACAGTTCAAAAATGTGGGAGAAGCAGCAGTATAACAAATGCAAGAGCTTTATTACAAAATCAATCAGTCAAACATTATAAAGACAGCAGTGAATGTGAGGAAATAGAAACATTAAAAATAAACAATGTTGTTATTAAAAGCACCCACTACAGCCACCCCAGCAACATCATGGAGACAATATATAATATTAAAGCATGCTAGCACCGGGCTTGGAGATGTATTCTGGGAAAACACTCAGGTGGCACGCCATTCACGGCTGTCTGCCAATACTGGGGACCTCCAGATCATCTATTGCCGGTGTTCCGTACAGCTAGGAGTAATCACACTTCAGCAGTCAAATAAAAGTGCACAGTTGCATATGACCAGCACCCAGGAAAAAATCAAAGGCAGGAGTATGGTCCTGGATTCAGCAGTGCAGAGTGACCAATAGGCTAGTATAGTTCAAAAAAATCCAATGTAGAGTGGATCCTATGACCAAAATCTGATTAAGCAGATAAACATCATCAATTAAATACTGCGCACACTGGAACATGCTAGTCAGGCTAAACCGTCCAATGTTAGCATCATATATAGGAAGAACTCCCAGTGATGTAATGCTGGTGGATTGGCAAAATTAAGCCTGATGGTAAATCTAATGACAAGTCCTATGTGTTCAAGTAGTGCAATAGAATGATCACTTTGTTCCAAAAGAGGGTCTAGGATACTTGCAGTTGTTAAGTTGAGTGCTTATTGCACTGGTGAAACCATATGTATGCTAGATAGAATAAACAACTGTTGGTAGCCAGATCAGTTATGGATCCTAAGTATTCACATGGAAGTGAATGAGGCATACCATCCATTCTTGAAATATTCCAAAGTACTCACAGTTGCTGCGCTAAGTGCTGATCATACTGGCAAGCTGCAGGTGTCAGTGGACCTGGCCGTGCTATCCGGTTCCAACTGGTCAAGAAGGACGGCTGTTTTGTTCACTGTGAGCCGATATAGAGATGCTTAACCAAAGAACCTTCGTTCAGTGGAACCTTCGTTCAGGGAAAAGCCTTAGTTCGGTGAAGCCTTCATTCAGTAAAGAAGGGTCGGATGTTTGCTGTGAGGCTCACTATACGGCAGGTCCAAGACAGCTGGGGTGGAACAGTGTCTCCATAGGATGAGTGGGGTGGCAGCAGAGAAGTGCAGGCTGCTACCGACGCGTTTCACCAACAGGTGGCTCTGGTTTCATCAGGGTGAGGATGTCTATGGAAAAAGTCTTTATTTATAGTCAAAATAACATTGATAGAAATTCCTTAGGTGACATCACTTCTGCCCATTTCCAAGGAACAATTAACCCATTAGTGCCAAATATTGTAATCAAACAGATACACTGCAGGTGATTGCCATCTAGTGGTAAAACAAGAGTATTACTCTAATCATATTAAATAAAGCAAAATACCAATACATGGATAGTTTTTCAATCGAGATGGCTTGCACATATTTTTAGGTGGCATTAGAACAGTGTGCTCGTGAATTGAATTTACAGTCAGTGCGTTCAATATCGCAAAGAGGCAATAGCATATAGCGGACCATTGTATCTGAAGAGGATAAAAGTACCCTCAGCGGAGTGATCATTATACGGTTAGTTCTTAAGAAAGACTTGTAAATTTAATTCAGTGTTCAGGCCCTCAGGAATGAGGGTACCTGAGTGGTAGATCCACTCCTTTTCTTTTTGTTGTAAAATGGTATCATAATCACCTCTTCTATCAGATAACTTCAGGGCAGAAAAGCCCTTAACTCTCAGTCCCTCGGGTCTGCCATTATGATATCTTGCAAAATGTTCGGCTAGTGGCGTCTTGGGCTTGGGTGCACGGATGCTAGAAAGGTGTTCACTGATTCTGATTTTCAGCTCCCGTTTGGTCTTGCCGACGTAAACTTTTTTACATGGGCATTCAATCATGTACAATACTCTGGTCGTATTGCAGTTAATGAAGTTCAAAATTTGTTTTTTTAGATCTAGTGTCCCTGAATGTACTGGTTTTGTCGACAAACTGACAAATTTGACATCTGCCACAGGGAAACATTCCCTTTAGTGGTGGGAGATCAGTTAGCCAAGTTCGTGGAGTAGGTTTGGTAAACTCGGACCTCACTAGTTCGTCGGTGAGATTTTTCGCCCTTTTAGCTGTTAAGGCTAGTCTAGGTCCTACAATTTTTTCCAGGCCTGGGGCACGAGTTAGTATGTGCCAGTGTGTTTCAAGTATTCTGCGCACCTTTTCCCATTGGTGTCCGAATGGTGTAATAATGCGTACCGAATCCAATGAAGATTTCTTATTCGATTTTTTAGTTCTTTGTAGTAACTCATCTTTTCTTTTGCTGGAAGCATATTTTATAGACTTTCTCAAGCATCTATGGGGATATTTTCTATTCCTAAACCGTTTATTCCTCAGTTTTGCTTCTGTTCGGCAGTCAGAGTCTTGTGTGCAATTTCGGCGAATCCTTAAAAATTGACCTGTTGGAATACCCTTGACCAGGGCTCTCGGGTGATGGCTTGTAGCTTCTAGCAGTGTATTTGCTGCTGTTGGCTTGCGATATGTTCTAGTTTGGAGCCGTCCCTCTCTAGTTTGTATAAGGATGCCAAGAAAAGTGATTTGCTCAAAATCGTAATTGAATGTAAGATGGATGTTTCTGTTGTTAACATTTAGATCCTTTATAAAGAGTTCAAGTTCCTCCGTAGAGCCCCGCCACAGAACCAATACATCATCGATGTATCTTAGCCAGATATCTACATGGCCAAGGTACATCTCAGATGGAAACACAACATCTTCCTCCCAAAGCCCTAGATGGAGTCATGCGTAGGCTGGTGCCCACGGGGCTACCATGGAGGTGCCATGAATCTGTCTATAGTAAGTGCCTAGCAATTGAAAATAGTTGCTATGGAGGGCAAAGTGTAGCAGTTCCACGATAAACTCATTCTGTCTTCCCATTTGTGGATAGTATTTCTCCAAAAAATAGGTAACTGCTGCTAGGCCCCATTCGTGGGGGATGGATGTATAGCGGGATTCAACATCGATCCCCACTAATAAGGTGCCTGGGGGGACATGGACGTCTTGAATCTTAATCAACACGTCCCTTGTATCTTGTACATAGGATGCCAGTTCAGCTATCATTTCCTTTAGGAGGACATCTAGATATTTCCCGATTCTTTCCAGTGGTTCCTTAATCACCAAGATTATAGGTCTCCCTGGTGGCTTTATGGACCTTTGGGATTATATAAATTGTGGGTGTGTTATATTCGGTGACCTTGAGAAATTCATGTTCTTTTTTCGTAATGAGGCTGGCTTCTCGTGCAAACAATAGCTTTAAATTGAGTCATTAATCAATTCTGGGAAGGGATTATGGGTAAGTTTCTCATTTGTATGATGATCACCCGATTGTCTCCGTATCTCGCCTTCGTAGTAGTTTGAGGTCAATAGCACAACATTGCCCCCTTTGTCGCTTTTATTAATTATCAGATTAGGGGCTTCTTTTAACTCGTCCAAAGCGAGTCATTCCTCAGGGCTGAGATTATCATTTGATCCAGCCTCATTCCAATTGATCTTGGCTAGGTCGTCCTTCACGAGATACAAAAATACACCAAGCCATTTATTTCTCTGGAATTGCGGCATCTTAGTAGATTTAATGGGGAGTTTTATTTCCCTTTTTTCCGGGCTAGGGGGAGTGTGGGTTGGATTTTCATCGTCACTTGAGTTTTCCATAAAAGCCATCAGCATCTCGAGGGCTTCTCTATCCTGTTCTTCAGTAGAAGGTACAGCCAGAGATTCCTGATTCATACCTTGATGGATCTGTTTAAGGAACACTTTTCGCTCTCCTCACCTGGTTGCACCCACACTTGCTTGACACTATCTGAACCAAATAAGTTTATCTTGGTCTCATCAGACCACAGGACATGGCTCCAGTAATTTATGTCCTTAGTCTGCTTGTCTTCAGCAAACTGTTTGTAGGCTTTCTTGTGCATCAATTTTAGAAGAGGCTTCCTTCTGGGATGACAGCCATGCAGACCAATTTGCTGCAGTGTGTGGCGTATGGTCTGAGCACTGACAGGATAACCCCCCCACCCCTTGAACCTCTGCAGCAATGCTGGCAGCACTCATATATCTATTTCCCAAAAACAACCTCTGGATATGATGCTGAGCACATGCACTCAAATTCTTTGGTCGACCATGGCGAGGCCTGTTCTGAGTGGAACCTGTCCTGTTAAACCACTGTATGGTCTTGGCTACTGTGCTGCAGCTAAGTTTCGGGGTCTTGGCAATCTTCTTATAGCCTAGGTCATATTTATGTAGAGCAACAATTCTTTTTTTCAGATCCTCAGAGAGTTCTTTGCCATGAGATGTCATGTTGAACTTCCAGTGACCAGTATGAGAGAGTGAGAGCGATAACACCAAATTGAACACACCTGCTCCCCATTCACACATGAGACCTTATAATACTAATGAGTCACATGACACCAGGGAGGGAAAATGGCTAATTGGCCCCAATTTGGACATTTTCACTTAGGGGTGTACTCACTTTTGTTGCCAGCGGTTTAGACATTAATGGCTGTGTGTTGAGTTATTTTGAGGGGACAGCAAATTTACACTGTTATACAAGCGTACACTCACTACTTTACATTGTAGCAAAGTGTAATTTCTTCAGTGTTGTCACATAAAAAGGTATATTAAAATATTTACAAAATGTGAGAGGTGTACTCACTTTTGTATTTATACACAAATGGAAAATTATTTTTTTTCAATTCAAATTTCTGAAATGGGATTAAAGCTAAGGTATTTTTGAGTCACATTAGGTTGACTCATTCTCCCATACTGTGAAACATTCAAAATCTGAGCTTTTGAAGGTCCCCCTCTCTAGGAAACATATAATGGAGTAAACTGATTAACTGCATGCAGTAACTTCAGTTTTGTCTTCTCGGTTATGTGCTTTACTGAATTAGCAATATATTATACCATGGGAAGTGGCAGAAAGTGGAAAATGGAAAACAAATTGTCATTAACATAGAAATGGCACTCATACCTCCTGAAAAGGTTACTGCATTGCTAGTTTGAAGTAAATTGAATACTTCAGACCCTCAAGCATGAAGCAAGCTGAGCAGTAGTTATAGAGAACGGTTTAAAAAAAACAAACAAAGGACCAGAGTATGGAAAGAGCATGAAGGTATAATCTTAAAATATAAGTGGATGAAAATGTCTTCTGGTTGATATTTGCAAACATTTTTTTATCCTGTTATATTCTAGCCATGGTATGTGGCTACGTTGAAGGCGATTATATTCAAGTATTGGCATCGAACCCACTTATCTTTCTTCAAGCACGCTTGTTCTGCTACAGCACTTGCAAATCATAAAAGTAAGCCAATGCACACCCAAATCACAACATCAGTGCACAAAGGGTTAGTTACATAACTAAAGGTGTTGAAACCATAGATTGAGTTCCCTCTAAATAAATAATAGGCAGCAATCCAGACAGCCAGCTTTTCATGTTTCATGCATTTATTGAAGGAAGCATCACATATAAACTGTAGTATATGCACAAGATCTCCCCACAGTTCCTCTGCCTTGACAAAGACAAACTCTCAGCTATAATCATTATATACATTTTCATTAGAACAGAGAGGAGATCCAGGCTAAAAGTAGAGGAATTACCAATCATCAATACACATGGATAAATATCAGATGTGACACTTGAGAAACGGATTTGTACTCCAAAATATTGTGATTCCCACTTCCACCTGATCTTGAGTGTCCACATGTCAACTGAAGGTTTATTGGGGTATTTATCCATGTGTATTGATGATTGTTAATTGCTGTATTTGTGGCCTGGATCTCTTCCCTATTCTAATAAAAATGTATATGATGCTTGTAGCTGAGAGTTTGCCTTCGTCTAGATAGAGGAACTGTGGGGAAATTTTGTGCATGTACTGCAATTTATTGCTATGTCTTGATATGATGCTTCCTTCACAAATATATGAAACTTAAAAAAGTTAGCTGTCTGGAGCTCTGCCTATTATATATTTAGAGTGTTCTGTTACACCAGCCTATTTGAATACTTAATGTTTTGCGTATTGATATGTTCTTCTCTCCTGTTTTGAGTTAGTTTGTGTAACTCCTGGTTAGATACTCCCCATGCTCACCAGACAGTTTCATTTTTACCCTCACTAAGAAAAGGTGCTTTAATAGAGTTAGGAGGCTTTGTGATAGTGTATTTTCCTGCAATAAATACTCAGACCCATCCCTTTCAATGTCAGCCTGGGATAAACTACATTGGACTTTAAAGAATATGTTCACCTTTAAAAAAAATAAAATAAATGCACATCTTTTTGCAGGTAAATTTATTTTTTTATTAGGAGCCTGTAAAGGATTGCACCCACCATCAGCAGATCACTGGTGCAATCCCAGGTTTCTGTAGACCAGGTGTCTTCAAACTTTTCCCACAAAGGGCCAGTTTACCTTCCTTCAGACTTTAGCGGGGCACGATTGTGGCCAGCTGGGGTAGAAAATGTCTCGGGCCCAGCATCAGTGAGAATAAACATGGCCTCAGGGTTGCTGGTCAGTAGAAGGAGTAGTGCCCCATCATTGGTATTAGTTGCAGGAATAATACACCATCATTGGTATCAGTGGACGAAATAGTGCCCCATTGTTTTGTGTCAGTGGGTGCATTAGAGCCTCATATAATTGGGAGGAATAGTGCCCCAAGGGCCTGAAAAATGCTAGTAAAGGACTGCATCCAGCCCCTGGGCTGCAGTTTGGTGACCCCTGCTGTAGACTGTCAGTGTAGCTGTCTACCCACCCATATATTTTCATACAAGTATGAAAATAAAATGAATAAATGTTTTACAAAGCTGCATAGTTTTTAATATCTACTGACTGCAATAATTATTTTCTGGAAAAGTTGAACTTAGCCTTTAAATATGTAAATACTTAGCTGTCCATAGCCTGACCACAAGTTCACTTTAACCACTTCAGCTCTGGAAAGTTTTACCCCCTTCATGACCAGGCCATTTTTTGTTATTTAGCACTGCGCTACTTTAACTGGTAGTTGCATGGTCATGCAACACTGTAGCGAAATTAAATTTGTATCATTTTTTTTTTACACAAATATGGCTTTCTTTCGGTGGTATTTGATCATGACTGAGCTTTTCTTTTTATTAATATAAACAAAAAATATCAAAATTAAAAAAAAAAAACTTTTTTTACGTTCTGCTATTTTAAGAGAAATCATATATATTCATACATTTAGGCCAAAATGTATTCTGCTACATGTCTTTGTTAAAAAAAATCCCACAATGCACACCTATGCACAACGGTAAAAATATTTTAAATTTATAGAAAACTAGAGTGGTAGAGCTTTTTTTTATTTTTTTATTTTAGGTCTATTGTGCTGACCATTAATGTCTCAATATTGTTATAAACTAGCTCCAAGAAAAGCCACCCATGGAGAGTTTCATTTTTATAGATACTTTTTTTTCTATTAAAAGAAAATTCTATAAATATGAATAGTTTGGGCATGAACCACAAAACATGAAAATTGCACAGGTCATTACTATGTTACTGGTTGTTAGGGGACATTGTACAAAAATGACACCGGTGCCCAGTGTGCTCTTGTTGAATTATTTTAGATTATTTTGGAAATCTCAAATTAGAAGTTGTATGAATTTTTATGAGTGAGCTAGCAGGTCACGTAAACAATTTTAAAAGACTGGGGCAGAAAGCCAAAATATAGTCACTTTTTTCTCCCTTATTTCTCCCTGCCAAGCAAAAAAGGGCATCATTATATGTGCTGTAGAAAAGTATTTTTTGGTTTGTTCTAAGTGTCCGTGGTGGTTAGCTTGACATTGGTTTGTTTGGGTTTGATGTATACACAGCACTGTATTTAAAAAGAAAAAAAAAACTGTTGCTTTTCAGTTTTGAAGTCTCATGCTCATGCATTCAATTTATCTGATAAATGAACAGTTTCAAAATACAATATAAAAGTAACCTGAATGGTCAGCTATAGGCTGATAAAGTACATTCATGATGCTTCTTTGTATAAACAGCCAGGGGAGCCAGAATAATAGTGTTTTTGGTCTTGTTTGAAAATCCTTGAGACAGAAATAAGAAAGACATCAGAGTATTCCAAATATTAAAATATCGCCAAGAGCTTATTAGAAAATGTTAAAGTTTAAGTTGGTCTGAAATTATTAAAACAAAGGAAATGATATGACATTTTCCAGTACCAGCAAGCAAGGAAAGTTTTGGTGTGTGGGAGGTTGTAAAGTATATCTCTAAAAAAGAGAATATTGCTGTACCTGATTGTATTTGAAATATATAAAATAAAATGATAAATTCAAGTGCTATTAAATCCTTAGTTATATTAAAGCACTTTTAGCAACTGATATAGTTACTGACGCGTTCTTGCTGAGTATGCAGCTTCTTTATCTTTTAATCCTTGCCTATGTTCCAGTTTAAGCTGGTGCCATGGTCACTGCCCTAGGTTTCCTGGTTCGGGGTAGTTCCTTTCTCTTGCAGTAGCCTTTGGAGCCACCATTGTGTGCAGGGACTATAGCTGTGTTTCCCTATACTAAGTACATCAATAGAAACACACAGACTCATAGCCTAGGATGGCAAGGCCCTCACATGCTCCTCAAGAGTGACTGGAGACTACACTGTTCACTATTAACTCTAGTCTGAATCTCATTTATACCCCCATGTTTAACTACGTGCATCTTGCCCACAGTAATTTTACTGCAGGCAAGCAGCACAGGCAGGCCAGACATGTACCTGTATGCCACTGTCCCCTGCCAACCTGTGCTGTGTCCAATCATGATGATATCAGTTGATCCCCTGTATCCAATCACAGAGTTCTGTGTTTACAAAAACACAGAACTCTGTGTGCATAGAACAGAAAAGCAAAGCAGGGTGAAAAAACAGCCAGATCAGAAAGTAAAATCAGCATATATTACACACATTACACATTGTTAGGCACACAGTTAACCCCTTTATTGTCCCTTGATGTTAACCCCTTACCGGCCAGTGTCATTAGTACAGGGTCAGTGTACAGTGATATCACTGATCATTGTATTAGTGTCACTGGTGATGTCAGTGTCAGTTAACCAGTTCCCACCTAGTGTCTGTTAGTGTCAGGTTGCCCATCACATGATCACAATCCCACTATAAGTCACTGATTGCTACCATTACTAGTATGAAAAAAAAATTCCCGTATATACACACCATAGTTTGTAAACGTTATAACATTCACACATACCAATCAATATACACTTATTGGGATTTTTTTCCAAAGACGTGTAGCAGAATAAATTTTGACCTAGAATTATGAAGAAATGTGTTTTTTTATTGGATATTTTTTACAACAGAATGATAACTAACCATACACACTTACAATATTGCAAATGTTTGATACCACACATATATGCCCTTAAAAAAAAAGTATGATCATTACCATCGTTAGTCACTGAATATCACCCTAACACTAGTACACTACCCGTTGGACTGTGATT